>JAOTOM010004441.1:272500-297115 GCA_034440615.1 Ashinkailepas kermadecensis
GATACTGCATGGCGCCATGGAATCTTGAGCAAGTTATATGACTCTGGTGTTCGCGGCCCCATGGGGGTCTTTCTGAATAACTTTTTATCCGAACGTTACTTTCGAGTACGTGTGGCCGGAACCTTATCAGACCGATTTTTACAAGCCGACGGTGTGCCACAAGGCAGTGTGCTAAGCGTAGTATTATTCGCAATGTCCGTCAATGATATAGATAAAGAATTACCATCATCAGTCGGGCGAGCTCTCTTCGTGGACGACTTTTCCGTGTGGTGCTGCTCCCGTAGTCTTCGCAGCGTGCAGAGGCAACTTACAAAGACGGCAGCCGTCCACTAATGTCGCCGTAGGCAGTGTTCTGACCCAGTCATCAAGATATTTGGACGACCAGTACCTTTTCAACAGTCCGTCCGATTTCTAGGGATACAAATGGACAGGCGGAGTACTTATAAGGAACACATCACACGGCTGAAGGACAGCGGTACCAAAGGGCTTCAGCTCTTCAAAGTAGTATCGCGCTGCTCATATGGAGCGGATCGTAGCGTTTTGCTTCTCATGTATCGTTCTCTGATCCGTTCACGGCTTGACTATGGATGTTTTATCTATGATGGTGCTTCTCAGACCACGAAACGTATGCTTGATGTTTTGCACCACGCCGCTCTCCGCGTTACCACAGGTGCGTTTCGAACTTCGCCGACTGAAAGCGTCCTTGTTGAGGCTAACGAACCTCCTTTATCATTGCGACGTGAAAAACTGGGTTTAAAATACGCCTGTAAGTTGGCACAAAATCCACAGCATCCAACATATTCGTGGGTATTTTCTACTGTAAGTACTCCACGACCGAATACAAGGAAATATATACTGCCATTTAGTCTACGCATTGCCCACTCGCTTCGCGAATGCAAGATTAAGCCAAAGTGCATAGCACAGTTCCGTGTCCCACCTACGCCCCCTTGGCGGCGGATCGAGGTCGCCTTGGACCTCTCGTTGAGTGATATCCGGAAGGATGATATTAGCACAGCTGACTCCCGTTTGCGCGCATTAAGCAGAATCAATTCATATACGGACACCGTGCGGCTCTACACCGACGGATCAAAACTCAGTAGCGGCGTAGGATGTGCTTTTGTATGTCAGTCGCACATCGAATCATTTAGACTCCCTAATCACTCATCAATTTTTACGGCAGAACTATACGCCATCCTACAGGCCCTTCGTTTTATTAAGTATGACGACAGAACCCGTGACAAAAGCCATTTAATTCTCACTGACTCTCTGAGTAGCCTGCTGGCTCTGAAAGCATTTAGCCATGACCACCACATTGTACATGACATCGCGACTACCTTGATTTATCTTAATGATGGGGAAGTCAACGTCACTTTGATGTGGATCCCAAGCCACGTAGGCCTAGCTGGCAACGAGGCTGCTGATTTGGTGGCGAAGAGAGCTGCAAACGGTGGCCGCAGGTCGCGCATGGCCCTTCCCCCTAGCGACTTCGAGGCATCAATATCATCCCTTATTGACCGAAAATGGCAATGCTCTTGGAACACGAAAACTAGCAAACTGAAGCTAGTAAAACCATTACTCGGAACGTGGGAGTCCTCATTTCGCACACAAAGAAGAGAGGAGGTTGCGCTGTGCCGTCTTCGGATCGGTCATACACTTGCTACACACAGGTACCTGCTGACGGCAAGTGACCGCCCTCTGTGCCCACGCTGTGCTACTCCACTCACAGTATATCACGTACTTGTTGGCTGTCCTGGACTGGAACCTGCACGTCGCAGATATCTTGAGCTTCGAAGTATTGATATGACGCTGCGACAAATGCTGGCCGATAATTCTCAGATCGTAACATCTGGGGATATATTTACATACCTGAAACAAGTAAATTTTGACATAGTATACCGCCCACCACAAGCACTCTGATATGACCTAAGACCCATCGCCTAACAATAATGTTATGACAGGTGAGTTATGGGCGCAAAATGACCAACGCAGTCGATGCGCCCTAAAGCACAAATCCACCACCACCACCTTCCTTATCCAAAGACAGCAAAATTGCTACCATGGACGAGGTTTGATTCATGCATCTTCGACTAATCTGTAATATGCTGCACACCACATCCAAGATGTTCCTCATTCTACTACTAGATCCAGGATTCAAAACTATATTATTAATTCCTCAAACTTCACACTGTACCCTATATGGGCGCTGTATAACCAATGCAGTTGATGCGCCCTAAAACCCTAATAACCAACCAACACTGCACCCTCCTCAATACAATCCATGTTTAAGGGTCAGGTTGGCTGCCGTACAACCGGTTCCTGTGCAGTTTTCGTCTTCATGCGGCACTCCGTGATGTTAAGAGAATTTGGTGTTAACTGTAAAGGACCGGACGTCAAATCAAGTGCTGAATTATCAGTGAACGTATTCACAGCAAAGCCAACCTTGAAACAGCATCATGCGTCGGACAAATCAATGAGAACCCAAGCCCCAACAAAATTACCTCCCATTAATTGCTACCACCACCATTCAAGGTTCCTTCAAGACTTTGTTCCTGAGAAGTAAATGTAATCTTCGAATACCTCTTTTTGCGCATTTAACTTAAAACAGTAGGCAAAGCGAGGTAACATGATTTAATGTAAGCATATTTGTCTACAATTCAGGTGGGTGTATTTAAAACATCACTCAGAAAATGTCTTGCCAATATTGGCTTCAATGATTGGAAATAATTCATGTTCAGGTCGGCGATATTTTCACAGACCACTTCTTCCTTGTTGGCCATTCTGACGTTTAGAGATTCGGAACCTGTGCCACCGCAATTCCTTCCAGGATGTTTATTTATGCGACATTAATGCCTAAACAAAAACAAGCCCCTCCAAAGCATCGATCTTGGTTTATGTTGTTGATCAGCATGTGACGTCATGAGATAAGGGGACAGGAAAGGTACTTTCAGAAATCTGAATGCAGCCTGCCAGAAAGGTGCTTGAAAAATATACATTAACTCGAATCATGCCTAAATAATGTAAATGTATCCACGAGCAACCGTATCACAGTGAGACTGTCCATGGGATTCACTGTATATAATTATTCTACGTCATCAGCCGATGGTTGCATTCTTCTACCTGTTTGTATGCCACCTTTTGAGCCATTCTTATTTAATGATCGTCATGCGTTTCCAGCATAAGCTGGGGGAGTAGTAGGCACTTACTTGGTATTATTCGACTTTATTGTTGTATGTGGGAATCAGTAATCGTTGCATAATGCATTGTTTTAGCCATGCAGTTGATAGTTGCAACGAAATAAGCCTTATAATCAGAGTGCAGGCTGAAGATGAAAGCGGCGCAGGAAGAAATAGTACGGCAGGCCATTTAGGTATGGGTTGTAATTGTTCGTGTACTAAATGCACCCCATGTGTAACATTTTGCTATTTCTGTACTATTTTGTGGTTTCCATGGCTGTTGATAGAAGTATACATTTCTGATGTCTCTCCATCATCTTATGTGTCCCATATTTCGTATATGATAAAGTACTTATACTTGGCCATTCCCCAAGTACCTAGGTATGCGCCAAAAGAAGGTATTTACAAATATAAAGGAATATATTATGCAAAAGATAATATAAAAGATAATGCATAAGAAGGTATTTTATCACACATGTAGCTAAAAATGGACAGGGAATTAAATAGTCTCCTTTAAATTATAGGTGTATTGCTTTTAGAGTATAATAAGATGATGTTTTGAAGGCTATTATATATATATATATATATATATATATATATATATATATATATATATATATATATTGTGTATTCTAACATTAATATATGGCATATGCTATGTCATATTATATATTATAACTGATATTACAGTTTGGATATCAGAATCTGGCAGTGGTATGGTGTGCTTATTAAATGCTGGACGCAACATTTTACAGATGATTGAATACTGAATGATTCAAAGCTTGGTATCTACATACTTAGTCATAACTGTGCTGCTTCCTTGATAGATAATAAGTAATAGGTATCAGCATATGTGTTTTAAGAATGGTTTTACAACCATCATGCTGTTGCCATCAATACATTTTGATTGGAAAAAAGAAAAAGGGGTCCGCGGTAGCTCAATTGGTAGAGCGTCGGGCTCTTGATCGCAAGATTGTGGGTTCGAATCTCACAAACCGACGGTTTTACCGAGTCCACCCGCGACCAATCGGCGGAATGCGTCGTAAAAGAACCCAATATTTGATTTAAAAAACTTTGAAAAGAGGTTTATTTGCAATCCATGTTCTGGGAGTGGACGAGGCTTTCCAAAGTAATGTGAATTACCTATATGACCTTAACTAAACAAAAAAGCAATGATGCTACTTTATGTGCAAAAATAAATGTGTTTAAAGAACTGGTCTTCTGACCGGGATTCAGTTTATTTGACCGGACCTCAACCGGGCTGAATGAACAACTGAAATTAGTACCATTGAGCGGTGATAATGATGGTGTCTGTATGTCGCCATTTCCCTCCCTGATATCTGGCTCTGGATATCGGCGGATCGCCATGTCGTATTTCTACACTGAGCTGTTCTCGGAACAGCCGCTATTTGTAATGTCAGTGATTGCGAGCAGACACCTTTTTCAACTATTGGTTCACTTGGTTCACCCTGCAAGGCTGAAGGCGTATTCTTCCCGACCAATCTACTCAAAATCAAGCACTTCCTTTCACCAGCAGTCGCTTCCTTCCAAGTGCCGACATCGATCAGCTTGGGCACACCATGTGACCGCGCTGGGGTTGCGTGTACCTCGGCGTCGAGCCCGACGACCCGCGATCTCTCTGACCTTCAGGTATACCGATCGATCCTGTCGGATAGATTTCTGGGTCGCGTCGGTGGCGCCTCTAGCGGCTGCGAACGGCAGCGCCGCTGGCGGCCGGCCAGCAGCACGTGATTCCGTGGCGGTCTCCACGCGGCGGCCGGCGACGGCGCCGATTGGTCGGAGCGCCGCCGACGTCACACGATCGCACCGATTGTGAGCCGGTCCGGCGCGCGCGAAGAAAATAGCCTGGCGCCGAGCCGGACGGCGGCGGCGGCGGCGGTGGCCGGCCAGGCCCCGGGCGCCGGAGGGCTGGCCGTCACGGCCGGGTCAGCGCTGCCGACCCGGCCGTGACGCTGCGATACCGCTCGCGTTGTCGGGCGCGCCAGGCCCGCGGCGGCGGCAGTCTCGGCTCCGCTCACCGCTGCTGCTGGCTGGCAGCCGCCGCCGTCACCACGACGGCCAGATGCAGTGGCGGATACATCGGGATGGCCATCACCCGCCCTCTACACTGTAGTGAGTGTAAGACGGCTTTCAGGACGGTCAACCAGAAAGGACCCCCGGGCTAGAACTTGGTTCCATTCGATTCCACAACTGTTAAGTGATTGGAATAAGTACGCCTTACCGTTGGGGGGCCATTTGTGCTCAACAGCCCTCCTCATCTTCGTATTCCTGGATCCACTCATGGCAAACGGCTGTCTGTGCCAGTCAGCAGCATCGACCGCTGTCTCCAGCACGCTGTAGTAGGTGGCAGAGGCGTGATGCGGTGGCGCTGTGGCGGCCTCGGCAGATGGGTGGGCCAGTTCCCGGTTAGCCCACGGCGGTGCAGTCTGTGATGCGTGACAGGTCTGCAAACGTGTCTCCGAGTACAGACAAGGGTGAAGTTCCAACGTGGCTTCTATGGGTTCCATGTTGTGCCCGTGAACGAACGATGAAGTGACTATTGGGCCACTGGGGAACACTGACAAACTAATCACACCTCGCCTATTCAGAACACTTCGGCTGAACGATTTGTGAGCAGTGGAGTGGCCCTGTCGTATAACGCAACCGGGACTGCTGACCGTAGAAGGCGGGCTTGGGCAGACAGGTTGACCTAGTTTACATGGGCCGCGGTGATTACAATTTCCACCTTAAGCAGGTGCCGCATTTTCAGCCCAATGAAAACACCTGCCAAACCAAAAGTAGATTCGAGTGCAGCGAGGGCTCTAGTCGTTTCCGCAAGCAGAATTATCGTAATGTCAACGGATTTCGTTTGAATTTCCCCATTAAGGCGACAGATCTCCGTGTCGCATTTTTTGTTTGTTTCTGTTACTACTTAAAGTATAAAAGTAATAAAGAATTAAGGTTAAAAAAAGCCACAGGGGCCCCCCGGGTAAAACCCACTTAAAAAAAAAAAAAAAAAAAAAAACCCCCCCCCCCCCCCCCCCCCCCCCCCCCCCCCCCCTAAAAAAAAAACCCCCCCCCCCCCCCCCCCCCCCCCCCCCCCCCCCCCCCCCCCCCCCCCAAAAAAACCCCCCCCCCCCCCCCCCCCCCCCCCCCCCAACAAAAAAAAAACCAAAAACCCCCAACAAAAAAAAAAAAAAAACAAAAACCAACCCCACCCAAAAAAAAAAAAAAAAAAAAAAAAAATAAAAAAAAAAAAAAAAAATAATAAAAAAAAAAAAAAAAAAAAAAAAAAAAACAAAAAAAACAAAAAATATAATAAAAAAAATACTTCCTCATGGACAAGGAAAAGAAGAAGGATTGGAGGGAAGGTGAAGACCAAGTGATGCTGGGGCTGGTACGAGATCTCTTATAATGTCGTGCTCTCGACGCCAAGAGGCATTGCAATGCACACGTCAGTTGGTGTTTAAATCTGAGGTGGAATTAGTTTGAACATGAAGATTTGGAAGACATCTTCAAAGTCAGAAATAAAGCAATAATTAACTATTTAAAATTTGAGTCATCATTCTAGCCAGAAATACAGCAATACGTAACTAATCCAAGCTGTGGTGGCTGTTCAGAAAGACTGCGTTCGAAGGTTCTTATGTGAGAGATATTGACCTTCTTGAGGTTCCTGGGGTGAAAGACGACATTTATTTCGTCACAAATGACTTGATATGATGGTACCATACCTGAAAGTTGAAATTAATTTTGATCAACCACGCTTGTTCGCCAACAGCACCGTTGGTTTGTGACTGGTGTTGGATCAGATAGAACGTTACTGCCACATATTTGTTTAATGACAGTATGGTAGAATATCTGTAGATAGGCATTTTAGGTCCTTCACAGGATTTTAAGAAAAATTGTTGGAACAAAATGTGTATTACATTGATTAAGACGATGTGATCACTTGTTTCCATTGCAAATGCTTACTTTGAAATTGATGACCAATGGTAACAAGCAAACAAACAAACAAATGGCCAACAAACGGCACCACCAACACCAACAAATCGTGCATGTGTAAAATTGCATAACAAATGCTAATCGTACATGTGTAAAATTCAAGAATGCCAAAATAAGCAGCCATTGGTGGGTAAATATATAATGAATAGTAATGGTAATTTTAGAGAAAAATGTAACCTAACCTAACTTCCCTAGCCAGTAAATTCACATTGTAGGTCGTTAACAATATTTTAAAGAAAACCAGTTTTAATACGACGTTTTTTTAACTTGATGACTACTGTGTGGCAACTAATTTCTGCTGTGGGCGCTAAATCACCAAACCTGGTCGATGCGCCCTAAAACTGAAATAACCAACCAACTGCTTTCTGCTGGATATGCTTAGATTACAGTTGGCAAACAACAGCTTTCATCGCTGTTGGATGAATCCGTGCATGTGCCATTTTTAACAGTACGAAAAATTAGCTTTTGCCGAGTGATATATAAGGAAGAATAAAAATGCAACATAACCAAGCCTAGCCGGTAAATTTGTATTTTAGGTCGTTGTCAGATTTAAGAAAAATGTTCCAATACCATGTTTATTAATGTGATCACTCATTTCATTACAAATGACGATGGAGATATGTTCGCCTAACATGGAGATGCTCGAACCAAAAATTGTGACTGAGTGGGATAATATGTGATGAAGAATGCAGTATAAAAACTAACTTAACCTAAGTTCTATTGCATACCAGAAGCTGGCCCAACTCCATATTGTTAACAGTTTTAACTAAGCTGCTTAGGGTTTCCTTGTGTAGCACTTCAGTTATTACAACAGCACCAGAAAAATGATTTGTCAAGTGCAAAAAACAACACAAGTTTTCATCTTACTGCCTGCCATACAACAAAATCGTTATGTATTCCAGCCTGTGTGAAATGCGCCATATTTGGCGAACTACTACCGTACATCCGAATTTCGCTCGCATTTCCTTAAACGGATCTGTTGCCGAAACCGACAATTCCATGTAAACTCTCCGAACGGACGGAGCTAAGCGTTTTGATTGATCCAGTCCAGCTTCAAATTTATTTTCGGTGCTCATGTAAACTGGGTAAGTCAAGTTGGATGTCCAGGGAAGATCGAAGCAATCACGAGACCGAGGTCGATGATCTTGCGGCCAGGGATCAACCGAATTTGGCATGCCGTGCGCAATTCTGATGTTATCAGTTATTTATGCCCGCTGGCCACCGGCCGGTGCTGGCCACCACCGGTGCTGTCGATGCTGCTGTTCCTTTGCCGATGTTTTTGCTGTGGATAGTTATTGCTGTGACGGCATAATTTGTGCTACTAGGAATAATCAATGTTACTAGCGAGATCTGCGCTGCCTGCCGGCAGCATATCCACCCGCGTGCGTACCGATCGGTGCAAGATAGTGGGACGCGCGTGCGTACCCGCGTGCGTATCCGCGTGCTTACCAGCGTGCTTACACGCGTAAGTCCAGCGTGAGTCCCGCGACACATTAAACCACAGTCTGAAACCACTGCTGGACGTTTAGCTTACGGCATGGCCATACGTGGCAAATGACTACGGCAAGCTGCAAAGTACTTACATTTACGTCGGCCCACCATGTTGCACTCACCATCCGCACGTACACGCGCGTAGTCGGGCCAAATCTGTATTGCTGACCAGTCCCAGCCGGCCTAGGTCTCCTCACCCGCAGGCGATACAGTCGACACGGGTCAGGCGCAGACCCGGGTGCGCGTGGCGAATCCACACTGGGTTCACACACATGTCGTCAGCAATGAATACGTGAAATTACTCACCCGCACACCACTTCCCACGGTCCACATCCTGACCATAGGACGTAGTTCGGCCCGGAAGACTTGTATGCAACGTATGCTGTGGTGTTCCACAAGGAAGTTTGTGCGGTCCAATTCTGTTTTTGTTGTACACAAGTGATCTTCTCTCGCACATAGGTGATGTCTTTAAAGTCGTTGCTTACGCTGACGACACACAGGCGATGTTGTCATCGAAATTGGAGGACATAATGTATGCAAAACGCCGTCTCGAATCGTGCTTGGAAACTATGAGCTCGTGGTACCGTGTAAATCTTCTCAAGCTTAACCCATCTAAAACGCAATTTGTGATTTTTGGTTCTCGCCAGATGATCGCGCGGCTGCCTAGCATCAGCCTCTCTGTTCTTGGATCGGATATTTCACGTGTCTCATCCATCAAAAACCTGGGTGTGACCATGGACGAATCGTTAACATGGAGTGAACAAATTGGCGATATTGCTAAGAAATGTAACCGCATTATCTTTCCTCTAGCCAAGCATGTACGTTCTCTTACTGAAGAAACGCTGTCGAAGTTAGTGCTTGCACTGGTTTTCCCCCATGTAATGTACTGTTGCTCAATCTGGTCTGCTGCATGTGACACCGAGCGCGTGCGAATCCAAAAAGTCATAATGAGGGCGGCTAGGATCATAACTAGGACCTCTCGCTATGGTCATATATCGCATGTTATTGAGCGGTTAGGCTGGCCTAGCTTTCAACGCTTTGTCGACATCAGGGATTGCTCACTGGTTCATCTTGGAGAGCATCACTCGGGAGCACCTGAAACCCTGCGTGATCTTGTGACATTGAGAAGTGATGTCAGCTCTCGATCTACGCGATCAACACCGTTTTCAGTAGAGCGCCCACGCCTGAAAACTTCTTTTGCGCAACGCTCTTTCATGTACCGTGCTGCAGTTCTTTGGAACAGTCTCCCCGAGGAAGTTAGGGCCGAGCATATGCGACGGGCTTTTAAGTTTAAGCTGAAGGAGGCGCTGAAAAGAGCTGTACGTGGGAATGTTTGAGTATTGTATGCATGTGTTTTTAATGTTTTAGTAGCCTCCTGTCCCACCCCCCTTTTTTAAGCGTTTTTGTGTGTCTTGGTAGTGTCTCTTGGTACCAATACAAGGATTGATACATCACGAGAGGAAGGCGTTCGTCCGCCCACGGACTTTCAATTATTATAACATGAAACCTACAGCGAGTGAATGCAATTAAACCAATGAAAAACTTGCTTTTGTTACCCCTCCCCCCCCCCTCCTCCCGACGAGGCACCACGTTTCCGTGGTGGGGGGATTGAGTGCTTCAATGGTTCAGCGAAACAGTCCGAAGGGAAGGACAGGCTAGGGTACCTCTTTCATCCCTCTGCCTCCTTTCCAATATCCATCCCTTGTGAACATCCCCGTCCTCCACTAGGCCCAAGAACATCAACGTTTCCAGCTAAGAGCAGGTAGGATCACTTCCCAGATTATACATTTGTATCGGGGTAGTCGCGCCCCCTCGGCCCGTCCCCCGAGGTTGACAGAGTTCTGGAGGTTGAGGTTCTCCGTCGCACTGTGCTAGTTGCGACGGGGGACCAACACGCCTCTTTGGTTCCGATGTCCCGGAGAGCTGGCGGGCCCGCAGGACCCCGTTCGGGCCAAGTGACAGGTCGCCTCGCCTCGGGCTGGTTTCCTCCCAGCGCCTGCCGGCCCGACCGGCCGGGGTCAAGGGGTGGGCGGCGCTGACGTGTGGTCGGGGTGGTGAGCCTCTCTCCCGGTCGGGGTGGTGAGCCTCTCTCCCGGTCGGGGTCGTGAGCCTCTCTCCCGGTCGGGGTGGCGAGCCTCTCCCGGTCGCGCAAAGGCGCCGCCTGCCCCGTATAGCTTCGCGGACGTTTGGCGTCCTGCTGTCACGACAGCAGGCGTCCCCCGTAGGGCCCCTTGTGGTAGAACGTCGCGCAGGGCCGAAACAAAACAATTACATGGATTCTTCTGACACACAAATATACCCTCGCCCTCGTTTTGACTCGGACGATTCGTTGTTCCCGTCTTCCCCTTCTCAGTCCCGCGCCTCCTCGGTCAGGCCCGATTTAGACGCTGTCTCAGCTAGCCCTTCTGTTAGGGATTTTCGCCCCGTCGGGGCGACGCGACCTGGCAAGACACCTGGACGTGAAACCGAAGTAGATCCCGAGTTCGTCGACCCAGCTGCCCTGATCTTGTCGAGTTCAGAGCTCAGACTGAACGACCTCAGCCCTTTCCAACGGTGTGAGTGCACCGAGCGATTCGGTACAGTGATACGGTGCGACAGATTGGGTGATGGTGGCATCGAAGTGGAATTTTCCGATCCGGAGGAAGCTAGACGGACGTTAAAAGCCACGCTCTTTACATTTACGTTCACCATCGATGGGAAACACGAACAAAGGACTGTGTCCCTGAATGTGAAAACTCATCGCGCTAAACACTGCTCCAGAGATGTCATCACTTGTTATGACTTACAAGGTGTGCCGTGTGAAGAAATTGTCCGTGGTCTTGCAGGGTTCGACGTCCTGAAGGTCATGACATTGAAAACGAAAAGGGACGGTGTTTCACACGACACAGACAATATTGTACTCACTTTTAATTCTCAAACACAACCTACCCATGTGAGGATCGGGCATGTCGGGTCAGGGTTTGCGCTTATCGACCAATCCCGATGAGATGCTTCTGTCATAGATACGGACATACCAGCCGCCACTGTCGATCCAAGCCGAGATGTCTGCGATGTGCCTCCACGGAGCATTCCGTGTTACACTTCAGCATGACACTGTTTTGCCACGATTTTACTACCGTGTTTTCATGAATAAACTAGTTATGGGCGATATATGACCAGTGCAGTCGATTCGCGCTTGAAACCCAAATAACAAGCACCCTACCCCTCAACATGAACATATTTACTGGTGCGCCCAGTCTACTGAATATTGACGAACAGTGATTTGCAAGTGGAAAAAATATTCAGCAGTTAGCCCAGACTTGACCTGATGCCTGAATAAGTACGTTGCAACACCCACCACCGGCGTAGAATAAAAATGCAAGAAGCGCTGTGTGGTTGCAGAGTTTCGAACCGGTATGCCAGTGCTGGAAAGACAAACGCTCTATCACTGAGTCACGGCGGCTGCGGCACGCGTCCTCACTTGAAATCGATGTCATACGGTAGTATTGATTTAGGTAGATTTGAAAATGTTCAGCGATGAAGCTGACTCGAGCAATTTGCTCAAGACGCAGCTGAAGGCTGGAGGATATCCTTTTGGTTGCTGGTCAAGCGGCGGGAGCCATGATTTTTCAACTGGGGTCGCTAATTTGCGTCATCGGCGTTTTGAAAATTATTTTTGGCTCGGCTTTTCGAAATGCCGGCACATCGTGGACATCTCTCCATCTGGAGAACCCCACGGCGATGCCCGTCGGGGCTGACAACACCGGGGTCCGTCTACGCTGGCCGGAAATAATCAACATGTTTATGACTGTTGAAAATGTTGTTGTCATGTTGCTGTTGAAAATGTCAATTCATGTTGTTAATTTGAAATGGTTGCCGCGGCAGCTTGACTGGTGTGTCAACTCGTGTGGTTAGCAGTTTTCAATTGACTGGAAGCTTTAATGGCCGGCTATCGGTGATCGCGGCAGATGCCCATGTTAAACCAATGTGGGTGTCGAACAATTTTGAACGCCTGCCCAGCGCTGCCCATGGGCAGTGGCACGCCGAGACGCCCGAGGGGCACTGGTCTCGTTTGTTGCCAATCGGTGTACGAAAAAATCAAAGCAATACCTGTAACCGTTTGACCTGTCGCCGTGGCAAAATATACCCTTTTAAACTCCTACGAATATTCATATATTGAGTCGATCGATTGCCGTGGATAGTGTTGTCGCTGTGGGTGTCCGGTGCTGTTGCTGCCGGTGTTGGCCGCTGGCGCTATGTGTACTGGAACTGGCCACAGTTCCACAGCAACTGGCCAGGCCACAGTTGCTGTGGGCACTGGCAGCTGTTGGTGACAGCCGGAAACTCCCGGACACAGTGCGGCTGCTGTCGGCACGGTGACACATGCGGCGGCGTGGGTGATGGTGACGTGATCAGCGGCAGAGGAGGCGACCACACCATAACACCGGCAGCCCGCGCAGGCTGTAGTCTCTGACGCGGTCGGGGTCATGGTGTTGTTGCATGTCGGTACATGCCGTGATCACTAGCCAGCCATGGCTTCCATATCTCAGCCGTGTAAATAGGAAATGGCTAAGCACGTGTGGAAAAGCTCCGAGGTCGATTTCATGAGAATGCAAGTCGCCCACGTAAGTGGGTGGTGTGCCACTACTGCAGTCTGGCCAGGTAGGTGAGTCGGGCTATTGCTGTATTTCGTCTTGAAGCTGACGTGAGCGATGCCACTGAGTGTTTGTGTTGCTACGATGGAAGGAGCGGAGATGCATGGTCTGACAACAGCGACACCTGACACAGAATGTATGGCGCTGATGCAGTGCTGCATCAGGTGGCAGTTGATGCGAGCCGTGGCGGCGGCGACCGTGGCCATCGGTCGGTCCGGCCTGTGCCCACTCGGCGACACGGTCCGGCCACGTGCCAGAGTGGCGGCGGCCGACCGCGCCCTTCGAGCATGACTAGACGGCGGTGCCGCGCCGCGCCGCGCCGCCCTATTTTTACCTGCCGGCTGGGCGCGGCCCGGTCCGGTTTCGTTGTCTCCGCCAAGCAGGCCCCACCGGTAAACACTGGGCGACCGTCGGCCGGCGGCCTGGCGGATGAGCTGGCGGCAGTGGCGGCGGTTCACGCGCACTCTGCCCGCCGAGCACGTGACACGGCCCGGCGCGGCCCGACCGTCGGCGGTCGCCAGCATCCGCGCCGCGTGATGATCGGCCGGTCGGCCGCCCACGGCGCCGCTGATTGGTCTCGATCGCGGCCGGCGGCGTGACGTCACAGCCGGGCCGGACGGTGTCAGTCGGCCCGCCGCTCACGTGACCGCACGTCACGGGCGTGCGAGGCCGGCGCACGTGTTTCGACATCCATTCTGTCCGCGACACGTTCAGAGGGGAGCGATGGCCGTTTGCGATGCGGTGCGCCTGGTGCCGGTGCCGGTGCCGGTGCCGGTGCAGCTGACGCCAGGGGACGTACCCAGCGGCCCAGGTCAAGCGCGTAGGGTACGGCTTGGTGGGTTCCACGTGCACCCCGGGTGATTTATGATTGTGGCTTTGTGTTGCACTGGCCTCAGCCGCTGCGGCGCACCGACCGACTGACTGTCCGGACCACGCTGTTGGTCCGGTGTGTCTTGGTCGGCTGACTGTCCGGACCACGCTGTTGGTCCGGTGTGTCTGGGTCGGCTGACTCTGTCCGGACCACGCTGTTGGTCCGGTGTGTCTGGGTCGGCTGACTCGGTCCGGACCACGCTGCTGATCCGGTGTCCGGACCGGCTGACTGTCCGGACCACGCTGTTGGTCCGGTGTGTCTGGGTCGGCTGACTCTGTCCGGACCACGCTGTTGGTCCGGTGTGTCTGGGTCGGCTGACTCTGTCCGGACCACGCTGTTGGTCCGGTGTGTCTGGGTCGGCTGACTCTGTCCGGACCACGCTGCTGGTCCGGTGTCTGGGTCGGTTGATCTGTCGACCACTGGGGGTGGGTTGTCCGGACCACGCTGTTGGTCCGGTGTGTCTGGGTCGGCTGACGTCCGACCAACGCGCACGGTGCGGCGCGTGTTCACACCGAGGCCAGGGCATAGTCAGACACAGTTAAGCGCACTCGCTTACGTGCAAGTGACGCGACGTCAGCCCGTGGCTCGCTGAGCCTTTTTGCCTTTTTAGGACAGGAGTCGATGACTCACCCTGCACGCAGATTTCGCATGCGTTCACTCGGGATTCTCTCTGACGTCGCGGATGACATCACTGCCGATGGTGACGCATTTGAAGTGGGAGGGGCAGTAATGGCTTTGTCGCGCATCGTCGGCGCGGGGATGTTCTGAGAAGCTTTAGCGATGCTGGCTGCGTCTTGTGCGTGGACAGCTCAGCGTGGGTGGGGTGTAGTGAGTTTCTGCAGCGTTTGGCGATCGTCATTATGATATATGATATATGATATCATACCGTATATGATATCATTGTTATATATTCAACCGTCTGGCTTATGCGGATACCCGATGCTCCGAATTGCGCACGCTCTCCATCCCGTCCCGTCCATCCCCCGTCCTTTCCCCCCGTCCCGTCCCCCGTCTCCTGTCATGTCCTGTTCTGTCCTGTCATGTTATGTCCGGCTCTAGTCCGCACGGTACCCATCCCCTTCAACCCAGTTGGCTGACTGTCGACCTCGACCTACCGACTGAGCAGCGCCGGTGTGTTTGGTGCCGGACTGCCGTTCCACTGAGTCTGTGATTGACCGACCGCTCCGCCGGCAGACCATTGCACGGTGTACACGCCATGTCATGCTGCACTCGTCTTCCGCACACGTGGCTCACACCCGCTCGCCTTCCGCACACGTGGCTCACACCCGCTCGCCTTTCGCAGACGCTGAAGCGGAAGGAGCGCGAATGTGAGCATGAGATGGAGCGGCTGGCGCGCGAGAAGATCGCCAACCAGCAGCGGCTGGCGCAGCTCAAGCGCGATCTCAGTGCCAAGTGGGACCACCTGGACTTCAGCACGCTGTTGCCGGACGTAGCTGCCGCCAACGACGACTCCAACTCGACGCTGTCCGCCTCGGGTGAGCTACGCCGTGTCGTGTGCGCTGCCTGGCTCTGGCCGCCGCTTCGTCAGCTACCTCATACCGGTTGTCGTCAAGAGGCGGCCACACTTGACACTGTAGGCACCAGAGAGAGAGAGAGATGGCGATGGCGATGTGATCGAGACGGGGGACCGGAGGGACGGACGGGCACGTAGAGGCCAGAATAGGTCGACTCTTCCCCTACCTTAGGTTGACAGCTGTCGCCAGATTGTCGTGATAGCGTATCGCTGGTCACAGTGGGTGTGTTTGTTGTTGGCGTGTTGGGCGCGGCACGTGTGTGACGTTTGTGCGCGCCGTTGCAGAGCGGTTCGACGGCGACTCGTACCAGGCGAGCCCGGAGCCGCGTGACGCGGGCGTCGGCTCGCCGGAGCCGCGGCGGCGCGTGGCCGAGCGGCCGGCCGCAGCCAGTCCGGCCTACCTGGCCGGCCACTCGTCCGGATACTCGTCCAGCTCGCCGACCGTGGCCGCCGTCGAGCAGCGGCATCCGGCCGGCCTGGCCGGTCTGGCCGCCATGGCCTCTAGCCAGGAGAAGCTGCTCGTCACTGGCCACAAGGTGTCGGTGGTGCAGGCCGGCACCTCCGGGGAGCAGCAGCAGAAGGGCCTCCTCAGAACCGAACATGGTCAGTGGGTGTCGGTAGGCATCGGATGGGTGTGGCGATGGCGATGTACTGCTCTCGGTGGAGTGGAGGAGCAGTCTAGTCGTCCTTTCATACCCAAATACTCCATGATTAAAGTGTCGCATTTAATTCATTTGCTGCCTAAAAACCAGGTGTACGAGTAAAGCATGACATAGTAGACTGGTCTTTCCCAGTGTCTGGGAAAATACAGTAACGTGGAGCGCTAGCTGGCGGGCTACCATGGCGTCGAATGGTGCACTGACACCGAGAACACCTGACGTGACGCTCGGCGAGCAGGTGCCAACCTGCTCGACCCAAACCAATCTGACTTGACACGATGCAATGCCACTGGGTCGGACATGTCCTGTCCCGTCCCATACTTGTCCTGGTCTGCCGGCGCCGGGCGGACGAGCATCAGTTTTACAATCCGAGGTGAAGTCGAATCTCTGTGTGTATCATTCATAGCATTGGTGTATAGCGTGGACGTGGATCGCCGCGGGCCAGTAGTCTGGGGGTAAGGTGCCCGTCTCCCAACTGGTTGTGGTTGCGGGTTCGAGTCCCACCTGCCGCTACTCTTCGTCCGCGACCAATCGGCGTGGGAGATTGGCGACGCTATATGAACCAAGGCAGTCGACTCTTCGTGGGCAATAACCACCACTGCCTAGAGTGCTTATACGACCATGTGCCTGCATGCATGTATGCAGATGTATTGATTTCTGTCGCGACCTTTCCTTAGATTGCGTTCCCGAAAGCAGAAATAAAAACGTCATTCCTCCATGGGCCTGAACTCGAGACTCGGGGGATACAACCCAAAAGCTGTGCCAATTTTTCACGCGGGATGGATAGCGAGTGCCAGCTACGATCCGAGACCGATTGCTAGCTGCCCGCTCTCGGCAATATCGCCGCCAACCCATTTGTGAACAAGGATTGAAATACTTCAGCGTTGTGATGATTCAGTAAGTATGGTGAAGAAAGTTGGTAAATACCAAAATGAAAATGGCAGATCTGGCTCTGGGTGAGACAATTAGAACTTGAAATGGTGTGTTAGAATCAATGCTGAAAGCTGCTCGCGAGCGGAAATACCGCCACAGACCTCTTGTTTGAACACAGATTAAGAGCACTTTATTAATACTATTCGGATAAAATGAGTAAGAAATATACGTACACATCTAATTCTGAAGGAAGAAATTAAAACGCGAAGCGCTGTAGCAAAAACAAAAACAGTAATCACGGTATCAAAATCGTGACGATAGGTAAACTTTGGTACCATGTACACAGTAGTAGACGCACTTTTGTACCATGTACCCATGGCCTTGCAGTGCCTCAACTGAAGCGTTTATTGAATAAGGAGGCCTTTTGTAGCACAAGAGAAGGCATGACATTGTCAACTTTGAATACGGAACATCTACGTTGATGAATCCACAATACACAGCCGTGCGTTGGTTCTTAGTGCCTGGCTGTGACGTCAATAGCTGAGAAGTCCACGTGTCGCCTCCTGGTCACCTGGTCACCTGGCTACCTGGTCACCTGCGGACGACCACTGACCGGCTGACCGCCTACAGGTGTCTACGTGCCGGTGACTGGCCTGTCGGACGTGGGCCGCGCCGCTACCGTCTCCTACGTGGAGCACCCTCTCAACACCTCCCGCAAGGCTCTTGTGCTCGAGACCGTGCCCACACACATCGTGCCGGCCCAGGTAGGACCACACGTACGGCCGCATGGACGAACGGATTAAGCTGGAAGAAAGACGACGGATGTGGGGGTGGGGGGTGCGAAAGGCCAGCGCTGCGCAGTGTTCGCATCTGCGTCATACCCGCGTCTACTATATCATCCGTGTCATCTGTGTCAAGCCGCGTCTACCATGCCATCTGTGTCATACCTGCGTCTACTATATCATCCGTGTCATCTGTGTCAACCCGCGCCTACCATGTCATCTGTGTCATACCTGCGTCTATTATATCATCTGTGTCATACCTCGTCTATTATATCACCTGTGTAATCCGTGTCATGCCCGTGTCTACCATGTCACCTGTGTCATACCTGCGTCTGCTATGTCATCTGTGTCCTCCCCCAAGTCTACCATGTGGTCTGTATCGTACCAGCGTCTATTATGCCATCTGTGTCATTCCCGCGTCTACTATGTCATCTGTCATACCCGCGTCTACTGTGTCATTTGTGCCATACCCCCGTCTACCATATCATTCGTCTCATCTGTCATACACGCGTTTACTATGTCATCCGTGTCATACCAGCGCCTACCATGTCATCTGTCATCTGTGTCATACCCCCGTCTACTTTGTCATTTGTGTCATACTCGGTCCACCATGTCATCTGGTCATACCCTCGTCTACCATGTCATATGTGTCATACTGGCGTGCTGACATGGCGTCTACCATGTCAGCTGTGCCATACCTGCGTCTACCATGTCATCTGTGTCATCTATGTCATACCCGCATCTACCATGTCATCTGTGTCATGCCCGCGTCTACCATGTCATCTGTGTCATGCATTACCATTATTGTGTCATGCCCGCGTCTACCATGTCATCTGTGTCATATCCGCGTCTTCCATGTCATCTGTGTCATACCTGCGTCTACCATGTCATGTCATGCCCGCGTCTACCATGTCATCTGTGTCATATCCGCGTATACCATGTCATATGTGTCATACCCGCGTCTGCCATGTCATCTGTGTCATACCCAGTGTTGGATTTTCACTTCTCGTTCTTGGATTCGGAGTGTATAATCCTTGAGTTCATGCAATTACGGAGTGCATAATATCTGGTAACCATAGGGTAAATACAAATCACTGAGACAAAGAAATAAAGTCTTGTTTTTCCATTCAAGAAGCATACAGTACAGGTGTTTCATCCCACACAGCCTAAGTATGCCGCCTGCTGCTGGATCACATAAAAATAGTATTCACTGAGAATACAAACTTCACATAGCAGTCATCTGTGTTGTGGTGCTGGAAAAGTGTTAAATATACTGTCATTGGCAAGAAGTGATGCATTTAATCGGGATTGATTTTCCATGCGAGTTTGAATATATTTCAACTTCAGGTATGTAGGTATATTACTATGATGAAATATATTATTCAAGCTTAGGGTATCCACAAGACACGTCTTACACAGTTTACCTCCATGAGGCAAACAAATTGGTTAGGCTTGGTTATGTTATGATAAGTTGGGCTCTACTCTTAAGTTGGACAAGTTTTCATATCCAATGCTTTTTTTCTATTTCAAGGATTTGTTTTTCAACAATGAACCAAGCAAGGTTAGGTTATGTCGGGTTATGTTCTTTAATTTGCATTTTTTAAAAGAAAAATACTGGTTAAAATTTTTCCTTTTTCAAGAGAATTGTTCTTTTTGCATTGAAGGTTGCATTGCATTTTTAAACCATTGAAGGTAATCTACCCTAAGTTAGGGTAGATAATGCCACATTTTTTCTTTTCCAAATAAATGTTTACACTATATTACCCAACTCCATGCCCATTTATTGGTGTTGTTTTGCCTGCCAACTGGAAAGTATGTATTTACAGTGGAAGTGAGTGGTCACACCATGTAAACCACATTTTTAAACATGGCATTGGAAAAAGGAATTTCAATAACCCAAAATTACCCTAAACTGCGAATTTACAAATAGAAACAAAGTGACGATGAACAAGAAGTATGCCTTTCACATCAAGGAACCACAAAACCTCAATATCCCTGATGGAAAATGATTGGTCCTGAACCCTGTGCTGATGAAGAATTCCCATGGCATGGCTGGATTAAAAAATAATGTATCAGGGCTGAAAAAAATGTTTCCAATAGGAAATTTCAATCCATTCATTCCATGCACCACCATAGGCATCATGTTAAATTTGAAAATCATTATGTCGCATTGGCAACAACAAAAGTGTACAAATTTACACCTGTGATTAACATGCTCCAACTGTTACCCATCGAAAGCCAGCATGAATAGCAATTAGCCATATTCGCCGCAATAGCATCGGCAGCAAAAAAACAGAATTCCTACAAGGGGTATGCCAGATAATACGAGTCACAGAAGATAATAAAGCAGCACCTACCAGTTACTATTCCCACAGCACCTACTCTTTTCCCCGAGGCGCACACCTGAGGAGAACGAAAACAGAAAAATAACAATGGCTTCCTCCCCGGCTTCGTACCTTGGCCGTTGTCTTGGCTGACTCGATAGGCCTTGGGCTGGCCCGGACTGGCCTTAACCTTCATCAGGGATGGCAGCGACTTGTGTTACATTGTCACAAAAACAATGCAATCGAGACAAGCTGCTCTTTTACCTTTGGCAACAATGATTTCATCCCATTGGCTGAGTTCAAACCCCAGCCAATCAGCAGCCTCCGTACAGTCAGCCGGAGTTGACGAAAGACCAGTAAGCGGCTCTTAACCACCCCCCATTTAGCAGTGTATAAGAACATGACGGCTAAATTTCCATGTTCCCGGAGTGGGAGGAATTAGTTGTCGGAGTGGCATAAACACTATTATTGCCACCAGTTTGTGGTGTATTGAAACAATGTAGGTCATGGAATGGAAGGACACTGAAATTTCTGGTTATATGGTGGTCCATTTGACTGTAAAATGTAACCAGATTTGAAGAACGTTTTGGTACCATTTAGGTCATTTTCTTGCGTAAAATCCATCGGATATCTTTTTTGTTTTATTGCTCTGGACTGGTCCAGGATGCAAAACGATCAGTTTTGTTCATGTCAAGTTATGTAGAACATCTCAATCTTCACGGAAGCAAAAAGGAATGCATTATGTATGACCTTTCTGGGCCGTAGTTTAAAAAGCTCCGACCGGAGTGGGAGCTGGAGAGCCGCGAATCCACCGAATCCAAGAAGCACCGTTCGGGTCTGGCCAGTCTGGGAATGGTGGTTTCCCTTCATTAGGCGAGCCGAGAATAGAGGTTCCTTCACTTGGCGATAAATTTTTCTTGTATGCACCGAGTTGCCCACTGGATGGAAAAAGACGAAAGAGGCTCATTGTAGGCATCACCAACCTTGGTAGGAACGACCTACGTGGATATAGTCGGATAATTCAAGGACCAGGCAGTGAGACTACCAGTTGATCTCGTGTAGTATCGGCCGACGTAGGAACTGAGGCCCAATTGAGGTTTCTTGAAATTTAATTATTCTTGTTTGTGTAAACTTCAGTATCAGAGCAGAAATATAGCTATCTAGCCAGAATGATGTATGCACAACCAGCTTAATGTTGAGAAGTATGGGTAGCCATAGCAAAATTGTGATTCCTTATATTTTACAGTGGTGCACATCTGTATCCCTCTGTTGGTGCCCATGCATGCAGTGGCACAACGTAGGACAGGGTTGTTTTATATTATGGGGGGGGGGGGGAGGACAAGTGGACCCTCAATGTTTGCTTTGCTTCTCAAATGACTTCAACTTTTAACATGGGACTCTATGGAGTGTGCCCCCAATCTATTTCACCCTGCCCATTGCCTTTCATGTATTTTCCCCACCCCAATAATTTTCATAAATGAACATCCATGACCTGGAAATAGTATTTCCATAAGTGTGTTCTTAATGTGTTGGATTTGGATGGAAGAACCTTTCAGCTTGTTTTGTTTTGTTTTGGAAATGAAACTTTCATTTTTGTAAGACAATATTTTCAGGAATAGGGGATTGGTCACCTTCAGTGCACGGATACAGTAACTCACAAGCATTGTTGTGCTCTAACAAAATGTTTCAGGAAATTGTGAAGTGCACCCCACCTCAGACCCCAATAAACTCCATTATTTGGCTTTTTTGTCCCTGCAGCTTCCTGAACATTCCTATGCCATGACAAATCATAATATATGTCCACAAATATTTTGGGGATGTGATTGCTTTTGTGATTTGCAAGTTGTGTAGGGACTTCTCTAGTTCTCTAGTTCTGTCTGGCCTTGCATTCTTCTGAACACTACTGATTCCATCATTTTCACAAATGAATAATGTACACGTGAAGGCATGGCTGTTTATTAATTCACATGTTTCAGAAAATTTCATACCACCTGCACCATTTCATGGAACAAATACATTGGTATTAATGTTGTATGCAGATTGCAGAGTGATCCTTAAGTGATCCTTAAGCATCTGCCGTCATCTGTTGCACATGCTAGCAAGCTGGCACTCGTCTAGTCTTGCTTGCATCTAATTTTCTGTTCCACTTCTGCATCCTCTTGGAATGTTGCTGCAGCTCTCATGGTCACCTAAAATAACAAATGTGCATTATCCTCAATGATGTTGCCAAGTTGCTGTGGCAAGGATATAACATGGCTAGACAAGATAAGAGCACCAAAACTAGAAGGGTTTTTCATTATCACCCATTGATTACCATATGTTATAGGCCCTTGGAGCATGCTGCATCATCTGCTTCATCACAATCCAATAATACTATTGGATTATGACAGCTGGTTGAGATTGCTGTTTAAGCAAGGCTCTTCACGATATATCATGTAATGTAAGGAGTGGATTTTTTGGGGGAGTGTATAATTCTTTGGATGACAAAAGTTCCAAAAAGGACCATATTTCCAACACTGGTCATACCCGCGTCTACCATGTCATCTGTGTCATAATCGCGTCTACCATGTCATCTGTGTCATAATCGCGTCTACCATGTCATCTGTGTCATACCTGCGTCTACGATGTCATCTGTGTCATAATCGCGTCTACCATGTCATCTGTGTCATACCTGCGTCTACGATGTCATCTGTGTTATCTATGTCATACCCACATCTACCATGTCATCTGTCATGCCCGCGTCTACCATGTCATCTGTGTCATACCCGCGTCTACCATGTCATATGTGTCATACCCGCGTCTACCATGTCATCTGTGTCATACCCGCGTCTACCATGTCATCTGTCATACCCGCGTCTACCATGTCATCTGTGTCATACCCGCGTCTACCATGTCATCTGTCATGCCCGCGTCTACCATGTCATCTGTGGTGTCATACCTGCGTCTACGATGTCATCTGTGTTATCTATGTCATACCCACATCTACCATGTCATCTGTCATGCCCGCGTCTACCATGTCATCTGTGTCATACCCGCGTCTACCATGTCATCTGTGTCATACCCGCGTCTACCATGTCATCTGTGTCATACCCGCCGAGCATCGCCGGACCAAGTTCCATACACCTGTGCTCGTCGGATTGCCGGGTGTCCAGCTGGCTCGTGGGCGGCCCCACGTGCTGTGATGTCCCACCCGTGGCATGTGAGCTGCCGAGGCACCGAATCTGGCCGGCCGTCGTATGCTGGGTGATGTGTGACTGATATGCGACGTGACGTGTGATGTGCGGTGTGTGGTGTGTAATGCCGACTATTTGTAATGGTGACTGATATGCGATGTGACATGTAATGTAGGTAGGTGTAAGACATGTAGGTGGCGTGTCCCGTGGCCCGTGACCTGTGATATGTAGGTGGCGTGGCCCATGACCGGTGACATGTAGGTGACGTGACCCGTGACCAGTGACCCGTGACATGTAGGTGGCGTGACCCATGACCGGTGGCATGTAGGTGACGTGACTCGTGACATTCAAGCAGTGTTAAAATAATGGTTCTTCGTTAGGCGTGAGATGTCGAAACGAGAACAGTAGGATGTCGAATTTCGTCATGAAAACCATGTCATTTAACAGAAATTATAAGTTCTTTGAACACGACTCCGATCTAACCGCATACGCATATGCACTTTTTCCCTTTGTTTTGAGATGCCTAATTTAGAGGTAACTATTTTAGTGATAACAACACAAAATACCTATCCTTATCAACGATATTGTTTAACAGACCACATCATAGGTAATCCTTGTACCTGAAATTGTGCTAAGAGATGTGTGTGCATCACAATCTGCAATGGTGAGTATCAACATGATACTTGTCAACAAGATGCTGTTGGAAATTAGATATGAAGACTTCATAACGACTTATCATGAAGCGGGATGTCGATACTCCGTTGAAGGGATGTCAATTCAGAGTCCAGAAAGTGGTATATTCCACCCTATTTGACGAATAATTGATCACTGCATTCAGGTGACGTGACTCGTGACCTGTGACATATAGGTGACGTGGCCCGTGACCTGTGACACGTAGGTGGCGTGACCCATGACCGGTGACATGTAGATGACGTGGCCCATGACGTGTGACATGTAGGTGGCGTGACCAGTGACCTGTGACACGTAGGTGGCGTGACCTGTGACATGTAGGTGGTGTGACTCGTGACCTGTGACATGTAGGTGGCGTGACCCGGAGCTCGTTTGTTGGCAGCTGATGCACTCGGGCAACACTGTGCGG
>JAOTOM010004442.1:0-297153 GCA_034440615.1 Ashinkailepas kermadecensis
ATAGACTGCCCTGGCGGCCTAGAGCATGGGTGTAGTCGTTGTAGAGGGGGCTACCTCATCCACACCCTTCCTCAAATTTATCCAATCCCAAAGCAATTACTCCCATGTTGTGGACGTACATGAATTGACCTAGAATCGGCTTGTCCCTCCCAACTGGTCCCTTCTCCCACGCCCATAATCTTGAGAGTTCCATGTGAATATTGTAAGGGCTCAACTGAACATTAGAGGGGCATAGAACCTGGGTACTAATACTAAAGGGTACAACGGAATCTAGTAGGTGGTCTAGTTCCAGCCCTAGTGACGTAAGCAGGAATGCGAGATTTCTAGTATAATCTAACAGATTTTGGTATACGGGAACGTCACGTAAACATTTCAATTACGTTTTAAACCTGGCTTAGATCATCTGTGGCGCAGCGAAGACATCAGAGTAAGTTGTGGTTGGGCATACGGTGTTTCTGATTGTTGACATGGGAAATCGTATCATGAGGCTGGTGAATATTGTTTTTGCCCTGGTTATTGAACATGCTTTAAGTTTGGTGCACAACTTCTTCCGTTCATAGGATACAACCTGGTATATTGAAGTCTCTTACACCTGTTAAAACCCAGGAGATCTATAAGAGTTCGTTGTATTTACCCCCAAACATAACCCCTAAAGTTTCACGAATTGAAATTGAAACCATAGCTTGATTTTCCAATATGAACCTAGTTCATTTATGCCTTAATGTTTTTAGGGCTTGAATTTATAATTAAATTCCAATGTTTATGAAGGTGACTAAGATTATGGGATCACTCTCGTAAAATGGGTAAATGGGATCACTCATCGCTTAGCCTTATGTTTTAGATGAATTTTGAATTTATAATTAAACCCAATGTTTATGAAGGTGACTAAGATGATGGGATCACTCATTTATCGCAATGCTTACTTTTCTGGTTGTGAGCAAAATAACACCAAAAAAGGGCTTCCATTTGGGTAGCATTGCATGAAAATAATGTTTCAAAATGCAGTATGACCTAACCTAACCTATCCTAACCTTTAATGGAAATATCCTCATTTCCAACTGTGGTGTTTTTGTCAACTGCACTTGCTTGTGAATTACCATGCATAATTAACGCCATTTCTTACTGAGTGCATATGCATTGGAGCATCCTTTCTGCCTGGTCACATCCTAGACTGTAAATCTTAGTAACTTGAGGTGCACTGTGTGCATCAGCCGGTTCAGAGACCCATGACCCTCAAAGGAATAGGCACACTGAGTGCATTTGGGAGACAAATTGGACCAACTGCAGTGCAAAAGATGCTATTAAGAAGAGGATTTGTGGCCATCCATGCCTAAAAGATGAATAGAGCACTAAGCCACCTCTTTTATGACACTTAGGGCATTTTTTTCCGAGATAGCAAATAATTTTCACATTTGGTAGGAATACCTGGTAGTAATGTTGGAGAACCATTAATCATGTCTGTGGTCTTCCCTTGTTCCAAAATGGTTTGGAAAGGGGACTGAAACAGGTCTGTGTGTATTCATACCATCATTGTAAGCTTCAGTAGTCTGGGATTCAATTTCAGGTCAATTTCAATTGAAGTCTCTCTCTCTCTCTCTCTCTCTCTCTCTCTCTCTCTCTCTCTCTCTCTCTCTCTCTCTCTCTCTCTGTCTCTCTCACACACATACATAGAGAGAGAGAGAGATAGAGAGAGAGAGAGAGACCGACCTGCCGTGCAGGGCTGATAGGCGGTAAAGTCCCATCCCATAGCCCCCACCCATCCCGAGTGGGAGCTAACATGAGAGCACCGTGCTATATAAATATCATACATCTGGTTTGCAACATCCGGCTCCAGTTTCAGTTGGTCTGTCCTATTCCATTAAATAAGCAACTAATGCTATGCTAAGGGCAAGTCTACGTTGTTCATTTCAGCTGTCTACTAAGCAAACAACAGTCGAATATATCACACACGAATATCAACGGTGGCTGTGAAGCATTTTCTGCAGTTGAAAAAAATGAATGTTAATCTTCCCATGACCATTTATGATATTGAAATGCATTAATTTCAACGTCCAGGAAATTTTGGTCGTTCGTCCATTTATGCGCTTGGATTTGATCTCAACAAGGTGACACTCACGTCCGAATTGATTTGCATTGACTTAATTCGAAATGATGGTAAGGGAAGGAAGTCAACATTAAACTATGTTGAGTCATGTTACGCCCATTCTCTGAGCAGAAATGCGGCATCTGCTGACATACTGGGCCATGTCCCGTTCTGACACCCTTACGATTGCCTGGGATGCTTCATTTCTGCTCCGAGAGTGGACGTGACATGACATCGTATGTCAGATTGCAGCAAAGTCAATAAGACGCACCCAGTCATCCTGCCTGTGCCGTTCTAAAGCCAGACACATCCTCGCGATGATGGTGTGGAAGATGTTCTCGAAGGCCTTGTTGCTGATCAGCTCTCGACTGGGGAACTCGGAAGTGGACAGTTCGGTCGAGTACTTGATCTCGTCGCACGCAGGCAGACAATTGTCCCAGAAGTGGGTAGACAGATCGAAGTCCTGCGCCAGCAAGTCTGTGGGTGGCGCCACAGTCAGTGAGGTTGGTGGTCGCGACTGTCATCGGCGTCAATGCAGTGCTGGCTGGTTTCTCTCGGGCGTCGCTCTAATTCTGGTCAGATGTGTTTCTCAGTATGGCTCGAGTGTTTCCGGAAGAGTGTTACCGCGTGTTCTACGGTGGGAAGTACGGTGCAAAAGCATCACCGTTCATAGTATCAAAACGACGCGCGTAATTCCGAATGTATATACTTAAATATGCACACAAAAAGGTCCATGTCATATTTTGGCTTTGTGGCCAAGTCACAGTCCAGCTTCCTCATTCCCGGTGCACTTCACATCTATTGTTCATGCGAATTATCCTCAGAGAAGGGGTAACCAACTGGAAAGAGATGATATTGCGGACAACTCTACCATCGGTAAAGTTCCATATCGACTTACAGCCCTGTTGAGCACCGGCGCTCCTCGACCAGCTTTTGCAGACATCAACAGTTCTGCTACTAGCCATCCTTTACTGTGTCGCCTACCTAGCTGAAGAGGGCAAGGAGGGGAAGGAGCATAGGCCTGCATATGGCCTTATGTTGGATTGTGGTTGAGCAGTGTTTACCGTGGTCCGGTCCCACCTCGGTGAGCCACAACCCACGTGACGCTTGGTCTCCGCCCCAACCATCGACCTCTGCTGCGACTTCCAACTGCGCCTCGGGCAGTGCCAGTTATGCAGTGACAATACGGGGCAGTACCAGCAGACGACACATCTATAATTTGCCCTGCATGTGCAGACTGAAATTCCCCCTCACGTCGCACCGAAGTGCCAGGCGGTGGACAGGTTACCGGAAGCCACTGCGAAGTGACAGGCGGCGGACATATTATCAGCATCGCCGCTGCGCAAGTTGCGAGCAATCCGGCGGCGACTGAGAGAGTAAACGGTGAGATGTCCATCCCCGGAACACGTCGTGTCAAACTGCGAGTGGCGGGCCATTGTCAGGCAACATATGGTTGGATTGAAGCTTTTGACAAGGGCTGGTTTGTCGTATGGCATGTGGTGGCACGAGCATTGTGCAGCCTTCTTTAACGAACTCTACATCACAGAAAAACCCTTCTCAACAGGAATGCAATTTAATTAGTTCGAACGACATTGGTATTGCATGGAACAAGTAAAATTCATATTGGTATGATCGTGTTTTGTTCTTCATGTTCCTATCTCATTTTAACATACAGGTTATTTTCCATGCATTGTCGTTCGTTCCATTCAACATCTTAAGATGGAAATGTATGTGACGTGTTTTAGCCATGCAAAAGGCGAAGATACTAGATATTGATATGGAAACACACCCAGTAAAATAACCAATAGGTACTAATAAATATGTATGTGTAAACGGGTGTCGTGTTAATGTGTAGCTGCTTCACGGTACTCTTGTAGGTATGCATCTGTTACTTCTGCTCAATCTACAGCTGACCTCAAACATATGGACCACAGTTTAGTTTCAATGGCACAAGATTTCACCTGAGTGGACCAAATGGGTTTGGGTTTACAATTGACCATTTTCAGACGTCATGATTGTTTCCATAGAACAATCATGACACCTATGCATTTTGATGTAAAACAGCTATATGGTGAAGAGCTGGATTATCTGAAAATATTGCAATTTGGCCAGATGAGTACTAATGTAACTACCACAAAAACATTTCCACGTAATGACAATGTTTCCGTGCATATGAAACGAAGTGGGCATCGAAAGAAATATTTATCTAGTGAACAAGAGGAGGTCTAAGACAAACATTTTCACTCAATTCTCTATGGAGTCACGCATGCTCAGATGGCGGCGATTTGCCTTCATTAGCGGTTCATGCCACAACGTATCTTTTTGCCGTTTGGTACAAAGCATTCAAGAACACAAATACCGTCCTATGGAAGAAACTTTGCATGCGCGTGTGTGTACGTGCAGATCGCAATTTGGTTGGATATTGGTTTTACGACACGTCGACCGTTGAGTCATGTAGCGTCGCCAATCTATCACGCCGATTGGTCGCGGGCGAAGAGTAGCGACAGGTGAGACTCGAACCCACAACCTTTCGATTGTGAGACGAGCATCTTACCCCTAGACCACTCGTCCCCCAGATCACAATTTGCGGGTGACCGTACGTCAATACCAAGGCGGCCAGCAAAACATAAGGAATGCTCATAACGCCATCCCAGCTCCGTTGTGACGTCACCGTTACTAACCGCAGCCCTGTTCGGCAAGCATGGATACGGTGTAGTTGGAGTAAGCGGAACTATGACGTCACACAGAACACAATTTTGCGCTTGCGGTCGACAAATGTGATAGAGATGAGACATTTGTGGTGCAATTGCGAGCGCGTCGTTTAATTCGTGGCTAAAGTCGTGTTGGGTCGGCTCCGCTTGCTTTTTTTGTTTAAAAAAACAATTTGTAACTTCGTGGCTGTAGGACATAACACCAGCTTAATCAAGATCTATAATAATTCCTCTGCAAATACATATTTTCAGTTGGCAGGCAAAATAACGGCAAAAAGACACGTTGGACCTGAGTTGGACCTGAGTACAGTACAAAGCCCCAAGACTCATCAGTGGACTAGGTAACTTAGAATATGTGGAAAGACTTATGGCATTAGATATGTACTCACTCAAGTATATGAGATTAAGGGGTGATATGACTGAAAGGTATAAAATTATTAATGGGCTAGACTAGGTCAATCTGAATGATGCCTTTCTATTTCGTCTATAGGGGTCATCAATTCAGGTTAGACAAATCAAGGTGTAGGACTGTTAAGCGATAACAGGTCTTCAGTCAAAGAGTTGTTGATCAATGGAATAGTCTGCCTGCTGATGTTGTGGGGGTCCCCCATTGAATGTATTTAAAAATAGGGTGGACAAATTTGTAGGGTGGACAATTGTTTTTGGTGTTCTAATTAGTGGTGGATGACGTGAGATTTTTTGTAAGTATGTGCACATAGTACAGGTCCCTTTAAGCAGGCATGGGTGGAGTTTGGAAATTATTGGTAGGGCACTTGATCCGTGTGTGTGCTACGTGGGATCCAGTGCATAGGGCTTGATAGGTACGGTAAGCATGGATGGCTGTGTGGGACGTTGGTGGATAGGTAATCATGGGTGGCTGTATGGGATGCTGGCCGATGGTTTCTTTTGAATTTGTGATGTGATGTTGGGTGGGGCGATTGGTGTCTTTTTGTCCAGGCCTATGGTATCTTCCCATTACAGACTTAACCTAGATGGGCCCTTGTGGCTCTTATTAAGTCTGAACATATTATGACTATGGCTTAAAGGGCTTGGAGTTCGGTGATGTAGCAAAACGTGATGAAAAGAGAAAAAAATGTAACATAACCTAGCCTAGAAGTTGGAACCTGTTAAAAGTTGTAAAATGCTAGAGGAAAGGTCTTGATAAAAATAGAAAAAAAACCCCACTACTTTTGTCTAACAATTTGAATTAAGAAACCTAACCAAACCTAGCCTAATTTGATTTGGAAGAAATTGAATAATTTTTATTGTGAAAATACTACAAAAAAAATTGTGAACTTCTTCCAAACTTAAATGAAAGGCTTAGCCTAACCTAGCGAAACCTAACCACATTGCTTGCTTCATGATGGTAAGATATGTGTAAAACTTGTCTTGTGGATACCTTAAGGTGCAATAATTACTGGCAATGACTGGAAAGAATCTATTCAGAAACTGGGGGTGTCACTTTGTATGCACAAAGGGGGGGGGGTAACTGGCTCCCAATAAATAATTTCCCTCTTTCCAATGAGACCAAAGATTAACCAATTACCTTTGAACTATGGAGATGACATTCCAGAATGCTTGAGTGCACCCCCTGCTCAGCAAGTTTTTTTCCAGCTGAATTCAGACCATCGCTATTGAAATCAGTGACAATATTTTCCTTGTGAAGTGTCACTCTATATCACCCTTACACTTCAGCACAATGGGTGTGTTGTGATGATTGTCTGTATTGCCTGGTTGCTGGGATACCTCATCATTGCCACAAAAGGAGTCCACAGCTTCTGATGCATCTGCTGATTGTTGTAAGTTTAAACAGTGAGTATCTTGCTGATATTTATTTCCTGAAGGCAGTAGATGCCGATGCTAGGTAAGCTTCAACAAGTCCATTCCATGCCTTTTTTCTGATTTGTACTCATGGGCTTCTATACAAAAACCAGATAATTACGTTATTTGTCTTCAAGAAAAAACATTCCTAAGTTACTTTTGTTAATATTTTCCTTCCACTGCACTTAGTGTTTCGTTTCTCCCCATGATTAGGGCACCAGGTGTACCTTTCCCTCCAGGGGTTGGCATACCTTCTTTTGTACTACCTGGTGCACATGATGCACCTCCAGCTGTATGCTAGATGAGAGCCTTGCACTTCTGGCTTCACAAAGAACAACAACATTTTGCAGGTGCCATATTTCCAGAAATGAAATCCTGATCTGATGATGCCATTTCCCAGTTACCACTTTTCAGGCCAGATCTGCATCTTCAGTGCCAAAGCTAACATAAATGCATAGAAGCCATACACCAATTTGCTATCAAAAATATTTGTATGATGCTCTCTGATGTGATTTGAATGGATTTAAGGTTCATTTCACTGGGAAATGACAAATTTTCAAGATATAAGTAATTGAATTTAAAGCACTTATATCTCAATAAGTAGTCAGTTCACCAACAAAATGTCAAATTCACGCAGGTACTATCAAAAAACACCAGAAAAAAACATGTTTGACAATGAAGATACCTGTTATTTCCTCTTTCTCCACCAAAAGATGGGAAAGGTGTAAGGCTGAACATATGGCTTTGGTGGGGTACAATGAATAAAAATGCAAACTTGCAAGTAAAAAACCTAACCTGACCTTCCCATGTTTGATCACCAAAAACTTTATAATGTTGGATTGCCTGTAGGCTATAACCTACTGATGTTGGGTACTCTAAAATGCACTGATATTAGATCACCTAAAGCCCCTTGATGTTGCATTTCCTAAAACCTACTGATGCCAGATTGTATAATATCATTGTCACCAAAGGATTCTGCATCATCCATTGTGCCAATGCTTCATGGTGCGACATTACTAATAGGGAATATCTTGCCTACATGTGATTTACCAAAGAAATGGTAGATGCTAGGCAGTCTTCAACAAGTCCAGTCCATACGTTTTTTCTTCAAATTTGTGCTCGGGGCTTCTACAGAAATACCAAAGGCCAAGTTAAACCGCAAGTAACCTTGAGTTAAAGCCATTTAATTTCTGCGCAGCTTTTTGGAAGAGCAAGGCTGCAAAGAACACAAAGGAAGAAACAATCTGATTGATTGTTTATTTGGGCTTAAGAGTGCATAATTTAACTGGCGACCATGTAATGCGTGAAATCTTCCTGGAAGTATGTATCTACCTATATCCCGGCCGTAACCCGTGCTACTCCAGCCTTGTCTCAACTGCGTCAGCCACGCAGAAGCTAAATTGCAGTCGGAGATTACGCGATTTTCCGCCTGCACCGTCTATAAATGTGTGACGTCATAGCAAAGTGCCTGAGGCGAAACTCTGACGCGTCTGATTGGCTCCTTCCTTTCCGCTTACTTCGACTACACCGTATAGATGCTTGCCGAACAGGGCTCTGGTCATCTTCCAGTAACAAGTCGGGCAGAGGCAGGCAACGTTTGGGTGCTGCCGGCCAGCGGGCCGCCGCGCCAGAACATGCACTGCGCTATGCCTGTCTACAAGAACTAACCAATCAGGTTTCGAGTAGAGCAGAAGAAGGATACTCTGGTCAAGATAACTAGAGACAACAGGTACTCCAAAGTCCGCAGATCTAGTATATTTGGTTTAAACTAGATAAAAACCGAAGCCACAGACGTCATATACTAGAAGTGCCCTTTTATGCTAGAATACTGCTGAATTATATTTTGGTTTTGGATTATCCCGAATAATCTACTAAATACGGTGCTTCTCATTTTCGCACAATTGTGGCGCTTTTCCTACGATTTACTTCCCTACCGTTTGAAAATATATTCACTGAATCTTCAAGGTTTTTTATCGCTTTTGTTTGTTCCCGTGCCAGTGGCTTTGAAGCAAAAGGTACCATCCCTTGAATTAACTTAGCAAAATATGGCCGTGGTTAATATTGTTGGAGTATATGCGCATCAAACAATTTACGCCAATTAAGGCCGTATGCAATATCAACTTTGTCATCATGTCCTTGAAGTCATGGATGTCAGCTTTCCGTTCTGGCTCTAATCTTGTGATTCACTTATCCACCACCACCAACCAATATACCAATAAATATTGTGCGTTGGTCTCCTATCAGTTATCATATTGTTCCTGTTATGCTATGTGTAATCATGTACATACATACTGCGCCACACACCAACTTGAACACAATTTGGTAATTGCTTGCCTATTCCATCACAACTGGGTAATGGTTACTGGAGAAGCAAGCCCGGATATTACTTCTAACCACGGTCATCCAGGTCCTTATTTTCAGGTTAATTTCGTGCTTTTTAGGTAATTTTTGAATTATTGGCATTTATTTTTGCAATGCAAAAAGTTGATGAATGTAGTTAGCGTGTGTTCACTCTCAGTTTTCCTGTGTGAGATATGATTTGGATTGGGCAATTTAAGGTTTGTTATTGCAGTTTGGAATCATGGTTACATTGTTTAAAGGAAACTAACCACCTTTATAATGGGATTTTAACTGAGATAGCAGTTTTGAAGACCACGTCGAGAAATCACTTATCTCATACTCCGTTCGGTCCAAAACATCTTCCAGCCGAAGTTATAAGGCCTTTTATCATCGGTTTTGGGACATGGACAGACTCGGTGGGCGTTGTGAAAATTCCTTTGGCGTTCTGAAATTTGTTATTTTATATTATATATATAATATATAATTATATATATATATATATATATATATATATATATATATATATATATATATATATATAATTATATATATTATATATTATATTATATAATTTATATTCATCACTTGGCGAACCTTTAGAGGCCTATGATAAAAAAGAAAAAACTTTCCAAAATCCCGTTTTTTTAAGTATGGGCATAATATTTCGCAAAACCAATGTCATATTCATCATTGTCAGGTGCCAATACCCCTAATTAGTATGATTGCAGAATTTCGGCAAGGTGGTTAGTTTCCTTTAATGTCACAGGTTACATTTTACACACTTTTTCCAAGGTAAAGCTAAAATGAGGTAAGGATAAGTTAGGTGCTTCTTTAACGTCCTCAATTTTGTTATGATTTTTGAAGTTTTGAAAACTTTTTTTTTCAAAAGGGGCCGGCTAGGGTAGGCTATGTTTTGCTAGATGAGGATTTTACAATTGTACTCGCAGAAGAAGATTTTTATTCTAGTTCAAGTGGCAGTTCCAGAAATAATTGTAAAAGCATGTTTCTGAAGGTGTTTAAGATGATGTGATCATTAGTTTCTAGCACAAATGCATACTTTTCAGTTGGTAAGCAAAGTAATGCCAACATTGTGGCTTTGAGTGGGGTTGAAGATAATGGAGAATAATGGTGAATATATAAAAATAGCATAACCAAACCAAACGCAGCCTTTGAATATCTTTGATATAATATATACAACAATGTTACTCAGGTTAGCATTATGAACCCTCATCAAACGAAACCTAATCGAGTCTCTTTTTCAGGAAAAAACATGGTGCTGCTTCTGTTTTTAGACTCCATATCTAAAAAACAAAGGTATTTATATATATAAGAGGTCCAAATGAAGACAATTTGGGAGACAAATGTATGAACTGGACTTGTTCAAACTTACCTAACAACTTAGTCATAAAGTCATAAAGTATTAAGGCTTAATAAGAACCACAGGGGCCCATCTAGGTTAAGCCTATCTAGAAAAGGTACTAGAAATGTACATACTCTCAGCCCAATCAATCCCTTATCCCAAGTTCCTAGGAAGCTATATACCCCAGCCTATCTAGCACCACTCACTTGCTACCGCATAACACCCTCAACAATCACAAGCTCCTCCCATCATACCCATCGTGCCACCATAGACAATCTCATCAGCATCACATCCCGAAGGAAGGTGCCGAATCCACTGCTAGGCACACCCCACACAAATTCATAAAGCGTTCAGACTTAATAAGATACTCACTTGCTATTGCATAATATACTCAACAATTACAAACTCCTCCCATCATACCCAATGTGCTACCATATACAATCTCATCAGTATCACATCCCGAAGGAATGTGCTGAATCCACTGCTAGGTACACCCTACGTAAAGTTATAAAGCGTTTATACTTAATAAGAGACTCACTTGCTATTGCATAACACACTCAACAATTACAAACTCCTCCCAACTCCCATCTCCTCCCTGTCGATCAACCCTCCCTGGAATACAGAAAAACAAGCCCCCTATTCTTATAATGATTGTCTATGCCGTTTTTAAAGATGTTCGGTGTGTTGCTACTGACAATGGTTCCTGGCAGCTGGTTCCAGTGTTCTACTACCCTATTGGTGAAGAAAGGCTGTCTTTCTTACAAGAAAGACAGTCTTTCTTCACCAACTTTCTTATACCTCACAAGAAATAAGTGAATAAGAAATAAGAAATACCACACACTTTCTTATATCTCACAAGAAATAAGTGAAAACATATTCAATTTCTTCAATCTTTCCTCATATGCCAGGTTGCCTATACCATTAACCATTTGTGTTGCCCTCCTTTGTACTCTCTCTAAAAGCCAACAATCTTTCTCATAACTAGGGGACCAAGCTTGGACACAGTATTCCAAATGTGGCCTGACATATGCACAGTAAAGCTTCCTGATGACCTCCTCACTTTTGTATGACACATTCCTCTGTATTGCCCCAAGCATTCTTAGTGCCTTCTTCCTGGCTTCTTTGGTCTGTTCTGATGCCCCCAATTTTGTGTTCAAAATAGCACCTAAGTCTTTCTCCTGCTGAGTCACAGATAGTACTTGGCCACCCATCAAGTATGGAGCCTTCATATGCTGCCTACCTACATGCATGACTTTGCACTTATCAAAATTAAACTTCATTTGCCATTTTTCGGACCACTTCACTAGCTCGTCTAAGTCTTTCTGCAGCAAAACCTCTCATTGTGCCCTGTTATTGCCCTAAAGATCTTCAAATCATCCGCAAATTTCAAACCTTACTGCTTAGGCCACATTCAATGCTATTCACATATATAATGAACAATAGTGGCCCCAGTACCGACCCCTGGGGGACTCCACTAAGAACATTTTGCCATGATGACTTTGTACCATTTAGCATCACTCTCTGCTGTCTATCTGAAAGCCACAACTCTATCCATTTTAGGATGCTACCTGCAATACCATGGACCTGAAGCTGCATCATTAACCGTTTATGGGGTACCTTGTCAAAGGCCTTACTAAAGTCAAGATATGCTACATCAACCTGATTTCCCTGATCAAATTGTTCTGTAGCAAAATTTAAAAAGTCCAAGAGATTTGTGAGACACGATCGCCCTTTTCTAAACCCATGTTGAGTATCTTGAAACAATCTGTTTCCTTCCAGAAAACTAACTATTCTATCCTTGATAATTGATTCGAGTACCTTGCAGACTAGGGATGTGAGGCTTACTGGCCTATAGTTTTCAACTTTCCCTCTTTCTCCTTTCTTGAAAATAGGAACTACATTTGCCATTTTCCAATCTGTTGGAATTTCATTTTGTGAAACTGATCTACAAAATATTATACTAAGTGGAATTGCCACTTCCTTTTCAGCTTCCCGCAATACCCTAGCATAAATTCCATCAGGTCCTGCTGCCTTGTTTGGCTTTATTTTTCTGATATAATTGAAAACAATATCACTATCAATGAAATCAACATCGTGTATCTGATCACCTGTCACTGAACTGTGGTTCACGGTTGGCAGATTAGTCACATCCTCCACTGTAAACACTGATTTAAACTGCTTGCTCAGCTCCTCAACCATCTCACCATCCTCACTCAATATAGTCCCATTTACTTCCAGTGGACCAATTGTGCATGAAACTTTACTTAGCTTGTAGAAACTAAAGAACTTTTTACTGTCCCCATTACAGTTCCTAGCCAAATCCAATTCTTTTGCTCGCTTTGCTGCTCTGATTTTCTGCTTCACAGCATCTCTAGATTTTTGATACGACCTTAGATTTACGATATTTGAAGCTTCCTTAAATACTCTAAATGCATCTTTCTTTGCCATAATTGCTTTCATCACATCTGGTGTAAGCCATGCTGGCTTTCCTACCCTTCTTTTGCGCCTTTGCTTTTGGGGGACATGTCTAATCTGAATTTCCCCCAAGTAAGATTTGAACTTTTCCCACATTTCACAGGCATTTAAATCAAATAATTCTTCTTCCCATTTTATGGCACTTAAAGCCTCTCTCATGCAGTCAAAGTCTGCCCTGTTAAAATTTGGAATCTTTGCCAAATTATCCTTGATTGTCCCTGCTACCTGTGCCTTGAATCTCACTATGTTATGGTCACTTCTTCCCAGAGTTTCTCCTACAGTCAAGTCTTGAACTAAATCACTTAAATCTGAGAAGACAAGGTCCGAGAATGAACCCTGCCTGGTTGGTTCCGTTACAAACTGATGTAAGAACAAGTCCTCTTCAATGCATTTCCTAAACAGTTTGCATGATGGGGAGCCAACACCAACATTTTCATATCCTTTTAGATTAAAGTCACCAAGAATAAGGCATTTCCTCTGAAAGTTTCTACGGATTTCTTCTTCTTCTTCCCAGTGTCCTAAAAGTACTTTCCATTAACTGTGTTGAATGAATAACAAGGCTTCTTGGGAATAGTGAGATGTGAAGAAAACAGGATAGACGGTCAAACATTACAAACTAAAGCCAGGTTTAGTAATAAAGCAGTAAATATATGTATGTATATGTTCCTTTATTTAAACTTATTCATCAGGTATGATATTGTGCAAACTCATGGCCATCACATCCTGCATCGGGTAATGATGAAAGTGTCCGCCTAGGATGAAAAATATGTATTTCCATTAACTGAATTTCCAGGTCACATGGGGAATTACTGTAATGTTGGTGGTGTATGATTGGTACAATGGTACAATTAAGGTACAATACCTGTACCATTTCTTTGGGAAATCACATTTAACATCAAACATTCATAAAGTCATGAAGACTTAATAAGAGCCGCAAGGGCCCATCCAGGTTAAGTCTGTAAATGGAAGATAACATAAGCCTGGAAAAAAGACCCACCCCAAACAACACCACATCCTAAAGAAACCATCTACCAACATCCCACACACCTACCATTCCTTATCTACCCTAGCTATTCAGCCCTATTCACTTGATCCCTCTTAACACATGTGGATTAAATGCTTTACCAATAATTTTCAAACTGCGTCCATGCCTGCTCAAAGGGGTCTGTGCCGTGTACACTTACTTACACTTATCCCACCCCATCCTTCAACAATTAGAACTAAAAAACAAGATTTTCATGTGTAAAAAAATTGTCCTCCCTACTTTTAAATACATTCAATGAGAAACTCCCCAAAACATCAGCAGGCAGCCTATTCCACTGATCAACAACCCTTTGACTGAAGACCTGTTGCCCAACACTGTGCTTGGCAATCCAACACCAGTATGTGTTTGGCATTCCAACATCAGTAGGTTTTAGACGATCAAACATCAGTACGTTTTAGGCGATCTAGCAACAGTATGTTATGTTATATTCAGTTAGGATTTTGTTTGGTAATCTGACATCAGTATTCTTCGTTAGCCACTCAAAGCTCCATTTTCCCACACTTCCCATATTTGTTATGGGCTGGGGGATAACATGTATCGGCATTGTCAAAAAGATGTCTTTGTAGTGTTTCAAAAATGTTTTTTGAATGATATTAACATTATTTTCTTGGATAATGTTCTGTTTTTTTATATCGGCACATTAATTTGAACTGCTGATATCTCAAATGGTTTTCATTTCCCGTATAAATATCAAATTCCTTCAAATCACATCAGAAAACACCAGAACAACACATGTTATAACCAACATTTGCCTAGGGGTTTCTATTGCATATTTTTAAAAACCTAACCTAACCTGGCTTACCGATGTTTTCCTTGAAAGAGGCAAAGCTTGTGATTAACATCTTTTATCCAAACTAAGCTGCAATAATATCCATTGTTTTTCATTTGATACCTCATTCAAAACTCCTTTATGGCATTACTTTCCTTGCCAAATGGAAAAGAAACATTCTGACAGAGCTGAGGGATCACATGAACTTACTCACATTCATCTGCATGATATATGAACACTTACTCAAAATCCATTAACATCCATCAAAATCTAAAATCTATTCATCTAAACTAATTAACACATTATGCACGTTGCAAATTTATCGTTTTTTGGAACATGCCACCTATGCCCCCCTCCCCCCTCCCCAGAAAAAAGGAATGATTACAATTTAGTATGGAAGCCAGCAACCCAGGGGTGTAGCTTTGTATGCCTTTGGAATGGCACTGCCGGTCCCCCCCCCCGCCAATGTTGGCTGTGCCCTCACTATAATTTCAAATTTTAACAAGAGACCCTATGTGGTCCTCCCCCAAACCAGAGTGTTAAATGCAGCCTTCTGTGTTCAACATGCCAAATAATCCGACCAGATAAACAGACATCCGGAGCTCATTGAAAGTGTCCACCAGGTGTTGGAGTCCAAGTTCACCTGGACAGACAAAATGATCATCAAGTGCTTCGCGAGGATCATGACTGAGCCTGAGTCTTTCCTTGTGAGAGCAAGGCTTACGGAGCCCTGGCGACGTTTGCTCACCGAGAATAGTCTGGAGAGGCGTGGAGCCGAGCTTAGAACTGGCATCGCTCTCACCCCAGCGCGGGTCAAGTCATTTGACTGTTCGGCAACATACACAGTTGATTGGTTTACAACCAATACCTACCCTGATCGTATGAACACCCAGGGTGTTGTTTTGCATGCTTTTGAGGCGACAAGTGCCCCCTCAATGTTGGCTTTGCTCCCCAATAATTTCCATTTTTAACATGGGGCCCTATGGTGTGTGACTAAAATCAATTTGGGTCTGCCCATTACCATTATGCATTTCCCCCCCCCCCCCAAATAATTTTCAGACATCAACACCGTATGCATACCTCCAGGAGCATGGCGGCGCCATCCTTTTTGACCGGGTGTGCAGGTTGGTGGGGGAAAACTTCAATTTTTAACTGAATATTTGCCATGCACCGCCGTAGGGTTAAGGTTCAAATTATTAAATTCAAGGGACATGCCTCCTGCCCCCACCCCCAATTGCGCGCCACCAATACCAGGGAGTGTCTGGGGGCCTGCATCCTGCCCTAAGCCGTGAACGCCTTGCGTACCTCCTATGGCTGGCTGGGTAGAAAAGTGGTCAACCATAGCACAAGTTGAGGTGGCCGAACCACAGCGCTGTAGAATATCTGCGTGCATCATTTCTCTTTATGCAAAGCTTGTTCCATGTAAGCAGGATTATAATCTAGTGCCGCTAATTAGAAGGATTTCCCGTCGACACGAACAAAAGCTTCCCAGCCCCGGGCCTCGAACACGGTACCTCCAAGTTATTTGACCGACCCGTTACCAATTACGCCACCGGTACCAACGACTGACCCGCGTTTATGTTAAATGGTGTCGGTGGATATAACATGGGTCCAAATAACACCATTTTACATAATAAATAACACGCTCATATGAAAACTTACCACGATTATCGAAATAACATGAAACAAGCTTTTACATGACGTATAATTTATATATATCACCTATACTTGCTAGTCAGGAGTACGCTCGGAAAAGTACTATTTCTTGCTGTCGTGGTAACCGGCTAAACCGGGATCGACGCCTGGGTGACCTCACCGGATGCAAATGAACATTGACAGGGGCCAGGGTAACTCTGGTAACCGGTAGATTGTGACGACACTGGAGACTGACCGTCCTATGGCGGCTGATGGGATGATGCCCCTGATCAGTATAGTGCGAACGGCTGTTTACACAAGTCACGTAAAACATGAACTGTGTTTGGACCAAGTTGACAGTGTGGTCGTCTACACTGCCAACGTGGCCTTTGACCGATCAAAGATCGAACAGTGAAGTCATGCTTGACAACATAACAGAAGCCTCTGTTCCTCCTCCTACTCCTCTGATTCGCCTAAGGCTACGTTGACGACAACCCTTTCAAACACGTCCAAACCTGGCGATCTAGCGTTGCATACCTGCTTCGATCCACATCATGTTTGGGTATCAACAAGGGTACCATTTGCTGGCGTATCCGACAGAACGAAGGAAGAACTACACATGAAGGAACTTTTCCATCATATCCAGCTGCAACATACGCTTTCCATGCATAAATATTGAGCCATACGCCAAGCAATTATTGTGGGTATAATCCCCTCCAAACTGAGGGTTGAAGGAGATCCATCCACCCCACCCCATCCCCACCCCCTGTGGCGGAGCTGATGCTTGTTTGCAATGCAAAATGCTAGTGTTATTTATTGCATAGCTTTTATATCTTTCATGGTGGCTTTTCAAATGCATGGAAAATATTTCGTCACTAGAAAACGAAATGCACAAAAATGAACAATTTTATTTCGAAATAGGGTTCCACCAGCATTTTTTTCCTACGCCTATGGGAAACAGTGCTGAGCCAATCAATTTATACTTGGGACAGTCAACACGCTTTTTAACCTCTGAGCAAAGCTTTGCGCTGAAGATTGGGGATCAAATTCCTGGAAACAAAATATTCGGAAAAGAGGAAATACTAGGGTAATATAGCGGAAAGGTCCAAGTTTTCCTACTACCGTTGGTGAAGCAATTCCATTCCTGAAATCAATACTGGACAGGGCCCGTTATTGCTAGCATCGGATCACGCGCCGTGCAGTATTGCAGGGCTGTGCAGCAGCGCACCAGTAGGGTGTTCAGTTAACACCGTAAATGCTGTAATAGCTGCCAGCTTAGTCCAGTGTAAAGTGTCCCAGCTCTGGCAAGGCGCCGCACCACGTGACCATGCTGGCATCGATCAAAGTGAAAGCCGAACTCCACTCACGAAGAAAATTCCGGAGGCAGGGAATGCTCTTCTCGTGACAGACTTCGCCGATCCCTGGAACATCAAACGTGGTCAAAGCTGGAACCAGCTCAGCGCACACCTGATCTGGAATGCTCTGGAAATCGAACCAATCGGAAATAAACACGACACATTTCGTATAGCCGGCGATCGAAACACATTTGTAACGAGTGTGAATTGCTGCGTAGCATACGTACATTAAACGTCATATGTCATACATGGATCGTCATGACATACATGGATCCCGAAGTGGGAATGTGGAAATCAAAAAGTAAATAGTGAAGACGGATAGGTGCTTGGAGCTTTAAAATGTTTTCGTGGCTTGCCATAGTGATACAGTCCACCAACGAATGCTACTATTTATACGCGCGGCAAACTTTGAAACACTTTTCATCGTGAGGCAAGTGACATAATGATACTGTAGGTTAAACATGTTCAACATGCCAACGCCCATTGTGCGGTGAGCGCAACTAGTTAAGTAACCACTCGACAGGTACTTCGCCATGAGTATCTAAGTGTATGAATGTACCATGCAGGGATGTAAGATCGCAAGAACAGTAGGGGGGAGGGGGGGGAGGTGGCTCAGCTCTGGGTCGATGAACCTGGTGTACCCCCATATATCCGTTTCTCCCCGGATTTTTGCCACTTTATTTTGCGATCTTGGAAAAAAATCATAAATATGATTTTCCTTTTTCCAGATTTCCATGAGCTTCGCCTATCCGGGGACACAATAATCAGGGAATGGTTAATCGAAAAACTACTACCGAAAATGGAGAATCCACTTAATACCGAAATTACTTCTTCCCCTTTCGCTTCGCATTGTGCCTAGTTGTATTATTGTGTTTATGATATTTAGGCATGTTGCTTCACCTTTCCGTCGTTCAAAACGGACCGAAAACAGTACGAAAGAAACAACATGCAACCATCATAGCAAACTCAACATTGCGATCAATGCTAAATGACCAGTGTGATTATCGATTTGAAAAAATAAAATAAAATAGAATGGCTTGTGCTATTTCAATTTATCAACGAGGATAATCAGCAACAAAACTAAAGAATACTTGAAGAACTGCGAGAATATCATCACCACTCATTATAACTTTTGGGCAATCTTACACCTACCTAGGTTGAACACGATTAGTATGTCGTACTCGACATTTATGCAGCATTGCTTGAATTTTTCATGGGTTTGACTTTCAAATTTGGGGAGTGGGGCTGGTTACCAAGTTAGAGGAGTTGAGCTGCAAGTTGGGGGAGTGTGCTGGAGCCCTCCTAACTGAATAGGATCCAATACGCCTGGTGCCATGTGTCAGTCCAGCTCCAATATGTTTAATTTTGTTGCATTATGAACACAGTGCATTCAACTGCGGTCCTGCTTAGGCATAGGGTAAAAGGGTATAGGGCATAGGGTAAAAGGGTATAGGGCATAGGGTAAAAGTACGATGTCGAAAACAGTCGAGATTGGGATTAGGATCCATTAGGATCACTGGCGGATCTAGCCCACCGGTTTGGGGGAGGGGGGCCAACTTTCGGTTTTCGGCGTCAGCCCCTCCCCTCCCCTCCCCCAGTGGCGTACCTAGGAATTTCATCAGGGGAGGGGTCGAACGGATTTGGAGGGTGCCCATTCTCCCACTATTTTTGGTTAAAAGCACCGGATTTCGACCACTATTTGGCAAAGGGGCCCATTTTTTAAAACAATAATTAAAATTAAAATAAAATAATAATTGACAACATAATTTCATGTGTAGGAACATCAGCCTACCTCCACCGTTTCTATGTTACCGGATTTTTGTTCTTGTTTACCAAAACGTTCACGTTCACGTTCAACGTCTTGTACCACGTCAACGTTCGTACACGTGTACACACTGGTGGATTCGATTTTTTCAACTCTTGCTGTAAGCATAACTTGAGCAGCATGGAACCTCGATGTATGTCAGAATCTACTATGCTACCATACTGGCTTCCAAACAATTATTTTTAAAAAAAAATCCTTTAAAATTGGTCATTCTTTCATCCAGACGCTATTTTATAACCTCGGCAAAGGTTACTGCATTTTAATTTAGTTGACTTCTGTTGGTTTCAGGGGGCCAAAAGATACTACTGCCCCCCCCCTTTTAAGCGCTTCGGGGGGCATGGCCAGAATGGCCTCTTCCTGGATCCGCCAGTGATTAGGATCACCTTTGATAACTTCCGATCGAAGAGCTCGCTTCTGATATGCAGGATGCAGAGCGGAAAATAATTTCGAATAATTATTTATGGAGACATCTGAAGAAACACAGGCGAATTTTCATCTGAGCTCAACCAACATACGAAACATCGTTATATTAAAATGTAACCAATTACAAATGAGGCAGTATTAAGGATAGGTTAAACCGCTGCTCACCTGGCATGTAGTATTAAGGATAGGTTAAGCCGCTGCTCACCTGGCATGTAGTAGGCAACGCAGCCGCAATGTGCGAACAGCGCTTCGGCTTTGTGACTCAGCAGACAATTTGACAGTGTGTAGGCTGATGTGTCGCCAAACCGCAGGTTCACCTCATGCTCCTTGAAGCAGTTCCTCTGCACAGGCGTGAAAGTGGTCTCGGCCAGCTCTGATTATCAGAACAGTGGTGATTGTTACAGTAGCAGTATTGGTGTGTGCAGCGCGCGTGTGTGCTGTACTTAGAAGATATGGTAAATAGGATGTCATCACTTATGAATTACACACCTAGAAGATGTTTAAAACAATGTCACGAGCACTACGTTACACCGCTATGTTACTCTATGACACATAGTGTTGTGTGAACCAATTACACATGCAAAGCCAACCTAATCCACTCACACGTCAACACTGTTTCATGCTGATGTCATATATTTAAGCTAAGAGCTAAAAACAATGAACCGCTTTGCTTTAAAAGGGAAGTGTGCTTACGATATGCCATCCAGTTTTCTAAATTCGACAATATCATGCCACGACAATGTATCCGCTGGAAGTAAAATCATAGGATAAATTTAGGCACAACAATGAACAGAAAAACTATTGTATGGGTGGCAATTATGACGGAAAGAGAGCATTTTAAGCATTCCACCAAAAGAAGGGGTAAATCAGTGATACTTGTGACGGAAATGAACACATGTGCTGTCCTGTGTGCAGGTTGGTGAGGTTTGTGGTCCCTTCAGATCTGAAAATGAAACAAGAAAGAAGGTCCACACGCATTGGCCCTGTGGTGCTATCTAGTATGGCGTTAATTAACTCACTTATCCAGTGACTACTTCAGTTGCACCGCAATTGCACTTACGCTATTCAGGAATATCACGAAAACATCCATGGCAAGAGATAGGATAAGTGAATGGTGTTTTCAAAGCTCGTATCAGTTGAGGAAACGGAGCTACGTCTCCACCCCGAGGTCACAACCAACAACTCCTCCATTGTTGAGAATGGCGCTCTTATTGATCTTTTGACGGGGGTGTCACTTCGCATGTGCCAGGGGTGACAACGAGCCCCCCAATCATTCGTTCCCACCCCAATCATTGATTTCCCCCCCTCAATCCGACCACAGGTTAACCATTGAGTCTATGGAGGTGCCCCTCCAGAACGCTCGAGTACACCCCTCCCCTCTACGAGTTTTTTTCTTCAGTCGATTGCACCCCTCTCAGTATAAAAACGGTATAAAAACATCATTTCTTCCCCCAAATGAATTTAACAAAGTGGCACCCATGTCTTTTGGTGCACTTTAGTGGAAACATACTTACGCGGCCACACTAATGCTATGGTGTCGCAACATAACAGCTTAGCCAGGGTTCTATGACCAACTCTGATCTCTTTTTATTGCATTGAGGCCACGGCCATTCCAAGCCATGTCAACTCCACACGTGACCTCGAAAAGTTCTGCTTCGGGTCAAGTGGAGCACTTCCTTACCACATAACCTACTAGCGACAATATAATATCTAGCGATGTTGAGTGATCGACATGCAGAGGTCATGTAAGGTCAAAATCATCGTAGACCAAGGTGATATAATCCACACTCATTCACCCAGGCACGAAGGCTATCTATAATAATTAGAATTAAAGCAAGCATGTTTCGGGTGAATTACAGATATGTACAATTTCCGCATCTAAAATACCCTAGCGTGAATTTAAAAAATAACATTCACACATGTTATACAGCCACACTTGGGTACAATAATATAAAAATGAAAGAAAAACACGAACTTCTGGAGATAAAAACATACTTGACCTCGAATACACCTAAGGTTATGTTAGGGTTAAACGGGTGACCTGAAAAGTTCATAGCGGCTAGCGCACCATAAAATTTTCCTTAGGGAAGCTAACCCGTGCTCATAATGAATGGGTGATGAAATTAATTCTATTACCCGTCATGCGGTTCAATTTGAACCGAATTTATATTGGCAATACCATGCGCATAGGGACCACGTCACCCGTTCACCGAGAAGGGCAAGTAGACCAAGAACTTGCTATGAGACAACTAAGATATACGCAAGTTTTTCCTTCATCGGACAATCATTCCTGGCTTGCAAAATATCTAGACGCGCTCAAGCACGCCGTTTTACTATCCTAACTTTCTAGCATGCTTAAAAGGGTAAGGTGAGCTTAAACAAGTTTCCGATTGACCTGAGATCAGAATCTGCGTCGTCTTGTTCATTAGCGACCGTGTCACCTGGTTGTCTTTGTTTGGCGGCCTTAGCACGCCAAATTTCGTGAAGCCAGGAGTTGTTATCATCCCCTGCTGCCTCACGTGACGAAACACTCGAGACTCCGTGGCTGTTGAACCTATGTGAATTCTGCTGCCTTTATGCATCATAAATTAATGCAAATCTGCATGAGCATCATTTTACCACCACCTCATGTACTACCTCCGAGAGCCGATGTACTTTGACCACCCTGTCAGCAGTCGTCTCACTTGAATGTCGAAGGGTTTCTCTGAGGCGGCCGCAGCGAAGGTTTTTCTCACCGGTAGGGAAGGTTTCCCTCACCTGTAGTAAAGGTTTCCTCGGCAGTGACGGCCACAAATATCTCTCTGCCGGGCTGAATGGCCATGCCCCTCTCGCGCACCTCCGGCTCTTCGTGAGTCCCGTGCACCAGCACCTGGGATTAGGCTTGCGTGAACACCAACTCTGGCGACCTTGGGAAGGTCACGCTCTCGAAGCGTACGTGCCAGACTTGGAGCTGTTTCTCTACTGCAAACCCACAAATATCCGACAAATAAATCAGTTTTGAATGATGGCTTTGGTAAAAAGGAACAGAATGATGATTGGGTAATCATTCAGGAACTTGACAAGATGGGTGAAAAGTACATCGAATTACAATGGGTAACCAATACTTCTCCCGCTGTTTATCCAGTAAACGTAACGAATCAGTCCCAGAAATATATCCGACGGGATCTGGATCAGAATATTCAGAACCATCCATCAATATATTAGCAACAAATGGTCACAGGCGCTCCCACGCACACCACTGAGGTATGTGTGGGTGAACTGGTGCCGTAGGCGTCACATGAATACTCGATAACAACGAGGGCTCAGCGTCGCGCGTCGGCTAACAAACGATATGTGTAGTGCTTGCTGTCGTGAGAATTGCAACAGCTGACTGGCACACATGTACCTTTGACATGCTACACATGTTGCCTTTCAGCAAAAAAAAACATACGAAGACGCAAACTAGCATGGTTACTTACAAGGGTAGTTGGAGGGTCGTTCATCTCGTACTTAACGATGTATGCAGTTAGCTTTGGCACCAACCTTGAATCCGACTGACAGGAACTGAGACTGGAAGTATTCGTATCGTTTGGCGTCTAGCATGACAGTCAACCCATTCTTGTCTCCAGGACCCGTGTAGAGTCGTTTAAAGATACTGAAATAAAGCCACTTTTTCATACGGCACATCGCAATCACAGGCTATCTCGATCGCTACGGTTTCCGTTGGATTTCGGAAGCCTAATAGGATCTTTTTAGGAAAAAGGAGTAAAACGCGACCACAGTTCAATCAGAAAATCATAGGCTTAGTGTCTACAACAAAAGAATCGGTCGACCACAAAAGAATCGATGGCCAAATTTTCTTTCTGCATGACTTTACCAGTAATTTATGCCTGGAACACTTACGTGACGGTGCACGTTAGAAGTACATTGACGTGACGGCATCAAAATTCGTACTTCGTTTTGTATGTGCATTTGCCGTTTGTTAGCGCATGCAATTGTTGGCCACTAATTTACTTTGGCATGACTATTGATATATAAGCCAGAAAGAATACCCATCAGCATAAAATTAGCATAACAGAGTCTAAAGCATTTACCAAGGAGCATAATATATAACTTGGTAATGATGCCAATATTTATTCCATTTGTGCTCTGTCAGTTTAAATATCGGTCGCACTTTGTTTCAACTTACGAAAGAAATTCACCGCAGGTTATTCGCTAGATGTGTATTGTCTGCCGTTACTCCGAGCTTGGAGGCGGTCAGGTCTGTAGTTACACTTTACAGACCAACACTAGTGCTTTGGCTGAATCTAATCGTACCGTACGCATTTGACAACGAAAAAAATAAGAAAATGAACTGCGTAAAGAAGTGAATTATCGCGCACGTGGTAACTACGTGCGTGGTAACACGTGGTCACTTTAGATGCCCCATCCAAAGTGCTTGCAGCGCCACACTCCTCAATCCCTCACCCCGCCTCTGTGAACATTGGCACGCCCTCGTCTGTCGTTCTTCTGAACCCTGCGTCTTCGAAATTAACGTGCCGTCAATGCACCGACACGGCCGCCCGGTAGCTCTTCCCCGGCCTTATCGGGCCAGCTGCCAACTGACTCCCAGCCGGGGGCTAAATGCGAGCGCGCGAAGCGACTGGAACCCTGTCTTGCAAGGACGCGGGAGACGAGTGCAGGCCGGCGCTCTAACCAACTGAGCTACCGGGACGGGCCGAAAATAACTGAAAGACTTATTTAGAATCTGACCAAATCACTACGTTTCTCGTTTTGCGCCTCTTCAGAATGGAGATAGCGGCCAGTGTGGCCACTGTTTCAGCAGTGAAGATGGAAAAGTTATCCGGTAGACGTTTGGAAAGCATAACGCCTGGTGCAGTGATGCCAAATACATGTATTTGGCAAGGACCCATTTAATTAAATCACTGATGGAACTTCACACAAACATAAACATGGAGCACCCATAAATATCCTTCACCTTGGAGCATTCATTAGACAAGGGCTCCATTGCATTTCTGGATACATGGTTCACCGTTCATGCTGATGGTTCGTACTCGACAGAACTATATGTCAAGCCCATGACCGCCCCAATAATATTACACTATTGTTCAGCCCATCCCATGAGCACGACATCGGCAGTGCTTTCATCCCAGATGTTACGAGCCGCAAGGCTATCGTCGGACGAGGACGCTTGTTTGCGGAGTTTGCGCATCATTGATGAATTGTTTGTTACCAATGATACCCGAGGTACAGACTATCGATGGCAGCGAAAAGGGCTCTGACCTGGTTTCGGAAAAGGGTAAAACAGCAGCACAAACGTAAGCAGAGTAAGCGGGACAAAACAGAAGGGGATACTTACATTAGACTGCCATTGATAAACGATGAACTTTGCACAAGCGTCAATCAGATTGTAAAATCATCTCGAATACAAAAAAAAACTTGAAGGTGGCCTGGACTAGTGGTAGTACATTGAAATCCAGATTAGTCAAATCAGCCCTGCAAAATCCTCAGTGTCCTTTTGGCAACCATTTATGTCACACCTGTGTCAATGGCCTGAAAGGGAAATGCACTAAGAAGAACGTGGTATACAAAATTGTTTGCAAAGCATGCCGTCACCAGTTTTATATCGGAGAAACTAAAAGACCTCTCAGGGAGCGATACAATGAGCATCTCAGTGACGCACGTTTGAGATGCCCCTACACTCCCATGGGCGAACACATGCTCGAAAGCCACCCATCCATGAAACATTCTGAGACTGACGTATTTTTTTATGTAGAGATACTGCGGTCAGCTAGAGACAACGCGGATCTGAAGGTTTTGGAGTCCCTATGTATTCGAGACACACATCCCACCATGAATTCCCAGAACTCCTCATGGTACATCACATGACCTTATTATTTCACACGTAGGCACTTGTTATGGTATTTGCACTCATACAAAACATATAGCAGAGTAGTCAGATATGAAGAATGGAGAGATAATCCAGAGACCATGGAGTATTCAGTACTATTTGAGCACATATCGCCAGAGCCCACTGATTACTCCGCCGTGCCAGTTTTGGCCTGACTGACTGCTGGTCGTCGCAGTTCATTTTTCATTTTCGTGGAGTGACACCCGTCGCTCTTTTCGCTTCTTTGTTTCAAGGGATGACACCCGTCACCCCACGCGTTTTTCATCTTCATCGTACTTCCGTTCCCTGTGTTCCTGTGCGTCTTCATCTTTATTAAGTTACATTAGGTAGGGTTTTTTCCCCGCGATGGGGGAAAAACGAAAGAAGGACGCTGACCCATGCTCGCCAACGGACTCTGACTCTGAATTCCCGCCACTGACAACACAAGATGACCATCGCGCGACCCCGGACTCGGCCCCTGATGCTCCATCTCATGATACCAACACTGATGACCCGCGCCGGACTATTCCATTGGATGACGCCATGGAAGCTCTTTGTGCCTCACCGAACCCTGCTCGTCCCAAGACCACGACCTCGCCTCGTAATCCGGACCATACCATCACTCTTCACGCCGCTGACCCACGCTCGAACCATACCACGCCCTCCCAACATGAACCAATCCAATCCATCGAACCCTACCTCGACAGTGCTGGCTCTTACATAGTAGTCAAGCCTGTCGAGGAAACCGTTTCCGTCTGCCGTATCAACGTTTTCTGGCCGACGAAACAACTCCTCGCCATATGCTCCTTAGCCAATCCTGACATTGAAGCCCCTGCCAACGGAACCCTTGTCATACAAACCCAAACCCGAGCCCTGACCAAAGCCCTCCTCCGTACCACCACATTTTGTGGTAAACCCGTCACAGTTTTTCTCCATTCCAACCGCAATACCACCAAGGGCACCATCTTCGCGACTGAGCTCCGCTTCATGTCTGAAGCAGATATTCAGGCAGAGCTCGGGCCGGAGGGGGTGACCCACGTCCGCCGCATCACCTTCTTCAAAGACGGCAAGAAACGTGATGCGAGCCTCCTTGTCCATACCTTCAACTCTACCACTCTTCACAAGACCCTACTCGCCGGATATCTACGATTCCAAGTTCGTGTCTTTATTCCCAATCCTCTCCGCTGTTTTAATTGCCAGCGCTTCGGCCATGGCAGCAAAACATGCCGCCAACCAGCCCGCTGCTCCAAGTGTGGCGAACCACCTAATCCTGACTTCTATCTGCTCCAAACCGGCCCACTGCCTCAACTGCAATACACCTGACCACCTGACCACATCACCACTATGTCCAGTCTGGCGCAAAGAGAAAGAGGTTTGCGCCGTCAAGGCCACAACGGGGTGTCATACCCCCAGGCCCGACGGTCTGTCCAGGCCACCTCCCCCTCGACCAAAACTTACGCCCAGGCGGCCGCCGTCGCTCCCTCCACCCCTCGCGTCAACACCACTTCTACTTCTATACAAACTGATATGATTCCCGGATTAGCTCCACTAAAAAAACTCACACCACTGACCACACCGACACAAACCACCCTGGCTCCCAACACACAAACCACTCCGGCTCCCAACAAGCGGACCACTCCAGGGAGGAGTGACAGACCCGCAGTCATTCGGCTGCGGGAGGAAATTCACGTTCCCCATCAGCGGGCCGCCGATCGAGCCCTGCGCGTCCAGCGCCGGCCGGCGCTCACGTGACACGACCGAATCCAAGCCGGCGGGCATCCCCGCGACAGTGGCCGGCCGCCGTGACCTTGCCAAGGTCACCGGTCGGCCGGACGGCGCTGGCGGATCCAACGCAGCCGCCCGCAACCAACCCACATGTCCGCCAGAACTACACGCCTGGCTCCGACATGCACCGAAAGGTGCAGACAAACACTAAAACTTTTCTTCCCGATGTCTACACTTCTACAATGGAATTGCCGCAGCCTTATCTCCAAATGGGCCGAAATCAAAGCTGTTTTTCAGTATTCTCGCACCTATTCTCATAGCACTCCAAGAAACATGGTTTTTGCCCAATGATACATACAACTTTAACCTTTTCAATTATTCACTGTATCGTCACGACGAGGTCCGTGGATCACATCGAAGGGGCGGTAAAGCACTTTACATAAACAATGATTTCACACATACACAAATTACACTTAATACACAATTACAAGCCGTAGCTTGTACATTACGTTTACATGGTAGAAATATAGATGGAACCATCTATATTCCACCACACACCGACAACACAAATATTTTGACACATTTAGAAAACCTTACAGCACATTTCAAGAACCCTTTCATATTACTCGGAGACTTTAATGCACACAGTCCAGCCTGGGATCGAGCACGTACACAAGGGGACACTCGCGGCCACATCATTGAACAAATTTTAGACCGGTATAATTTAGTAATACTTAACACCGGAGAACCAACCTTTTTTCACCTTGGACATAATACAGCATCAGCCATTGATTTATCTAATTGTTCCCCCACCCTGGCAAATGACTTTGATTGGACCATAGAAACCGACATCCATGACAGCGACCACTACCCCATCAAATTAACACCCACTTTTTCAACGGCGACTGACACCACACCCAGTTTTATTCCCCGCTGGAAAATTTCAAAAGCCGATTGGACAACATTTCAGGAACTTTCTTGTATGCAATACAACCCCAACATTTATCCCGTCGAAAACATCAACTCAATTACAAATACACTTTTCGAGGCAGCTTCCACGACTATTCCACTTACAAAACCATTCACAAAAAGGAAACCAGTACCTTGGTGGTGTCAAGAAATTTCAAAAGCCATTGCGATAAGAAAAAGAGCATGTAGAAATTATTTACGACATCCCGATCAAGAAAATTGATACATCCGTAACCGCGAAAGTGCGAGGACCCGCCGCATCATTCGCGATGCCAAGCGCCGTTCATGGGCCATATATTTACACCAGCTGACTTCTCAAACACCTTTGAGTAAAATAGGGCAATTAATCCGACGTTTGTCCGGACGCTCCCCATTTAAATCTCTACCGGCCCTCAAAATGCACAATCTCACCATTACAGACCCACAAACCATAGTAATTACCATAGCTATAGCATAGCCCATCAGATACCATAGCCCATCAGTGTTAAAATAATGGTTTTTCGTTAGGTGTGAGATGTTGAAACAAGTACAGTAGGATGTCGAAATTCGCCATGGAAACAATGTTCCGTGACATAGCTTATAAGTTCTTCAGTCACAATTTTGATCCAACAGTATACTCACACGTGTACCTTTTTCCTTCGTTGATATACCTAATTTGGGAGTAACTATTTTAGCAATAACAATACAAAATATCTATCCTTATTAACCGATATTGTATAGCAGACCATGTCATAGGTATTCCTCTTACCTGGGATTGTGCTAAGAGATGTTCGTGCTTCAAAATCCGCAATGTTGAGTATAAGCATGATACTATCAATAAGATACGGCGAGAAATTAGATATGAAGGCTTCAGAAAGACTCATCACGTAGTACGACGTCGATACGTCATTGGGAGGGATGTCGATTCAATGTTCAGAAAATGGTATATTCCGCCCTATTTCACGAATAATGTATCACTGTAGCCCATAATAGCTCCGATGTGAACTAGCGACATAATTTCCTACCAAATGCGCAACACACCTTTCACACCAATCTCGAACTCTTCCAATACGACAATACCGAGGACTACAATGCTTCTTTTCAACTTTTCGAACTGCAGAATGCCATTTCCTCCGCCAGTAACTCTTCAGTAGGGCCTGACAAATTACATTATTCCTTCTTTCGACATTTATCTGACCACACCAAACAATGCATCTAAGACACATTTAATTCATTATGGGCAAATCACATCTTTCCTGAAACATGGAAAAAAGCAATCATCATTCCCATTCCAAAACCCGGCAAAGATCACAGTGATCCCAATAATTTTCGACCAATTGCTCTTACCAGTTGCTTGGGTAAACTTCTTGAAAGAATGATTAGGAAAAGACTGACCTGGCACCTGGACACAAATTCTCTTTTATCTCCATTCCAGTGTGGTTTTCGTCGTGGACGCAGCCCAGTCGATCATCTCATCAGATTAGAAACAGACATCCGCCTTGGTTACAAAAAGCACGAACACACAGTGGCAGTATTTTAGACATTACCAAGGCTTATGATATGGTCTACAAACCCGCATTACTTTTCAAAATTCATCAACTCGGTTTCAAAGGACACTTAGCTCATTATTGAATAGGTTTTCTATCTGGTAGTCGCTCTTTCCACCTCAGATGTCGATCATCAATCTCCACTCAGCATATTATGCACAACGGACTGCCACAGGGAAGCTGCATATCACCAGTTTTATTTAACACTATCATTAATGACCTTTTCGCTGACATGCCTGCAAATCTATCATTTTCTCTTTTCGCGGACGATAGTGCAATTTGGTGCTGAGACAAAAATTACGAAAATTGTTTAATTCGGCTTCAAAACGCCCTTGACAGGGTACATCAATGGTTCTTCAAATACGGTTTCAATTTTTCGGCCCCCAAATCTGCAACCATGATTTTTAGCAAATGCACTCCCTGCCCAAACCCAGATACACAACTTCACCTTGGAAAAAATGACATACCTTTTGTACATTCATTTAAATTTCTTGGTGTAATCTTTGATCGTAGGCTTTCCATGCATCAACACATGAAACACGTCCAGAACAAATGTTTTCGCCGACGAAATTTATTTCGCTGCATTACTTCCACCCCATTAGGAGCCGAACGTCACATTCTTTTACAACTATATAAATCCTTAGTGCTCCCCATCATTGAATATGGCTCAGTAGTTTATGCTGGTGCCAGCCCATCCTCCTTACAAATTTTAGACACCATTCAAAATAAATTTATTCGTATCGCACTCGGTGCAATGACCACTTCACCCATCATTTCTTTAGAAGCCGAATCCGGAATTCCTCCATTAGCTCTCCGCCGTATGCAACAAACACTTAGGTAAGCCTCCAAAATTCAATTTCATGCAAACCACCCGACACATACGTCATTGCAAATTCTCCCAAATTTACATCATCATTATTTAAGTCCAGCGGAAAAACGAACTGGTCTCACTATAGCTTCTCGGGTAAAAACATTCTTTGAACAACTTCATTTCACTATTCCACCCATTACTTCTCTTTCTCCACCGACTACACCACCGTGGCAGATAGCCGAACGACACATTTTGTATCTCACCACCACTCCAAAATCACAGCTTTGTCCGGAATATATCAAACAAAAATGTCACCAAATTCGGTCTCGTTATTACGATGTTCCTTTTGTTTTTACAGACGGTTCGAAAGATGCTAACCTTACAGGAAATACCGTAGTGTCTGGAACATACAAAAACAACATCGATTACCAGACGGAACATCAATTTTCATCGCTGAATTACATGCCATCCTCATTGCCCTCCGTTATATTCGCAACCGTTTTCTCCGTCACCCCATGCGCAGCGTCATCATTTGTTCGGACTCCAAATCTGTTTTACAATCTCTTTCGTCACTTTCTTTTTCACATCATTGCCATATTTCATTTTATGAATCACTAGAAACACTTCATCTGATGGGCGTGAAGGTCCGTTTCTTGTGGGTGCTCAGTCACTGCGGCATCCCAGGAAACGAGGAAGCAGATCATCTAGCAAAACAATCATTACAATTACCACACATCACAGAAATCCCACCACGTTTTGACGCCATTAAATCAACAATACGACAGAACATTCGACATTTTTGGAACCAAACCTGGACACAAAGCACAAATCATACCCAATTACGGAGCATTAAACCAGTCATCGATGAAGAAAAAGTCCTATCGCGCATCCGCATAGGACGTACTTACCTCACACATCGTTTTATGTATTCTGCTTCACCTCGGCCGTCATGCCCATCATGTAACACTCATATTACAGTCCCACATATATTACTATACTGCCCGCAATACCATGGCCCTAGAAAACAACTTATCGATTACTGCCACAAAAAATTCATTTTTTGCCCTCATTGTTGGGGGACGACCACCCATTTTATCAAGCTACTTTTATTTTTTACGAGAAACCAAATTGTTCAGGAATTATAGGCTGACTTTTGCGATTATTTTAAAGTGCATTTTATCGCATTCTAACCTTATTCATTTTATATCAACGGCGCGAAATGGCCTGAGGAGGCTAAGCGCCTAATCCAACAAAACAAAAACAGATCCAGAGACAGGGATACTAGGGGTGATCAAGGAAAGAGAGAGAGACAGGGAGAGAGAGAGAGAGAGAGAGGGAGAGGGAGAGAGGAGAGGGAGAGAGAGAGAGGGAGAGGAGAGAGAGAGAGAGAGGAGAGAGAGAGGGAGAGAGAGAGGAGAGGGAGAGGGAGAGGGAGAGGGAGAGGGAGAGGGAGAGGGAGAGGGAGAGGGAGAGGGGAGAGGGAGAGGGGGAGAGGGAGAGGGAGAGGGAGAGGGAGAGGGAGAGGGAGAGGGAGAGGGGAGAGGGAGAGGGAGAGGGAGAGGGAGAGGGAGAGGGAGAGAGAGAGAGAGACAGAGAAAGAGAGAGAGAGAGGGAGGGGAAAGATATACATATACATATATATATATATATATATATATATATATATATATATATATATATATATATATATATATATATATATATGTATATGTATGTATATATATATGTATGCATATATATATATATATTCAGGGCTTTTCGTTCGAAAAATCATCTCGGCAATGCATGTCTGTATTTATCCGCTTCGAGTCGACAACTGCCACGCTGTGCTGGCCGGGAAGCGGGTGCGCCTTCCCCGAGATATCACATATCGCATTTCCTGCTCGCCCGTATCTCCACGATTGATATACGATTAGCGAATTAACACGGATTTGGCAATAGTACACTTGAACGAATACATCTAGGTCATCAAAGCTAGTAACGTCCTGTATAATATTGCACCGATGCCACGTGCACAATTTTCTTGTCGACTGTCGGGGGCGAAAGCGTGAGACGCTGACACGACACATAAATTACCGGAGCAGCGATGCACAATTCTGAAACCGATGTCAGTTTGTTCGGAATACAGCCGTCCCATAAATAATCCAGGACTCCGGATTCATTATGAACGAATGGAGGGACGAACTGATTCACACCATATGCTACATTTCGCAGCAACTCACAAGCTATCGTGTCTCAAGCGGGTATTATTGCTGATCATCTAGCATACTACACTCGGAACTAATCACTCACAATATGTCCGGTCTCCAGAAGAAGTGTTGCGGCTGAACTACACGTATATTCTAAATCACGATCAGATGCGGCAGTTCTCCGCTTCGCCCCTAATCTGCAGGGAAGGGTTGCCGGTCTGATGAGCTAGTTTGGCTCATACAGAGCGTGCAGTCTAAATGCTAATTGGTCCAGTCCAATCTGCGCGAGCACACACACGCGCACACTTCCACATTTATATATGTAAGGTGTGTGTGCTGCCGTTTCGAGCCGGAGCACAATGAAAACGAAACCACCGCCGATTCACACACCAGTCCGCGATTCGCCTGGTCACGCCTCAGGCGTTCGCCTCTAGCAGGCAGAGACGAGACGTCGGTCGCGTATACACCCCACTAGCTGTCTTCACCTCGGCAGCACGCACCCTGCCGTCATCCCCGGGGATCGGACGGACCACTCTGGCCAGCGGCCAGTGTCCACACAGCACACCCTCCTCTGCGATCAGCACTAGGTCTTCCACGCTCAGGTTCACCGTCTCCTGATGCCATTTTGTTCGCACTGTGAGTCCCGGAAGGTACTCACGGCGCCACCTTCGCCAGAAGTGGTCGACGAGGCGCTGCGCGTGGCGCCAGCGTCTCCGTGAGCCGATGTCGGCGTCGTCGAAAATGCCCGGGGTCAGGATCGGACAGGCATGTCCGACCAGGAAGTGGTTCGGAGTCAGCGCTTGCGGGTCCTTTGGGTCAGAACTGACATGGGCCAGTGGCCGACTGTTCAGGAGTCCCTCCACCTCTGTCATAACCGTTTGGAGAGACTCGTCGTCCACAGAGCGGTGACCGATGATGGCTTGCAGGGCACGTTTTGTGGACCGCACGAGCCTTTCCCAGACCCCACCGAAATGAGGTGATGCCGGTGGGTTGAATCGCCAGTCGATGTCTTCTTGTGTCAGAGAGTCCGATATTTGAGCTTGGTTCAGCTCGCGTAGACACTTACGCAGCTCCCTTTCGCCGGCCTTCAGATTGGTTCCGTTGTCGCTGTAGACAACGTCAGGTCTGCCGCGTCTGGCGATCATGCGCCTCAGTGCCATAATGCAACTGTCCGTGTCGAGGCTCTGGGCGATCTCGATGTGGACAGCGCGCGTGACAAGAAATGTGAAGAGACAGCCGTACCGTTTTTCTGTTTTGCGCTTCTGCTTCACTGACAGCGGTCCCAGATAGTCCAGTCCCACGGCGGAAAACGGTCGTTCACCTGGGATGACTCGGGCGGCCGGCAGGTCGGCCATCAGCGGCGGTCTGGGCGTGGCCCGTCTCCGCCGGCATAGTGGACACGACCCGGTCCACCTTTTGACGGCCGCCCTGCCGTGCAAAATCCAGTACCGTTGCCGGAGTGAGCACAGGACGTGATCGTTTCCGCTGTGGGCAAGTCGTCTATGTTTGTCTGTCACGATGAGGCGCGTGATATCATGTCCAGACGGCAGCAGTATTTGGTGTCGACTCTCGTAGCCCAGCTGCGCCCGCTCGAGTCGTCCGCCGACACGGAGCAATCCGTCTCCGTCCAGGCACAGGCTGAGGGACAGGAGCCGACTGCGGCACGGCAGGGGCGCTTTCTTCCTCAGAACGTCCAGCTCCGCCAAGAATTCGTCACTCTGCGCACTCTTGATCCATGCTTCCTCGGTTGCCTGCAACTCTTTCACCGTAAGTGTGCCATGGGCTCTGTCAGGTGACGTGGTGCGACAATTGCCTGCGAACCGACGGGCCCACGCTGTCACTCTGAGGAGTTTGATCAACGATGAGTACTTGCCTGGCTTGATGATAGCCTGCAGCTGTTGACTCACGGATCCGACCGTCGTCAACGTGACCTGTTTTTCCTCAGAATGCCCCGAGGTCTGGCTTTCGGTCGTCGGTTCAGACGGCCACTCTTCACTCGGACGCCGGAGGAATTCTGGCCCTCGCAACCACGTGCAGTCTCCATCACAGAGCTCCACCGCGCTGCATCCCCTCGAGATAATGTCTGCAGGATTCAGTGATCCCGGACAGTGCCGCCAACTGCTGCTGTCAGACGAGTCTTGGATCTCGGCCACTCGGTTCGCCACGAACGTGTGGAACCACCTGCTCTCACTCTTTATCCATTGAAGGACTGTACCTGAGTCTGACCATAAGTGAGTGGAATCGATTGTGACGTCGTGCTCCTGCTTGATAATCTCGCCCAGCCGGACCGCCATAACGGCGGCTTGTAACTCCAGGCGGGGGACAGTCATCGGTCGGGCGGGCGCGACCCTGGCCTCGGCCGTGACGAATGCGCACCAGATGTGTCCTCCCTCTGACTGCAGCCGAAAGTAGGCTACCGCCCCGAAACCCAGTAACGAGGCGTCGTAGAATACATGTAGCTCACAGCTGACAGGCTGGGCCGACCCTGGGCGGTAGCAGCGAGGCATGGTGAAAGTCGCTAGGTCATCGAGCTCGTCCAGCCATTGATGCTAGTTTGTCACGATATCCTTTTCGTCGATTTTATGATCCCATTCATATCCACGTGCCCAGATCTCTTGGAGAATGAACTTAGCTCGCATGATGAATGGCGCAAGCATTCCGAGCGGATCGAACACTGACGATACCTGGCTCAGGATTCCCCTCTTGGTGCATGGTTTGTCTGTTTCGTGATTTTGAATATTAATTTGACGTCGCGGAAATCCCAGTCAACGCCCAGTGTTCTTTCCACTGGCTTGTCGTCCAGATCGAGATCTTGTGTCCCGGAAGCATTTTCGGTCGGTTTGTGCGGTGTCACCCACTTGGTTAGGTTGAATCCGCCTCTTTCCAGCAGCGCGGTGAGTGAATCTTGCATCTCATCAGCTTCCTCCGCAGATTCCAGCGAGTCCAAGTAGTCATCCACATAGAAGCGGCTATGCACAGCTTTAGCAGCCTCTGGGAAGTCCAGAATGTGATCTCTGGCGCACCTTTGGAGTGCATAGTTCACGGAACACGAAGACGAAGCAGCTCCAAAGACATGCACTTGCATTTGGTACGTGTCAGGGTTCTTATCGCGATCTTCACCACGCCACAGGAAGCTTAACGCCAGCTGATCGGCTTCCGCGACCCGCACTTGGTGGTACATGGCTTGGATGTCTGCAGCTATAGGGTACGGTCTCTGACGAAACCGCAGAAGGACACCGATCAGGCTGTTGGCCAGGTCCGGACCCGTCATCAGCTCGTCGTACAGAGACGTTCCACCAAACAGGGCAGCAGCATCGAAAATTACCCGCACCTTGCCTGGCTTCTTCGGACTGATGACGCCATGGTGTGGCAGATACCACCGTTTCCCATTATCTTCTTGGTCGCATGGCGACACCTGCTTGGCATAGCCGTCACGTATGTAGCTCTCTATAGCATCCGTGTAGGCGCGCGCTAGTCCGTGGTCTCGATCCAGCTTCCGCTCCGTATGCCGCAGACGGGTCAAAGCGGCGGCCCGGTTGTTGGGGAGCTTCGGCTCGGGGCGTCTCTACAGGAGGCCTGTCTCGTATCGGCCGTCTCTCACCAGTATTGTTGCATCCCGAATCGCTAGCGCACGGGCGTCCTCTCTGAACCTTCTTGTCGGTCCTGTGTACTTCGTACCAAACGATTCGGTCGTCCAGAACTCTTTCACCTGCTCCTGTAGGCAGCTGTCCCCGGTGGGCCCGCTGATGTGATTGACACATAGGGACGCTCCGTCCGTCGCCGCTCGGTACACGCCCGACAGCTGGCCAGTCACGACCCAGCCGAGCTGCGTGCGCACCGCATAGGGGCTGCCGGCGGGACCTCTCCGTACCTCTGTCGGCACGATAAGTGCCACGACGTCAGCGCCCAACGGTACGCTGACCTTTTCTGAGCTGTTTTTCAGCAGGTCCAGGTCCGCCAGATGCGACCATTTCATCTTTTCGGCCGACCAGAGTACGCCCTGTCCGGAGACATTCAGCACTGGCGTTGTCTGAGCGCCGGTAACGGTTACTTTTCTTTGACGTCGTGAACTGGTATATATACTATATATATATATATATATATATATATTTTCCTTTGTATATGTCAGTGAATTTATATATATATATATATATATATATATATATATATATATATATATATATATATATATATATATATATATATATATATATATATATATATATATATATATATATATATATATATATATATATATATATATATATATATATATATATATATATATATATATATATATATATTTATATATATATATAGTGCGATTTGAGCGGTAAGGGACGAGAGAGCGATAGGGGCGACGATTGAAGAAATTGTGAGATCCGTGTGATGTATGATATATTTGGAAATGTGCATACCGTGTATGTTGATCTTAGTGCATGCGAGATGTGAAGGTGATTTCTTGTTGAGGCGAAAAAATATGCGAAGATGCGATTCGAATTCGGAGCGTGATTTCAGTGTATGATTTTGTCATGAATTGATGTGTGCAAAATATTGTTACTCTTGAAAATGATCCACGATCGAAAAGTTTGAGCTCCAATATATCTAATTTTTATTAAAAACACAGCATTCCTTGTCAATGTGAGCCAAAACGTTTCACCTTATTTTTTTTCCAATCATGGCCGGCAAGGAAATCGTCCATTTCTTCTCACAATTAAATTAAATTAATTTACTCGGAAGACCACCGTTATTCCACTGGAGAAAGAGACCCATTGCCGAACGTGATTAGTGTCTGTTGGTGCTACGATGCAGAATTGGTGTAGTGCAGGGAGATTTGGATCCGGTGGATCGTGAGACTGGCGTGTGGCGAGTCCGACAGGACTGATTGCCCGGCTCTCATGGTACGAGGCGTGGTCGGTTCGGTCTGGATGAAGTTGGCAGGCATGGTGGATTCGGTCTGGGTGGAGGCATCAAATGAGGTTTTGGGAGGGGTTTGGGCAGTAGAGCAGGATGTGGTGGGAGGGTCGGTCTGACAGGAGACGGTAGCCGTGTTCTTGGAAACTGTCTCTCAGCCTGTCCACCGCCAGTGGATTTTGAGGACGGCTATTGTTCGATTGTATTTCATGGGCGACCTCGGTCACCTTCAGCCGTCGCTGTTTTGCGCCGGTGCTGTGCACCACTGGTGTGGAGTCGCCAAGGGGTGATGAGGACACCAGTCATCGGGCACCACTTCCCAGGCCGTACGCAGTGAGGCGCTCGCAGTACATCCTTGGTTGGCAGCCACAGACGGCTGTGAGACGTACTGCGCCCCGATTTGCCATTGAAGGGGGCGTATTCCCCTAGTCGTGGGGAGAGTGGTGGCCGTCGATGACGTCACGTCGGGAGCCCGGAGGATCTCGAGACTGGGACAAGGTCGGACACTGTTGAGGTACACCGAGCGCGCGGCTGGTCATGGCAGACAGAGCAGGGTAGACGGCTTGGGCAGACGTGCTGTTGCACGGCTGACAGGATACCAAGAGGGACTTGGGTTTGGTGGAACAAACTTTGGAGATACACGTGACAGTGTCTGTGTGACGACTGCTGGGACTGAGGTCGTTGTGTGACAAGCTGTTGTCGCTTTGCTTCTCCATAAGCCCTGTCAATAGCGGGTAAATATATGCAGCTTGATTTTCTCACAAGTTGTCGCGGAGCGAGGTTTGCACTAGGCGTCAAGAGCCAGGCGAAAACAAACCTACAATGGCACTTACGTCGATAATACATACATAGGGCACATGATCTGGTGTTAATTCTGACGTTAATACCAGACCTATCACAGTTGATGGACCCTGTGGAGTATGTACGCTTCGTATATAGATTGATGGGTTTAGGCGCGGCAAATGTATCGACGGTTTGTTTATGTGATGCTCCAATAATGGTGTTTAGTAGTATTCTAGTGACAACTTCTAAGATCATAGGAAACGCCGGATTTCGCTGAAGAAGCCCGGTGCTGTGCATTCGCTGAAAAACTCCGGTCCGCGGCTATCTCGTGTAATCTGAAGCTGCATTGTGAGATGGCCGGAGTTCAAAAGAACTAGTGGTACCGCAAGTGACCTTGTGAGACCTCAAGCAGTCTTATGGGACCCAAAGTGACTTATTTAGCTCCGGGGACCATTATAGACAATTGAATTCGGCAACTAGCTTTACCTAGCAGAATCACAAATTGCGTCATCAGTTTATCTCCATTAAATTGTGATGACTTTATTGACCATCATTGCTGGATCTAGCCAGCCTGCGGTATCACTACGTCATCAGTCCCAAGTCCTGGGTCGTTAGGTATAAGGCTGTTGTCGTCATGCATTCATCATAATGCCTCTCAAAAGCGCATTTACTCTAAAAAGTACGAAGAAACCTTTTCGAAAATCATCAGATTCACAAAATGTTGGTACTATGCGATACATGATCAGGCAATTGGTAAACAAATGTTGAACTTATAAAGTCAGTACAGGCTTATAAAGTTTTTTGTTAAGATCAATTCCATTAAAATCAAGTAGTTAGACGAATTTGTAGGTTATCACATGTGAGCTACTCTATACAAGCTACCTGACGACGCGATCTGGGGTCAAAGCCTTTGCAGAAAAGATCGAATGAATGCAGGGAAGCGTTGGTCGAATTTCAGTCCGCTACATGGTTTCGTTCCCAAACTAATTCCGAAAAACCGGGGTGACATAATTCGTCTTCACCACAACTCAGCGTGCGCTATACTATTTGTGTTATCCAGTGCCACACTTCACGAGATTATATCTAGCTGCATAGGGAAGTTCATTAGATATTCTGAACTTTCGGTGCTTCAACATGCCACATTACAATTCCCTTAAAACAATTGTAGAGATGTTCATATCACCCGATGATATTGTGAGGACAGTAAATTGTGGGCGATGATCAATACACACGATGGGCTAATTCACCAGTTGCACATGCTTCTCAGAATTGTCGTCAATGATGAAGAAATTGCATGGCAATTTGGTGTCCTCGTGCTGCTGTAATTGTGAGCGGAGATGAGCACAAATTATGTGGGTTGTGATGTCCGCTGTATCCATTTCACAAGTATTTCACCTTGGCATTCCCCGCCGTGCTAAAAGACAAACGTTTTGTGTTCATTCACACCATGCTGTGACATGAGGGTGCCATCCTACCGGCTACGGCCTGCACCCCCTCTAAAACTGTCTCTGCGAGATAATACTATTTAAAAGTGTACTCGGTATAGCACTTTTGACTCACGAAGTGAGCCTAAGCAAGCGACGCTCATTGGCACTAGCCTCACAACACAACAGCATCTGTTGACTTACGTTTCATTGTCCAGATTTACATTGAACATGCAGCAGTATCCAAAGTCGGTGCGGTGCGTGACAAAAATACTTGAGCACGGCACCTTGCTCCCTCTCCAGGAGCAGGTAAAAATCATTTCGTCACAGGACGGAGATGTCTGTGAACACGTACGTAATGTAATCAACTGGCGCATGCCATATCCGTGAGTTTAATAGATAATGATAGTGGCTAGCCATACCTGTCTACCGACGTACCTTAACTTAGCATCGACGAATAGCAACTCTCCAGAAGGAAATAATTACCGTGAAAGCACACATTCGGTAATGTAAAGCTGAAATAATATACGCTGAACATGCATGACATGTGTCTGCTCCGTTCCATTATGTATCACGCTACAACCGCTCGTGCTCACAACTGTGCAAATCAACGACAGCAGCACAGCAGCAGATAGCAGGGACGGCAGTATGGGACCACATGGGCTTGACAGGGATGATCAAACGGTATTGCACACACAGCAGCAGATAGCAGGGACGGCAGTATGGGACCACATGGGCTTGACAGGGATGATCAAACGGCATTGCACACACAGCAGCAGATAGCAGGGACGGCAGTATGGGACTAGATGAGCTTGACAGGGATGATGAGACAACATTGCACACACAGCAGCAGATAGCAGGGACGGCAGTATGGGACCACGTGGGCCTGACAGGATGATCAAACGGCATTGCACACACAGCAGCAGATAGCATGGACGGCAGTATGGGACTACATGAGCTTGACAGGATGATGAGACAACATTGCACACACAGCAGCAGATAGCAGGGACGGCAGTATGGGACCATATGGGCTTGACAGGGATGATCAAACAACATTGCACACACAGCAGCAGATAGCATGGACGGGAGTATGAGACCACATGGGCTTGACAGGGGTGATCAGACAACATTGCACACACAGCAGCAGATAGCAGGGACGGAAGTGTGGGACCACATGGGCTTGACATGGGTGATCAGGAAAAATTGCACACACAGCAGCAGATAGCAGGGACGGCAGTATGAGACCACATGGGCTTGGCAGGGATGATCAGACAGCATTGCACACACAGCAGCAGATAGCAGGGACGGCAGTATGGGACCATATGGGCCTGACAGGGATGATCAAACAACATTGCACACACAGCAGCAGATAGCATGGACGGGAGTATGAGACCACATGGGCTTGACAGGGGTGATCAGACAACATTGCACACACAGCAGCAGATAGCAGGGACAGCAGTATGAGACCACATCGGCTCGACAGGGGTGATCAGACAACATTGCACACACAACAGCAGATAGCAGGGACGGCAGTATGAGACCACATGGGCTTGACAGGGATGATCAAACAACATTGCACACACAGCAGCAGATAGCAGGGACGGCAATATGAGACCACATGGGCTTGACAGGGGTGATAAAACAACATTGCACACACAGCAGCAGATAGCAGGGACGGCAGTATGGGACCACATGGGCTCGACAGGGGTGATCAGACAACATTGCACCCACAGCAGCTGCAGCAGATAGCAGGGACGGCAGTATGGGACCACATGGGCTTGACAGGGGTGATCAAACAACATTGCACAACAGCAGCAGATAGCACGGACGGCAGTATGGGACCAGATGGGCTTGACAGGGATGATCAAACAACATTGCACACACAGCAGCAGATAGCGAGGACGGCAGTATGAGACCACATGGGCTTGACAGGGGTGATCAAACAATATTGCACACACAGCAGCAAATAGCAGGGACGGCACTATGGGACTACATGGACTTGACAGGGATGATCAGACAACATTGCGCATACAGCAAAATTCGACTCGTTTAGATCGTTCGCCTCAAGCTCAAAATACAGCCTGGAAGCTTACTCGATTTTTTTTGTGGAGGCATGCGCCTCCTAAATTTGATACGCTGCTACGAATTTTGCAACTAGTCGTGGAAAAAAGTGCTTGTGGTTTCAATTGGACATAAAACAGTCAAGACTCTCTGCATCATTATAATTGCCTTCGTCAACAAGTTTCCCAACGTTGTTAAGATAGCCTTCATTTTGTTACAGCTCACGTACGTTCATTTGAATTTCATCACGATTTACATGCATCACCAAGGGTATAATTATCTGTCTTTCGCCCGTGTTAAAAACCGGATTGAGACCTCTTCACTTCCGAATACCTGAACTTGCTATCTGTGCGCTCTCTCACCCACCAGCTGCATGATCCTCTTGACCTGCTCGGTGGAGTAGAGCTGCGTATCGGAAACATCAGCTGAGACGCCGCACTCATTGTCGTTCTCACACGGTTCCTCCGAGTACATCAACTTCAGCAGGTCAATCACCCGCACGGCCCATTCGGTGGAGTTGCTGTAGGGTGTCCTGGTGGCCACGAAGACTGATGATGGACCGGCGGTGGACCGGTGGTGGACAAGTGGTGAACCAGTGGTGGACCGACGGTAGACTGATCGTGAATCGATGGTGAGCCGGTGGTGGACTGGTCATGGACTGGTGGTAGACCGGTGGTGTACCGGTGATGGACCGGTGGTGGACCTGTGATGGACCGGTGGTGGGCCGACCATCGACTGGCCGTGGATCGGTGGTGGACTGGTCGTGGACCGATGGTAGACTGGTGATGGACCGGTGGTGGACCGGTGGTAAATCAGCAGTGGCGTGAACTACTTCGCAGCTCCTGACATCCGCTGGTGTTATGTTGCGCAGCGGACTGGAGGCCTGGACCGGCCTGGGCTAGTGACAGCCACCTGGCACGGTATTTGGCTCAACTGATCACTACTGCTGGCCAATGACTAGGCTATGACTGATTCGGTCCCCATTGACTCGCGATGAAGTGAGAGCGATGTTCATTTGCATGGTATCTAGAGCCAATAAGAGAGGGTGCCACCACTACGTTTTCCCCTTTATCGGATAATGTTCGTTGCGGAACTTTTCAAACTGTGTTATCTAATCATAACTAGAACTTAATACTACCTTCAACACGTGCCTCACATTTGCAAAGACGTTCAACACAACAAACAAAGCTAACCTAAAGCACTGACGTGAAGTATCCACAGCTGCTAGGCGCAACCAAGAGGCATGACCAATTCGTCTGAGCTCAATTTGTCAGTTAAAAACGAGAATAGCGAAATTGGTGTTTGGTGTCTGTATACAAGTCTCTTCCACCCACTCTGATCATTGCAAGGCCATAGGATGAAGGAGATGGAGTAAGTAGCTCAGGGAGGAAAACAGCTAGGATATATAGCATCACGACATTCAGTTTCCAAGTCGTGTCCAATCCCAGCGGCACAGGAACATGTTGTTTCAACCAGAGGGGTAAAAGCATGACTGTCTTTTGTTCTCGTTCCTGTGCCATCCCCACTTAGCGCAATAATTCGGATTTGTGCTTCTGGAGCCCCAAGATTATTTCTGTTTCTATTTTTACCATCAAGAGTTTAAGCTCAGATGATCGAAAGCTCAGATTCGGTTCTTCCCATGTTCCTATGTTCCTGTCTAACTCAGATCCAGGCAGTCGATCCCCTCACCTTCCCGTTGTAGAGACACCGTCATAAATGGTAGATTATTACGCGTGTCCCGTGCTCTAAGACCTTTGTGGGTTGACGTTATTGCCCTTTCAATAGCTATTGCTATTGCCGGCTATCGATAAAAAGCATTTTATCCAGCAGGTTGTAGCCAAAGCTGCAATGAAGATGATCGTTCAAGCACTAACATGGAGGAAGGAAAAATAATGCCCGGTGGATTTAATACACAATGCAATACAATAGCTGTACAACCAATTCAAATGGTTGCAAGTGTATTGCAGCTGTTTAAGGGTTGCGTAGCGGCATCGCTATGGACAGCTCAGGCACGCCGTGGGCAGTGAAGGGACCATTGGGCCAGTGCACAGATCGCTTGTTGCAAAACTGGGAGACTTCAGGGAGGCGCCGTTCTTTTCCGAATGCCGGAGACCTCACCGGTGGCGACGCTCATATTAGGACAGAAACAAAATGCAAACAGAATGCAACGTGGATGTCGGCACGAAATGTATCGGAGGAGCAGGCTTCTCACCCTCCGAACACCTTCTCTTGCTCAGGCGGTATGAAGTTCACGTTGACCTTGTTGAGGTTGCACACGGTGAGCGCTGGGAACCGTATCTTGTGGATAGGGAAGTCAGTAGAGTCGATGCTGACCAACGTCGGAGTGTTGATGTACGTGCTGACGACCCCGCAGATCGAGCGTATTGCCAAGAACAGCATTCCTATCAAAATTAGCAGCCAGTAGTACCTGCAACATAAGTTTTATTCGTTGGAATAATATTTATAAGTGTGAACCAGTCTTCAAAAACACATGCAATCGCGAAGGATTCGCTACGCTTATTGAAGACTATCAAAATGACCAGACTACTAAAAATTGCATTGCAGCGGAAACGTAAGCACCTGTTCAGGTTCACCTTATAGATGATTATTGTTCATATCCTCTAACAAGCTAAAGCAAACAATGCAATTATAATGCATGTAGGAGGGAGACATCCTGCTCCAAAGTTGTCAAAACTTAATACACGTCACACGAAGATGCCATGATGTGCCGACATCACCGATATTTGGCTTCTGATTTCCAACATCACAGGTAATGTCGTCACAGTCAACTACGGTTAAACTAGCAAAATTTGACATGTAATGCTTACGACTTGAACAAACATGGGCATCTCCTCGTGTCATGTAACATGGGCAAAACATATTGTGCCTGACCAAACATGGGCATCTCCTCGTGTCATGTAACATGGGCAAAACATGTTGTGCCTGACCAAACATGGGCATCTCCTCGTGTAATGTAACATGGGCAGTACATGTTGTGCCTGACCTAACATGAGCATCTCGTAGCGTCATGTAACATGGGCATAGCATGTTGTACCTGACTTAGCATGCACATCTCCTTGTGTCAGCTTAACCATGTCACATGGTGTAAAGCATGACGCTATGGAACGTTATGGTAAGCTTGTGCTGCACACCAGGATGACAATAACACTGGAATAATTGCTACTGGTCGAATAGAGTCATCGTCTGAAGGCGACCTTGACCTTAATCCACTACATCCCCAAACGTTGGCCGCCATTCTAAAGCAAAGAAATAATTCGGTACGCGTTGAAATTTTGCAGCATTGCAACAATAACTTAAATAAATCAGAAATTACAATATAAAGGCAGATGTTCAGAGTGCTTGATTCTTCATATCATGTTAATTTCTTCTTGATCGATTGTGCATCCAAAATTATCCGAGTCATACCAGCTGCACACACTTCACATTGAAGGCACATATAAATGTTGGTACAAGTATTTGAGCCGAAGACAAGGGAATAATCACAAGACTATTCCACAACTTACCACAGCGATTGTAAATACGCGCAGTAGATGGAGGCAACCATTGTTATAATAATTGTTGTTACTTACTATCTTCCCTGACTTTGTGTCATCAGCAATACCTTCAGACTGACGCTAATGCTACACCTGAAGCGAAGGGACGAACAATTTTGTTTTCGTACATATATTCCCAACGTTGGCAGTGACGTTGAGTATAAATATCACAACCTCCAAGGGAAAGCATGAATCCAATAGAAAGCTAAGCTTCAATATGGTGATGTAGTTAACACAAAGCATAGCGATATCCATATATATCAAAGATATAAATTCCCACCAACATTTTGTCATTATATATTACGTTTATATATGTATTGTCATATGACTGAAAATACACTTCCTGTAGTCACACGCTTTTATGTAATTCCCTTCAGTAACTAATTTGCTCATGGTCACTGGTGATTCATTGGCTTAAAAATTCAGCTCGATGACCTTACTGGTAAATAAGCCTGATGAGGCATGCAGAGTTATATAGACATGCAATAAAATTCCTTATAGTCTGGTGAGTGTATCACGCCACTAAAATACTATAATCTACTCACTTTTTGCAGCCGGTTTCTCGGTAGCCGTACTTAACACCATGGAGTGTTGTGTCCTCGCAATATTTTTCGGATTGACATCTCAGTGACGAACAGCATCCCTGTGAATATGTGGTGAATCAGTGCTGGAGCTAGGCGCTAAGCGCTTCCATTCGGTGGGTCCATTGGATCTCATCCCAAAGTCTTCTTCGTAATGTCCGTCCAAATTCAGAAGTTACATTTTGTCCTTATCGACATTAACATTCTGCTGATCTCATTACAAGATACGCTATGTTCTCGACCCATGCCTGCTTAGCCATGACTCATGGGCTTATTCTCAACACAACAGCATCTCGCAGGAATGCTTAGGTCTTGCCAATCTCAAGATCTTCCTGACACAGTTTCATGATTTCACCACCTCTACAGTGGAATTAAAAGCCCCCCCCCACACACACACACTATATTGTAGGAAACCTCCTGCACCCAAGGCCTTAATACCAACCATAGCAGCCGATACAAATCAGGGGCGGATACAGGGGAACACTGGGGTATGTACCACCACCCCTCCCCATGGAAGGTGGCGCCCCTCCGGCCGGGAAAATGCGCACCTCCTTGAAGATTTGAGTGCACCCTCCTCCGCTACCGTTCACCGGATTTTTCAGTCAGAGGCGCACTTCGGAGTGGAATAGGCGCCCTCTTGGAAGAAAAAGGCACCATCCTGAGAGGAAAAGGCTCTCGAATGTGCTTGAGTACCCCCTAACCCTCCGCTCAATGGATCTCCCGCCGAAGGCGACCCTCCGAAGAAATAGCGCCCCTCCAGACAAGTCCCCCACGACAATTCCCTGATCCGTCTCTGGTGCAAATAGAACGTGGCCAGGTAAGTTCGAGGCCCGAACACCAAGCTCGGCATGAGGAGACTGCTCCCTCTGCTTTCCTATCCCTTCCTTTGCCTATGAGCCTGAGCTGCTGTTGCCAATGTGTCTCGGATATGCGTACGCTCTGTGGTCCATCAATCGATTCATTCTAGCACTCGACGCTACATTACTCTTTGCTAAGATTAGGTCAGGGATATACATCAAACATGTAGAGACAAACAATCCGTAATCCGTACGATGCAAAAGTCATCACATTAAATAACATGAACGGAAGACTTGTGTTTTCAAAACAGCAGGATGTGGGCTACTTTTACCATCACTCTCGCAAGCTTCTTTTGCAAGGCTGCGAGTAGCTTTAAAACATCTTTAATGCCGCGGCTTTGAATTTCTTCCTAATATATGTTTCATTCACGCTTTTGTCAACACGTGCAAGATTTTCATGTACGTAAATAGATTGAAGATTGAGGATCTCGCTGGAGAGGATGAAGGCTCCACTAACTAAATAGGTGGAAGATGGGGGTAGAAGAAAGGCAAAAAGGGCAAGTATCCTGAAATGTTATTGATGTTTTGCCGCCAGGTGTCAAGGTGGAAACACGTCGTTGTGGAGCTCCTACGTACCAGATAAGTTTTTGCAGAACAGGGCAGTATTAAACTGCATATAGTTATTTAGCAATTACTTCTGTGCATATATTGGCATAGTTTTTATCTCATAAACATTTTTTAACAAGTAGATTAGACTATTTTAACCTAGCGAAGCTGCCTAGCGCCATTTTGTCGTTGTGTTACCGTCTGTCTTTGTCTAGTGTGTCAGTGTTTCAGCTATTTATTACATTTTTGGCAGCTGTTTAGCGAGTGCTTTCTTCTTTTTTTAAAAACCTCCATCAATTTTCAGCACAACGATTACCTTGTAAGTGCTGCGTAGTTAGGAACTAGCATACACCTAAGCTTTGTAAGTTATTTTTATCTCCTCTGTTATTTTGTTATATCATTTTGCAGCAAGTTACTTTTCAATCTAAATCTAGAAATAAGCTGCAGCCTTTAGGATGGTTTCAACCAGGATGCAGGCACTAGAGAAGGAGGTTAGGGCCCTTAAGTCAGAGCTTTCCAAGCTCAGGGCTGCCCTGGTTGCAAAGGATACACAAGAAAAGGAATCATGTACGGGTCAGTCTGTAGCTGGGGCATCCTATGCCCAGGTGGTCGCAGGCTACCAGGCAACTGAGACTTCTCCTGCTGTGGAGGTGGCAGGGATATCTGTAGAGAGAAGTGCTCCTAGTGAACAGAATATTTATAGTTGTAGCTCACAGGGGCAGTGGTTTAATGTCAGGGGGTGGAGGATTTGGAAGTGCGAGCCTAAGAAAGGGGGCAGTGAATGGCAGGTGGCAGGTGGTAGAAGTGGGAGTAAACCTAGCCAAGCAGCTCAACAGGCAGGCATAGCAACTTCAAATAGGTTTCAGGATTTGGAGGACTGCCCCCAGGATAATAGCAAGGGGACTGTGCTGGTGGTGGGAGACTCGTGTGCGGCATTTAGATAGAGTTTTCTGTAAAGGTAGGAGAGGCAGGAGGTGCATCACCAGGCCTGGTGCCAAGGTTAGAGACCTGGTCCCAGTGGTGACACAGGCCACCAGTGAGGACCAGTTTAGTACAGTTATAGTGCAGGTAGAAGTGAACAACGTAGGTCCTGCTAGGAGTGAGGAGCTGCTGCAGGACTACAGGGCCCTTCTGGCCACCCTGAAGCAGAGCAAAAGCAGAGTTATTGTGACGGCTATTCTGCCCAGGGCTGAAGTCTCCCCTGAGTGGAGCTCTAGGGCACTGGCAGCCAATGCCAGGGTGGGTAGGCTCTGCAATGAGTTAGGTTTGACCTTTGTTGACAAGTGGTGCAGGTTTTATGGTTCATGGGACCTCTATCAAATGGATGGCCTGCACTTCTCCGAGAAGGGAGTGCAAGTGTTAAGTAAAGTGTATGAACATGTCCTTCAGGGAAACTAGATAATGGGGTGGGGAGGGAAGAAGTGGCATTACCATCTCATGAATATGCCAATAGTGACAGCATAGGCAATAGAACCTCACAGTCAGCAAATAGGGATGGCAGTAGATCAAGGGGGCAGAGTGGTAGCTCATCCAGAGATGATAGAGCTACTCAGCATGAAAAAACCAAAGATGGTTATGGAACGTTTCTTAAGTGTATGATGCTTAATGCTCAGAGTATTTGATCCAAATTTGACGAGTTCAAGTGTTATGTTGCTGATGAGGAACCAGATTTTGTTTGCATTACTGAGGCATGGGTCAGTGAGGGGTATTTTGGGGATAACTTGCAGGACTATGAAATCCAGGGATACAATATGTTTTCATGCAATAGGGGTCCAGCAGTGAAAGGGGGTGGTGTAATGCTCTATGTGAATAGCTTATTCAGTTCTCAAAAAGTAGCAGATGGGGTAAAAAAATGTGTCTGTGGAGTCCATTTGGCTTGATGTTTCTGTCGGAAAAGGCAACAGCAATAAACTGAGAATAGGAGCTTTGTACCGATCAGGAACCTTGCCACATTCTCAGCAACTGGAGCTTGATAAGGTGATTTGTGAGGAAATCAGTACAAACTTTCAGAGGAAATGCCTTATTCTTGGTGACTTTAATCTAAAAGGATATGAAAATGTTGGTGTTGGCTCCCCAGCATGTAAACTGTTTAGGAAATGCCTTGAAGAGGACCTGTTCTTACACCAGTTTGTAACAGAACCAACTAGGCATGGCTCATTCTTGAACCTTGTCTTCTCGGATATAAGTGATTTAGTTCAAGACTTGACTGTAGGAGAAACTCTGGGAAGAAGTGACCATAACATAGTGAGATTCAAGGCACATGTAGCAGGGACAATCAAGGATAATTTGGCAAAGGTTCCAAATTTAACAGGGCAGACTTTGACTGCATGAGAGCGGCTTTAAGTGCCATAAAATGGGGAAAAGAATTCTCCGATTTAAATGCCTGTGAAATGTGGGAAAAGTTCAAATCTTACTTGAGGGAAATTCAGATTAGACATGTCCCCCAAAAGCAAAGGCACAAAAGAAGAGCAGGAAAGCCAGCATGGCTTACACCAGATTTGACAAAAGCAATTAAGGCTAAGAAAGATGCATTTAGAGTATTTAAGGAAGCTTCAAATATAGTAAATCTAAGGTTGTATCAAAAAGCTAGAGACGCTGTGAAGCAGAAAACCAGAGCAGCAAAGCGAGCAAAAGAATTGGATTTGGCTAGGAACTGTAATGGGGACAGTAAAAAGTTCTTTAGTTTCTACAAGCTAAGTAAAGTTTCAAGCACAATTGGTCCACTGGAAGTAAATGGGATTATATTGAGTGAGGATGGTGAGATGGTTGAGGAATTGAGCAAGCAGTTTAAATCAGTGTTTACATTGGAGGATGTGACTAATCTGCCAACTGTGAACACAGCTCAGCAACAGGTGATCAGATACATGATGTTGATTTCATTGACAGTGATGTTGTTTTGAATTATGTCAGGAAAATAAAGCCAAACAAGGCAGCAGGACCTGATGGAATTTATGCTAGGGTATTGCGGGAAGCTGAAAAAGAATTGGCAATTCCACTCAGTATAATATTTTGTAGATCAGTTTCACAAAATGAAATTCCAACCGATTGGAAAAGGGCAAATGTAGTTCCTATTTTCAAGAAAGGAGAAAGAAGGAAAGTTGAAAACTATAGGCCAGTAAGCCTCACATCACTAGTCTGCAAGGTACTTGAATCAATTATCAAGGATAAAATAGTTAGTTTTCTGGAAGCAAACAGAGTGATTCAAGATACTCAACATGGGTTTAGAAAAGGGCGATCGTGTCTCACAAATCTCTTGGACTTTTTTAATTTTGCTACAGAACAATTTGATAAGGGAAATCAGGCTGATGTAGCATATCTTGACTTTAGCAAGGCCTTTGACAAGGTACCTCATAAACGGTTAATGATGCAGCTTCAGGCCCATGGTATTGTGGGTAACATCCTAAAATGGATAGGGTTGTGGCTTTCAGATAGACAGCAGAGAGTGATGCTAAATGGTACAAAATCATCATGGCAAAATGTTCTCAGTGGAGTCCCCCAGGGGTCAGTACTGGGACCACTATTGTTCATTATGTTTGTAAACAACGTTGAAAGTGGCCTAAGCAGTAAGGTTTTGAAATTTGCAGATGATTTGAAGGTCTTTAGGGCAATAACAGGGCACAATGAGCAGGTCTTGCTGCAGAAAGACTTAGACGAGCTTGTGAAGTGGTCCGAAAAATGGCAAATGAAATTTAATTTTGATAAGTGCAAAATCATGCATGTAGGTAGGCAGCATATCAAGTCTCCATACCTGATGGGTGGCCAAGTACTATCTGTGACTCAGCAGGAGAAGGACTTAGGTGTTATTTTGAACACAAAATTGGGGGCATCAGAACAGACCAAAGAAGCCAGGAAGAAGGCACTAAGAATGCTTGGGGCAATAAATAGGAATGTATCATACAAAAGTGAGGAAGTCATCAGGAAGCTTTATTGTGCATATGTCAGGCCACATCTGGAATATTGTGTCCAAGCTTGGTCCCCTAGTTATGAAAAAGATTGTTGGCTTTTAGAGAGAGTACAAAAGAGGGCAACAAAAATGGTGAATGGTATGGGCAACCTGGCATATGAGGAAAGATTGAAGAAATTGAATATGTTTTCACTTAGATATAGAAGGCTGAGAGGAGATCTCATCGAGGTCTTTAAATTTGTTCATGGTCAGGAACAGGGTTATCTCAGGGAACTGTTTGAATTTAACAGAAATGATGCAATTAGAGGTCATCAATTCAAAATTAAAGTTAATCACAGCAGGACAAGGTTAAGACAGTCCTTCTTCACCAACAGGGTAGTAGAACACTGGAACCAGCTGCCAGAAACCATTGTCAGTAGCAACACACTGAACATCTTTAAGAACAGTATAGACAATCATTATAAGAATAGGGGGCTTGTTTTTCTGTATTCCAGGGAGAGTTGATCAACACATTTGGTGGACAACTGGTTCAGTGTACAGAGTGCAACCAAGAAGGGCCCTTGTGGCTCATAGTTGCGCTGATCTTTTATGTCTTTATGTCTTTATGTTCGCATTATGTTCAAGTTCATGCTATTAACTGTTCAGTGATGTTTAATCCGGCAGTTAGTGTACATCGGCCTTGCATGGCCTCGGCGAATTTTGCATGTCGACACATGCCCTGCTTTTGAGAGTTCCAAGATGTGGTAAGCGTTGTAAAAAGGCCAGTTATCAACCAGTTTCTCTTCTAAGGTATGTACCAATCCACACAAAATACATTGTAAAGTATGCACTAAAGTGTGCACACCAACTACCTTTACGAACAGTGATCAAGCGAAGAAGGTACACTAATGAATACATTATAAGTTCAATATTGAGGTTCAACGACTTAACAGGTATTTTAAGCTACATCATTTTCATGACGAATTTCGACATCCTAATGAACTCGCTTCGACATCTCACACGAAACGAAAAACAATTATTTTAACAATGGTGACCACACCCCAATAATTTTCAGAATTAAATTCCCCTGGCCTCAGGTATGGACGCTTTTTTTCTTTAGCAGAGGCAAAATGCCATTCGCTAGAGATTGTTACGTTAAAGAAGTAGTTACGTTAATCCGGCCTATGTGGCATCCGGTTATATCAAAGAGGCAAGAGAGGAAAGATGAGACGCCGGCAAACAAAGAAGGTGGCGTATAGGACCGATACATACATAACATACAGGTTCATACACGGACATACATACATACATACACGACAATTAGAAGGACACTTGGAGGGTGGGCAGCTTCGTTGCCTGCGGAGAGGCTCCACTGCCCACCTGCAACCTGAATGGCGAAGCGGAGGCCCGACGTCCAGGGCGAGCCGTGGGCGTCAAGCCCAACCTTGCATGTGTAGGTGTATGTTTAAGTTAAAGCTTGGAAAAACCTGAGAAGGGCAAAAACCAAGCTGCTTGGAAACCCGTAGGTAAAAACCAAGCGCAATATTACAAGGGAATCCGTCAGTTTTGGCCAAATTGGATTGGTCCCTGCCTACCTTGTGTGAGATAACCTATATGTATGTGTTTTCAGCGTCGAAGAGGAAGCAAGGAGGAATGTGTGGAGCGGAGTCATACAGCGACCGAGGAGTGCGGCACGTGTCATAGCTTTTAACTTCACATCAATGCAGTTTGGACCAGGTCACGTACAACAGAGAGATTAGATCCGTTCGGAAAGTTTGGTGTCATGTAGAAAGCGGAAAAGTAACTGGAGGAGCGCCGGGTGCTCATCCCCGAGGAGAGCGCGAAGCGAAATTTGCTTATGATTGCTGGTGAAATACTGGGTAATAGCGCGACAATGAGGAGCATATGCTGGACAGGTAAGTAAGACATGGGCGACAGTAATGCGGACACGGCATGTGGTGCAAAGTGGAAGGCGGTGTGGTCGATAAAAAATATAATTGTGTGTCAGCCTGGTGTGTCCGAGGCGAAGTCTCGCGAGCATCACCTCGTTCAGACGGGGGTGTTGGTTGCAAGAGGGCCAGTTGGCGAGTGTGGCCTTGATAGCGTGTAGGTGTGTGGTGTTGTGTGACCAGCAGTCCTGGATATGCTTCTTAAATAGGGTATTGGTCAGGGCTAGGAGATCCCCGGGTGGTATGGGAACTCCCTCATTCGGGGGCAGATCGATCGCCGTTCGGGCCAGACCATCCGCTCGATCGTTCCCCGGGATACCCCTATGTCCGGGGATCCAGAGGAGAGTGAGCTGAAGCCGTGCGTGGTTGTCATTGTAGAGGTGTCGGATGGCGTGGAGTGTGGGGTGCGTGGTGCTGTGTATGGCCGCGAGGGCGTCCACGGAGGATCGTGAGTCAGTGCATATTGTGGTAGGGGCAGTGATGCGTTGTGCAATGATGTGTTGGAGGAAAGTGAGTATGGCGACTAATTATGCTGTGTATACCGAATGATGACGTGTAAATTTGGTTTGACCAGTGTCGTGCCCACCGCACCAGGCGGCGCCCGTACCATTGCTGGTACGGGAGCCGTCAGTGTAAAAGAAAGTGTGTTGTGGGTGGGCCTCTTGATAATACAAAAATTTGACTTGAACGTCGATGGGGGTGAGTAGGATTTTATTGTGCCTAAAGAGATACTCAAGTTTGGGTGTTTCATGTGCCAGAATGGGAGAAATGGGGGAACTCGGTCAGGGGTAATATCGGGAAATTTTAATGTCGATTTGAGGACCTGCTTCAAGTGAATAGCAATGCTGTATTTATTTTTGTTTTTAGAGCGCCGACCCGGGGTTTAGACCATGCGACATTCGAGGGGTGATTTAGCTGTGTTGTTGTCCTGAAGTGGTACCTGACGAGTTGTAATGTTCTGCGGTGTTGTAGGCTAGGGAGGTTGGCCTCACCCCGGAGACTGGTGGTAGGTGTGGTGCCGTGTGCTCCGATGATGAGGCGGAGTGCGTGATTTTGTATGCATTCTAGTAATTTGGTGAGTGTTGGATATATATGATTGAAGATAAACGCATTGTAATCCAGGATTGAACGAATCAGTGCGATGTACATTTTGCTAAGGGTTGTCCTGTCTGCACCCCAGTCACAGCCGGAGATGCAGCGCAGGAGATTTAGACGCACAGCGCAGCGTTGTTTAAGATGAATAATATGGGGGCCAAAATAGAGTCCTTTGTCGAGGATAATTCAGAGATATTTGAAGGAGGTTTGGAGGGGGATAATTTGATCGCGATAGCGGAGTGGTGTGCTAGGTGGGATATGCCTGGGGAGCCGGGAAAAGAGCATAGTGGCCGATTTCGTGGCAGAGATCTGATCAAAGATTCATGTGCTCCCCCAGAGGGAGCACCATGAATCAATGTGATTCATGGCGAGTTGAAGAAAGTGATTAGCTGAATCTGCCGACGGGTATGTACACCAAATAGCCAAATCATCGCCATAGAGAGAATATTTTAGGAGGGGAGAAATTAGTGGAAGTTGTTCTAATACGTCGTTGATCATGATAAGAAAGAGGGTTGGAGATAGGACGCTGCCTTGCGGGACACCTTGGTCGAGAGTGTGGGGCCGGCAACGAGTGTTGCCGCAGCGGACGACGAAGGAGCGTTTTTCTAGAAAGTTTGTGATAAAGGTGGCCATGCTGCCCTTGATACCAATACGGTGTAATTTAAATCGAAGGGCAGAACTGTGTACTTTGTTAAACGCGGAATTTAGGTCTAAAAAAGTGCGATGGTTTCGGATTTTCCCCCGAAACCACGCTGGATTGAATCCACAATTTCGATTAGGTTGTCAGCGGTGCTTCGCCTTGGTCGGAAGCCGCTCTGAAAGGGGATATAATTTTGTTGTTTTCAAGATAGACTCTGATTTGTCCATTGACCATGCGCTCAAAAAGTTTGCAAGCACAACTAGTGAGAGAGATAGGACGATAGCTAGAGGGGAGATGTCGAGGTTTGGAAGGCTTACGTATAGGGATGATAGTGCTAGTAGACCAAGAGGGTAGAAAAGTTCCGTCAGTCATAGTTGATTTAGTGCCAAGAGGAGGTTATCTTTACCAGAGTCAGAGATATTTTGAAAGAAGAGATATGTCAAGTGATTAGGTCCAGGAGCCCTACTGGATACCTTGGAGAGGGATCAATTTAGTTCATAGGGGGTAAAAGGTGCGTTGTAGGGTTCGGAGTTGTCTGAGTCGAAGTGGCAAGTAGCAAGAGAGTCGCGAAGGAATGAGGCGGTGTGCTGTGAGTATTGAGTGTTGGAAGATATGTCGGAGTAATAAGTGGCGAAGTGTTCCGCGACGGCTGTGGGCTCAATTATGTGCTGTTGGTTAATTGTCAGTTGTGAGAATGCGCGGTGTGGGGCTCTGCCATTGGAGAAGGAGCGAAGTTGAGTCCAGATTTGGGAGATGGGGGTGAAACGGTTGAATGGAGTTAGAGTAGAGTTGCCAGCTGTGTTTCTTGGCCGAAACGATAATTTGGTGACAGCGTAGTTTTTCCTCGCGGGCTGCTACCATGTTTTGTATAGTGAGGTTTTCCGAAATTTCCGCTCAGCCCGCCGCCGTGAGGCGACGGCTTGTTTGCACTCGTCGTTCCACCACGGTACGGATTTACGGTCGGGTGGGCGACGAGTTTTTGGTACGTGCTTTTCTGCCGCGAGTAGTATGGTATCGAGCAATGCCGAAATTGGGGGTGAGACTGGGGTGGGATAAGATTATCAATTTCCTGGGAGAAAGATGGCCATTTCGCTTTGCGAACGTTCCAGTTGGGTATAAATAAACGGTCTCTAGACTGGGCTGAGCGTTCGAGGGTGACGTGGATGGGAAAGTGATCACTAAAAATGGGGTCGGGTTGAACATGCCAGGAGAAGAGGGTGAGATAAAAGCTGAGGCTATGGAGAGGTCAATGGCAGACGGGCGGAACGGGGCGATGTCTGTGTTGTGTGTGGGTGTTTGGTCGTTTAAAAAGACCATGTTGTGGGTGTTTCAATATGGTGTCCGCGCTGCGATGTGGTGTGACAACCCCATGCCTGGTGGTGGGCGTTGAGATCACCCAGCACCAGACAGGGATGTGGGAGAAGACCGAAGAGATTAGTTACAGAAGTTAGAGATAGTGTATGCGTAGGAGGAAGATAGAGGGAAAGTACAGTAAGCTCTAGTTGCGCAATTTGGATGGATACTGCAATAAAATTCAGGTCCTTGGGAATGGAGATTGGGCGATGAAGAAGGGTGTTCGAGACGAATAAGGCTACCCCGCCGCCGCGGGATGTAGTGTTTCTGTTTTGGGAATAAAGAGTATAACCAAAGATTTTAAAATTATATGGATCATTGTCGCGCCATCTGGTCTCCTGAACGGCGGCAATCAATGGTTAATTTATGATGATATATTCCTTGAGTTCTGCCGAACGGGATATAAGAGACCTCGTATTCCATTGGAGCAAGAAATCAGTGGTGGGTGTCTGCATTAGTGTTGTGTTGTGTTGTGGTGTTCACGTCCTCGCAGGCGTGTGTGTGGAGGCGAGGGCGTGACGGAGTCGTCCGTCTCGTATGAGTCGGACGACCCTGTTGAAAAGGATGGAGGCTCTGGATCCCCAGGGGGGACCGGGCTGGGGGGGAACGAGAGTGGTGGCTGACCCCAGGAGACCGGAAGGGGAGGCGATCCTGAGGGGGCGGGGTGCAGTAGGACCGCGCCTTGGGCGGAGCAGCCTGGTGGCGGTTGGTGGCCGAGCGTTAAGGCCGCTCGTGACGGGAGACGAGCGCGTGGCCAGCGGCGGAGCGGCCTGTTGGTGGTGGTGGGGGGGGGCAAGACTCCGAGGGGCCCTCGTCTGTAGCGGGGCGCGTGGCTGGGTGCGGGGTGGCCTGGCGACGGTGGGGGGACCTGTGGGTGGAAGAGCCCGCCATGGGGGCGGGGCGCGTGGTCGGCGGAGGGTGAGGTGGGGAGAAGGGGGAAGGGTCGGGCTCCGTCGGTCCTGGCGGGGGGGGGGGGGGCGTTGAGCCGCCTCTGCAGGGGTCGGCCACAAGGGGGCCAATCTGGGCCGGGTCCACACTGCCGGTGGCGAGGGCGCCGTACCTCGCTGAGTGGCCAGGCGACGCGCCTGCCTCTCCTTCGCCTCTACCCAGGCCGGGCATCTGGGGGACGATGCAGGGTGGGGCCCCTGGCAGGATGCGCATCGTTGCTCGATGGATGTGCAGGACTCCGTTGGGTGCCCTTCCGCACACTGGCCGCAGACGGGGGCCTTTGCTCTGTACGCCCGGCTCTGATGGCCGAACTGCTGTCAGAAGGTGCAGCGTGCCGCGGGCGGGGTCCAGGGGCGGAGTGCCACCCTGAGGTAGCCCGCCATGATGAAGGGGGCGGGATCAATGTCCTGAAACCGAGCTTCAGGACAGGGCCAGGTCTGGGTCGTCGGCCGAGGCGGGTCACCTCGCATACCCCTTGCGAATTCAGCTCCGCGAGGAGCTCTTCCTCAGAGAGCTCCGCGAGCTCAGGGGCGTATGCGGCGGTGAAGGTCATATTGAGTCGGTCGGCTACCACGACTGCGGTGTCGGCGCCCAGGAACTTCCGGACGTTCAGTAGCGACCGGGCTTGGGTGTCATCTTTCACCGCACCAGCAGGGATCCGGAGCGGAGCACCTTGGCGGACAGTACTCCGCCGGTCCACTGGTCTAGCTCCCTGGCTATGGCGAAGGGAGAGGTGCGGGCCCACGATCCCTCAATCCTAGTTATCAGCACAAAGGATTTACCCTCAGGGGGTTCCGCAGGCGTGCTCCCGGGCGCGGGCGGCGCCCTTCGTCCCCCCGAGAGGGCTGAGGGTCCCCGGGATACCGGAGCTGGGGTGATGCCCCGGGCGGGAGTGGGGAGGAGTGTGTGTAAGGGCGCCCTGAAGGGGTGCGGGCAAGAAAGGCACCCTGAAGGGGTGTTGCAAGGAAAAGTGTGAAGAGAACTGTTGTGCGAAAGGGGGAGAGAGACACAGTGTTTGCAGGGATGGGAGTAGCCGAACAGAGGCGGGCGCAGTCACGGTCAAAGACCGCTAGCCCGATCCATTAAACCAGAAAGGTACCTCTGTCGGCTCTATCCTATTGGGTGGGAGGGGACAAAAACAATCAAAACTGGTCGCCGGTACAATTCGGTTTCCCGACGGTGCCCGAGAGCACCGGTGGGCCGAAGGTGGTTGGGAGGGGGGCTACGCCGGCTATTCCGGCGCTAGTGGCGTCGGCCAGCTAATCCGGCTAACAACCAACTAGTGGTGCGGGTGTCTGACGTCACCCGGGGGTGGAGCTTTTCGCAGATGTCATGGGAAGGACACCTACGAGACAGCTGGGAGGGGAGGGCGGGGCTTGAGGGCGGCGGGCAGCTTCTGGTGCTCAATCACTAGTATGGGTCAAATACTAGATCTTGTCGAGCCATCCGGACGCTTATGAACATCATAAACCTTCATAAGCGCTTATGGCTGCTAATGGGATATGTGTATCGCCACAATTGCGTGACGATGTAGAATCAGTTTAACTGGCAGGGCTGTAGTTTTACGGTAAAGTTAGAAGCGTACAAACGTTATCCAGAACATTTAAAGCATAGTTCGATGTACCGCTCACTACTCATCCAACAATTAATAATGCTGCATTACCAATATGCTTATATCTCCCCGTGGGTGTTATTGTTGTGATTTTCCCACCTGGTGCGGTGCAACAAATGCACTGTTACCTGGTGCATAAAGTGAACGATGCTACCATGATAAAAGAGCTACCACCGTGCAAAAAGAAAAATGTGATCCATACCTCCCGAGTTTTTGCATGTTCCATTTCCCAGAGGACCAAACTAACAGTGAAACCTAATATTTTCGGCAACCCACAAGTGCTATCGCTGTGAAAATGATGATTGATTTTCATTTGTATGTCTTGGAATCAAGACTGAAGTGGTTCATGTCTGCTCAGGAGCCGATCTCAATGGTGGAGTGAGAAACTGCGTTTGGGGCCATTCTTACCTGCTTGGACGCAGGTCTCTGTGGCGGGCAGAACCTCTTCAACCTCTTCATGGGGGCAGAGATGGGATGTGGCCAGACCGGCCCGTCACATTTGCCGCCGCCCGGACTTGTCACTGATATTATGATGACGTCGCCGCGGGCCTAAGGTCACAGGCCGTGGTTCTTCAGTAGCCGGAGTCACTTCGGACCTTGGCTCCGGGTGGCAGCGACCACTTCACAAATCTGTGCTTAGTGCACGAGGTTCGCCTCCGAGGATCGGGAGCTCAGTGGGTGGCATGGTAATAACAGACACTCACGCACTGCCGTAGGTTTTATATGATGTGTCGTCCTGATGCCAAGCAATGCTCGTGTCATGGAGGGTTTGGCATCCTTGATATCTCATGCGACGTGGGAGAATTGGGGTCAGTTCCAAGCTCAGGGTTATGCAGTTGTTGGCGATGTTACGGGAACGACCTAATGTTATGACAATCTGGGATGGTACTATGAAAAGCTTGGGGAAATATACTTCATTTACACATAGCAGCCAACACAGTAGGCCACTAATAGGCGAAGTCACGATCTGCTAAGACCACTGCAAAACATTTCAGAATAAACAATTGTGCAGCACAGGAGCATACATAGACACAGGAACTAAATATGTGGCGTGAAGTAGTGACGTAAGTAAGTATTGTAATTAAATACTAGCAGCATATTGTAGTAAAATGGTCAGACAAAAGACCAACATACACATGCGATCAATGTCCATGCATAATAACTAGCCAATTGCTATGAACGCTACGTGACTTTCACACGCGCATGACTTCATTGAAACTATCAATGCATGCTGCTGCTTTGAATGAGGTGGGGAGTGGGAAGGATGTCTAGCATATGAAACTTCGAAGGAAAATAATTAATATCCTGGGAAGTCTGCAAAACAGACTCCATTGCACCGGGTTAACACGCGCTTTTAGTATGAATACAATGTTCCATGTGCGGACCGATCGAGTTAGCATGTACAGAAGAATTTGCAGCGCAGTGGTATAATTGTTACGTGCTTCGCCAATGTACGTCCTACTTTTGAATACACCAGCGTCATTTCAATGGACACTGCTGCCATCCACATACCGATATATCATTAATAATTCATCAACAGCTCTACCTCAATTCAACCCATCTAAAGGCTATGGACTTAATGATAACGAGTGATAAGGAACGTAATAAGGGATTTGATGCCAGGTGCAGATCTGGCGCCATGCAACAGTTGACAACCTGAAGACCATTGGAGGGGCTTGCCTCGTGGCACTGTGACAGACACCACGATAACAGCCGACATTGCTGGGATGGCTCTGCCGAACATTGCACGGGTTCGACATCCTCCAAAGAGATATTCTACGTATTCATTTTACTCGAATCTCAATTAAGTTGAAGATTAAGATGAACAAGATAAGATGCACCCTAGAAGCAATGGTATGGGATCTTAAAAAAGCATACTCGGCTGATACTGAGCGAGCTAGCATGGCCAATATCCCCTCTAAAGTATGTTTGAACTCACAAGTATACTTGATGGATAATTCAAACATACTAGCAACATCCCAGCGAGAAATGTTTTCATGTGGTCACAGCGCATTAGTATTGTAACGGCTCAACTTGTACTTCGTTCGCAATGAAGCTAAGAATCACTTTGTTAGATGGTTCTTACGTGGACGGTTATTGTTCGATTACTAAATATTGCATGGTGCTCGAACAGGACCAATGTCTATGAAACAAAATGAAACGATTAAAAAAACGTGGACAAAGTTAATTAAATCATGTTCACAAGAAAACAACCACTGTTACATTTTAAATCGGATACATTTGTACTCAGTTCAACTACGAAGGCCTTACGTTACATCATGATGGGTCAGATAGACCTGTTTTGATACTGTGCAACATATTAAGCTTATATTGGTGATACGTGTGACCTGTATTGGGCTCTAAAGACGTCACTGATACGTCATGTATATCACCACATGCAATTCCCCTTGTGATGTGATTGCGAGGCGTAGATGACCTCGAATTTAATTCCCTTGTCACAAGATAGGCACATCGGCTGTCCATTCCACTGTGTACTTAAAATATGAGCTCCATTTGAGCGCAATCGCGGGAAGTTTCGAGTGCCAGAAATACTCCAACCGGTCGCCAGATAAGCGTCGCATGACCATAGTGAGAGTGCACATTTATCCCGATAGGAATGAGCCGGGTCTCCAGATCGCCTTTGTGGTTGGTCTTTGACAAGCGACCGGTGCGTTGTCCGACCAGACCGGTGCTTCATAAGCGCGAGTCATCTTCCACCCACTCACCTTCTCCACAGCCATGGATGCTGAGGTGCGGTGAGCGGCTTCTACCCCCACCAGCGGCGTGGTACTGCTCGCGGCGACAGCGACACCAGTCCGGCAGCGCCGCTCATACCCGCCAATGGCGTGGCTCCGGCTGTTTTGTCGCGCGCATGTGGGAAAGCACTCAGGCCGCAGGCGCGCCATAGTCGGGGCGAAAAACGGCGCCTCGTCATCAACACCCCGATGCGAGAACGAGGAATCGCAGGCGCACCAGCTCTGCGTCTCCCACTCGTTTAGTCCATGAAAACTTAGATATGAAGGCTTTGTAAGGAAAGAAGTGAAAGTAAAACCCTCCATGGAAGCAGGAACGTATCCATGTAGCCGGAGCGGTGTCACGCTCCTCGGGCCCCACTAGCTGCTGATGCGGTCCTCCGGGCCGCGCCAGGGGCCGGTACGCAGCCCTCTACGGGATCGCCATGGCCAAGATAGAAAGGCCAACAGCACTTCTATGGCTGTTGTCGGGCTATTAAGACGTCCACAAGACTTTACGAACGTTCACGGACCGCTATAAACGGCTACGGGTCCTTACGGGGCAGGGGGGGGGGGATTTTTTAGGCGTGCCGGACCATAAAGGTCATTTGCGACGCCTTTAAAGCGAGTACCTTACATGACTGTCTATAAAGCGAGCGTTTGTGATCAAGGTGCAGGCAAGTGGACATTTATGTTAAGTAATTTTACGCTAGTTTGCGTGATATTTTAGGTGCTGAAGGCGAGGGTCTGGGTTGGGGACAGCTCCCTGATGTCTAAATGGTTTAGTTTTACTTTACTCCTCCACAAATTAATTCGTAGTTTGGGTGGGGGTGTGGGTGTTTTGAGAGTGGCGAGAAGTTGATTTTGCCAGGGTGCCGGCTTTAGCCTATTCTTATCGGGGAGCACCGAGGGATCTTGACCGTGCGAACAAGGAGGTAATTGTTCACACCGCCTATCACGCCGGCCGCCGCGTGTTAGTTGTTAGTAGCGGGTTAGTCTAAGCACGCCATGCAGGGTTGTCAGTTGGGTTAGTACAGTGTTTTGCAATTCGGCTCTTCTACGTCCGCTGTACCTCTGGGTAGCCGTTTACGTTATGAGTTGCTAGGCAAATCGGCTCATCTACGTCCGATGGCTTCTCTGGGTAGTCGTTTTACGTTATGCTAATTTTTATTTTCATTTTTCTTTATGTTTTCCTAAAGCAAGTCGGCTCATCTACTTCCGACGGCACCGCTAGGTAGCCATTTATTTCTAATTGAGAAGCAAATCGGCTCATGTGCGTCCGACGCATGCGGAGATGGCTACTTACGTGTTTCTTACGAGTGTTTCGCGGTCATGCATTGCGAGTTGATGTGAGTGTTGGTGGTGTGGTGCCTACAGTGCTCCTGCTAGTTTTGTGGCATACAGATATTCAAATAGCAATTGAAGGAGTTCTGGGTGCTTGTCACCGAGAAGCGATGGAAGCGATAGGGTGATGCCCTCTTTTTGGCAGAATGCCTTAAGTAGTTGTTTTTGAGAGCTAAAGCTACTACAGTCTAGCAGGATGTGGCCTATGCTTAACGTGGTGTTGCAGGTGCCGCAGTGCGGTGTTGTATGTTGGTCACCCTCTAATTGAGGCTGTGTTAGTTTTGTGCAACCAGTTCTAAGTCTAGTGAGGATGACCTCTTTTTGTCGGTGAGATTGATTTGATGTGTTCCATGTACCTATTGTTGGTTTGATTGCGTGGGTGTGGTTGGATTTGTGTTGTGTTGAGTTGTGTTGTGTCCATGTGTTCTGTTAATGTTGGCGAATGTGCCGTTGTAGGAGTGCTTTGCAATCGTCTACCGAATATTCCACGCTAGGGTAAGTGTTCAATGCTAAGGCTTGCTTTGCGAGCCGGTCTGCTTCTTCGTTACCTGGGATGTTGTCGTGGCCCGGAATCCAGAGGAAGGAAAAGTTCATGTTGACGTTATGGGCCACGAGTTGTTGGATTCTATCAATGAAGTGATGTGGACAGTCGTGGGTGTTGCTAATTGACTGGAGAACAGATTTGGAGTCTGAGCAAATTACTACGTTTCTAGCTTTACGTCTCATGAGAATGGTGATAGCGGCCAGAATGGCCATTGCTTCAGCGGAGTAGATGGAGAAGTTATCCGGTAGACGCTTGGAAAGTCTGAAACCTGGTCCAGTGATGCCGATGCCTACCTTTGCCTCGTGTTTCGACCCATCCGTGAATACGAGTGATTTGTGTTTGTTGTCATCGGCGAACTTGTGGAAGAGGCCAAGATTTTCCGCCGATGTGATAGTGGATTTCTTCTCCGAGAGCAAGTACTCGACCTTTGGTTGACTGAAAGTCCAGAATGGCCTAGTGGGCGGTCGAGTTGCAGTGGATGGCATTGCGAAGTTAAGATCTGAGAGAGCCGTGGAAATTTGAATGCTATATGGTGGAAGTTTGCGCGCAAATCGGCTTTTGTCGTATCTGTCAGGCGTAAAGCAGCGCTGTGCTGGATTATTTTTAATGGGTTTGATTTTGATGTGGTAGCGGCACAGCTGTTGTGTCCTCCGGACGTGGAGTGGGAGCGTGTTTGTGTCCACTAGAAGACTGGCTATCGGTATGGTGCTGAGGGCACCTGTAGCTGCTCTGATGCAGCTGTTTTGGATGATTTCTAAATTTCGGCTCTGGCTTTCTGAAATGGTGAAAAAAAATGATGCTGTTGTATTCTAGGATGGGTCGTATGATTGATGTGTACAGTCGCAGTAATGTTTTCCTGTCTCCGCCTCAGTCTGTGCCTGCAAGTGCACGTAGTATGTTGACGCGCTTCGCGCATCGCTTCGAGATGGAGGTGATGTAGATGTTGAAACTGAGTTTTTCGTCTAAATGTACCCCTAAGAACTTGAAGCATTTCACCTGTTCGATGGCTTTGCCATCGATTTTAAGTAGAGTATTGGGTGCTGGGCGGAGACGACTATATGTGACGGTGGCCGATTTTTCTGCGGACAGGGTGAAGCCCCAAGTTTTGCACCACTTTGCAATGTGGTCTAGTACTGCTTGAATGTTTTTTTTCAGCTTTAAGGAAACATTGTGCTTTTGTCCAAATGGCTATGTCGTCCGCGAAAAGTGAGTATTGCAATGAAGTGTCAGTGTGGTCAGCAAGTATGTCGTTGATCATGATGATGAATAGGCTTGGTGAGAGCACGCTCCCCTGAGCCCGGCCCTGCTCCTGTGTTGTGGTGTTTGATGTGACACTGTCACATCGGACCTTAAGGGTCCTGTCTCTAAGGAAGTTGAGAATGAAGTGTGCCATGTGTCGGCGTAGGCCTATCTTGTGGAGTTTGTGTGTCAGTGCGGATTTATGTACTCGGTCGAATGCGGCAGTGATGTCGAAGTAGGCAGCTACTGTTGTGCGTTTGATGCGTAGACCACTTTTTATGTCATGCACTAATCTAATGAGATTGTCTGTAGTTGATTTTTGACGCGATTTTGACTCGTTGTGGTCCAGAAATTTCCTCAATCGTGTGTTGACAATGCGTTCGACTTACTTGCTAGCACAGCTAGTAAGTGAGATGGGTCTATAACCTTTTGGGGTGGAGTGATCTTTGTGCGACGTTGGCAATGGAATGACTACGCTCTCTCGCCAGGATGCGGGAAACGTGTCGCTTTGGTACAGTTCATTTATGGCCGCTAGTAGGTACGTTAAAGAGTTTTTGCTAAGTCGTTTAAGAAACTGGTAATGGATGTCGTCCGGCCCAACCGACGTGTTTCCACACTTGCTGAGGGCAAGGTGTAATTCGTGCATAGTAAACGACTGATTGTAGATTTCTCTATTGCTAGAGCTAAAATGCCATGCTTAAAATATATATAACCTTATGTGCGAATACTTCCTATCTACACAACCTTCCTTATATGTGAATAATTCCCTTATACCCGTATAACCTTCACCTTTACTTGCTGCCGTCATGCACTTTTTGGTATCCCCATGTGGAAATACCGTCAGAAAATGATCCTTGGATCTATGGGAAGAGGTCCTGATGATCTGAAGCCACTGCGATTGTTTCATGGTGGTTTCACGCTGTCCTAACCTATACATGTGATATAATCATCTCTTTTACTTTCTGCCGTCATGCACTTTTTGGTAACTCCATGTGGAAATACCGTCAGAACATGATCCATGGATCTATTGGAAGAGGTTCTGATGATCTAGAGCCACTTCGATTGTTTTATGGTGGTTTCACACTGTCCTAGCGTATAGATCATGTGGTATAACTTTATCTTTTACTTGCTGCCGTCATGCACTTTTTGGCACCCCATGTGGAAATACCGCCAGAATATGATCCCTGGATCCTTGGAAGGGGTCCTGGTGGTATGGATCCACTGCGATTGTTTTATGGTGGTTTCTTGCTGCCCAAACATATACATAATGTGGTATAGCCTTCTCTTTTACTTTTTTCCGTCATGCACTTTTTGATATCCCCATATGGAAATACCGCCAGAATATGATCCCTGGATCTATGGGAAGAGATCCTGATGATCTGAAGCCACTGCGATGGTTTCATGGTGGTTTCTTGCTGCCCTAACATATCCATATTGTGGTATAACCTTCTCTTTTACTTTCTGCCGTCATGCACTTTTCCATCCCCATGTGGAAATACCGTCAGAATATGATTCCTGGATCTATGGGAACAACTAACACATTGGAGACCGGGGGACTAACAACTAACAACATCTATGGGAACTAACAACTAGCACGCGGGGGTCGGCGTGATAGGCGGTGTGAACAACTACCTCCTTGTTCGCACGGTAAAGATCCCTCAGTGCTCTTCGATAAGAGTAGGCTAAAGTTGGCACCCTGGCAAAATATACTTCTCGCCACTCTCAAAACACCCCCACCCCACCAAAACTACGACTTATTTTGTGGAGGAGTAAAGTAAAACTAAACCATTTAGACATCAGGGAGCTGTCCCCAGCCCAGATCCGCGCCTTCAGCACCTAAAATATCACGCAAACTAACGTAAAATTACTTAACGTAAATGTCCACTTGCCTGCACCTTGATCACAAACGCTCGCTTTATAGACAGACATGTAACGTACTCGCTTTAAATGCGGCGCAAATGACCTTCATGGTCCGGCACGCCTAAAAATCACTCTCCCCCCCGAATCCTCCCATCGGCTGACATTGCTGCTGTGTCGGCTGACAGGGGTTAGGGGTATTTTTAAGGATTTTTTTTTCTGAATTCAACCCTATAGGTTAATCATATTGCAGTACATCTGTCAAATGCTATTTTTGGCAATGCAAACATGCTTTGTGTTGTTTTATTTTTACTTTGTGCTATGTTTTGTTTGAACACCATGAATCTTTTCCAAAATGAACGGTTCTGTTTGTGTAGCTTAATCACATCTGGTATTTGTGTGAAATCATTTTTTTTTGCAATGCAAACAAATTACAAAGCTTAGGCTTGCCATACTTTCTCCCAATGTGAAGGCAGCTTTATCTGCATAAGAATTGAACTTCAGTCAATCAAAAATGCAACAGTTCATAAATTGCTGATAAATTGATTCAGATAATACACATAACATTGAATATTTATATGCACCTACATCGTGTCAGGTTCTTCCGAAGTACTTGGTTCATGCATTGCTGCCTCCACAGCATCCCACCGAGACCTATTCCTCGAAGTCGCTTCTCGGTGAGCTGCTCCTGGCACTCTGAAACATATGCACAGTAAGATAGTATAATTATAAAAGGTTTCCAGTCCATGGAGGACATTGATGCATGAGGAGAATGACCTAAGCACGAGTTAATTAATGAACAAGAGAAGCCAGTTATAACCATGTGAATATATACCCTGTCCATTTTTGTCATTCAGTTAACAGTAGAATTACTGGTTCGGTCATACAGGAGCAGCAGTAGAGCAATTTGTTGCATGTCTTAAGTGTTTGGCGACCCTCTCTTCCCCTACTATTCCTACTACCCAGCCATGATGCAATAGGCAAGCAATTACCAAATTGGGTACAAGTTGGCGCGTGGCACAGTATGACATGATTACATGGGGAGCATTCATAACGTACAAGGTTCATTTACTACCAAAGTTCATAGCATACAAAGCTCACAACGTCAAAAATCATAACGTACAAAAATAGAAATAAAGTCCCAAATGCATTGGATAGAGCGCGTTTGCAATGTACAAAGTTCATAACGTACAACGATTACAATGTACAAAACTGGCTTCAGAGGGAGCGTTCATAACGTCCAAAGTTCATTTCGGTCCAAGGATCATAAAGTACAAAAACAGTTTGTCAGTTGTCCGCCTAGAGGAGCCAGCGAAACCCTGGCGGATAAATTTTGCGCCTGTGTCTCCGCTTTCTGTCAACAGGTGGCAGGAGTGTGCGGTTATTGGTGCATGGTATCAGGTAAATGTGCTGTCAAATGTGGTCTAGTGGTTTCTTCAGGTTTTCTCCAATTTCTCCAGGGGACGAGCACATTTCCTTAGAGGGTCGCCATCGGTGGAAAAATTCGCTGAGCGGATGCAGAGGCTGCGCTCGATAATACTGAGGGAACCCCTTTTCTTCTCAAAATGGGGCGCTTTTCCTCCGAAAAGAGCGCCTTTGGCTCACAAATTCGTTCCAATATTTCGAAGCACAATACAGCAAGAAACCACCATGAAACCATTGCAGTGAATCCAGATAATCAGAACCACTTCCAATAGATCCAGGGATCATATTCTGGCGGTATTTCCACATGTGGATGACAAAAAGTGCATGACGGCAGCAAGTAAAAGATAAAGTTATACTACATTATGTATACTTTAGGACAGCGTGAAGCCACCATGAAACAATCGCAGTGTCTCCATATTATCAGGACCTCTTCCCATAGATCCAAGAATCATATTCTGACGGTATTTCCACATGGGGATATCAAAACGTGCATGACGGAAAAAAGTAAAAGAGAAGGTTATACCACATTATGTATATGTTTGGGCAGCAAGAAACCACCATGAAACAATCGCAGTGGATCCATATCACCAGGACCTCTTCCAATGGATCCAGGGATCATATTCTGGCGGTATTTCCGCATGGGAGTGCCAAAAAGTGCATGACGGCAGCAAGTAAAAGAGAAAGTTATACCACATGATCTATACGCTAGGACAGTGTGAAACCACCATGAAACAATCGAAGTGGCTCTAGATCATCAGAACCTCTTCCAATAGATCCAGGGATCATATTCTGACGGTATTTCCACATGGAGTTACCAAAAAGTGCATGACGGCAGAAAGTAAAAGAGATGATTATATCACATGTATAGGTTAGGACAGCGTGAAACCACCATGAAACAATCGCAGTGGCTCCAGATCATCAGGACCTCTTCCCATAGATGCAGGGATCATATTCTGGTGGCATTTCCACGTGGGGATACCAAAAAGTGCATGACGGCAGAAAGTAAGAGAAGGTTATACCACATAATGTATATGTTAGGACACAAAGAACCCACCATGAAACAATCGCAGTGGCTCCAGATCATCAGGATCTCTTCCCATAGATCCGGACATCATATTCTGGCGGTATTTCCACTTGGAGATACCAAAATGTGCATGACGACAGGAAGTGAAAGAGAATGGTATACCACATTATGTATACATTCGGGCAGCGATAAGCCACCATGAAACCATCGCAGTGGCTCCAGATCATCAGGACCTCTTCCCATAGATCCAGGGATCATTTTCTGCCGGTATTTCCACATGGGGATGCCAAAAAGTGCATGACGGCAGCAAGTAAAGGTGAAGGTTATACCGGTATAAGGGAATTATTCACATATAAGGAAGGTTCTGTAGATAGGAAATATTCGCACATAAGGTTATATAGATTTTAACACGCGCCCTGGAGGGCCTCTGAAAATTACGCGCACTGGAGGGGGGGGGGGCGGATTCCGCCTCCCCCTAAGATCTCGGCTCCTAGTAAAGCTGGAGGAACGAAATTCGCAGGGTGGATGGGCACGGTAGTGAACTCTATTGTGCGCAATTTTCGTGGCCTTAGGTCAATATCTTCAAGGTCAAATGAGGTCAGATTGGCAAAATTTTCCGGTTTTGCGTGGCTTGGCTTGTCATTGTTATGGATCGCTGTGATTGTGTTTAAATGCTCAAAAATGGGCATCAGTGATGTTTTGGACATTACTAATGATGCAATGCAGATGCTAGACCCAACATTTGACCTCAGGTCACCTATATAGCACCACTTTATCAGGTCAGTTACCTATTCCAGTTACCGGAACCGGCCGCCCGCCCGACTGCTCCGTCGGGCAGCTCGGAGCAATCGGCTTCGTGAAGAAGGGAGTGAAGTGCATGAATAAAGTATGGAAACGCAATGACAAATAGTACAAATGACAACCAGTAGTGCATTTATGGCAACATTCCAGTTGATCAAGTTTGGTTCCATTAACCTATCATGAACTTGACCTGACTTGACCTTGGTGACCTAACATGACCTTGAAACTATACAGCATATCAATATGCATCAAACAAGTCGCTAGTGTTGCCTAGAACACTTCCCTTTTGTCAATATACTGGAAGCATATCAGCGCCGATTTTTGTGGTCTGGCGCTATAAATTTTTTTGATTTTAGCGGCCCCTAACTTGAAAAATTTTCGGCAGATTTCCATTTTTCTTGCATTAAACAACGCGCCGTTCATTTCTAAGCAGGTATACCGAAAATCGCGTATATGAACCGGTAAAATGTGCAGTTATTTGCGAAAAACCGGAGGGGTGGGCGGATTTCGCCCCCCCTCCAGTGCGCGTGTTAAGCATGGTAATCCTTTCAGCATACAAATTTTACAAAAGACGAGGGACCATTCCGACAGAAAAATATATGAGTCGATCGGTATTAGGGATAGGAACCCAGCCCTCAACAGCAATGTAGCATCATGGTTTTTGTTGTGGTTTTGTGGCGATGTAACCTGCAAATGGCAGTGTCGTGTATCCAAGCCACATGTTATGTCTATAGCAGCGCAGAACTTCATTAGTTTCGTTTGTCGGTTGCCTGGTGCCAGGCAAGATTAACCACGTGCTGTTTTAGTGATAAGAAGGTGAATTTTGCATGTTTGTGATTCTGACGAAATGCCGTTCATGACAGCTTAATCGCTCTGACATATGGGCACATAGTACAATATAGGCAATGTTTTTTTTAACTTCAAAGAGGTCACATTAAATGTCCTTGCTCTATCTTACCATGATCCTTGCAGCCGACCTTGAACACGTTGAACAATTCTGCATTATTCACCAGGATACGTTAGTGCATGCACTATTTTACCCCAATCCACCCTTAACAAACCTATCCTGAGCCGTGTGGCACCATGTTCAAAACGATCTAGCGGACATGCGTTAGCTTGTCTACGGTACCACTCCCTACATGAAAGCCGAAACGTCGAACATTATGGTCAGAATATAGCCCTATGTGTGATGCCATCATGTTACTGGATTGCGCCAAATATTTAGCGAACAATATAAATAGGCTCCGATACTATAACTACGAGACAAAAGTAAGAGAGGAAAAGCATAAACTTCAGCATCAATTTCCAACCACAGAATAGAATGTTACTATACGAAAATAAATCGGAGCTTTTCACTTTATCGCATGACGTATAACAAGACTTAACGTGTAACTGTATTGTGCAGAAACTTCACCACTGCTGAACTGATTAAACCGAGGTGCTTCGGATGTGCGCACATATACTCAGTCAAACATGAGTAATTCTTCCCTTGAAAGTTCGGAAAGATGATCTGGTCTGGTGGTCGCTCAGATATAAAAAGCAGTTACTTCGCACATCAAGAGCTATCTATCCCAAGATATAAAGGGTTACTCCGACACCGCGTGAGTAAATCAAAACCAACTCGTGATGCACACGAACTTCACAGGCAATCACTAGAGGCAGGTTATAATTTAATTATGGGTAACCAGTTCTCGCAGGTGAAATGTACATTTCCGGTAACCGGACAAATGTACATAAATAAAAAGTACGTATGGCAGATGTATGTACATAAATATATGTAAGCATAAATATATGTAAGCATAAATATATGTAAGCATAAATATATGTAAGCATAAATATATGTAAGCATAAATATATGTACGAAGCGAAAATGTACGTGAACGTAAAAGTATGTAAATGCAAATGCATGTAAACGTAACTATACGTATGATCCAATGTACGCACTTTTACGCATATTTACCTTTGCGTTTATGTACATTTGGGTAGGTACATATGCCATACGTGCATTTTCTCTATGTACATTTCCTCTTACGTGTATTTACCATGAGTATATTTGCCATATGTACTTTTGTGCTAAGGCATATCTATGCTTACGTACATTTACCATACTTACTTTACTGCACATGCATTTGCACCTTTGATGCACACATACACATGTTCATGCACACATGCATGCACATTTGAAACACGTACATTTGAAGCCCGTTCTTTTGAAACACGTACTTTTGAAAACACGTACATTTGAAACCCGTATATTTGAAACGCGTACATTTGGTTACATGCATTTGCTTACGTACATCTGTCGTATGTACAGTTACATTTGGGTTACGTAAATTTGCATTTACACACATTTGCTCTCACGTGCTTTTGCATTTAAGTACATTTGCGCTTACGTACCTTTACACTTATGTACATTTGCCATGTGCACGTATTTCCGTTTGCGTAGAAGAGGGAATGTGCGCGGTCAAAGGACGACTCCGGAGGGATTGAACAGGAATGGTGAGGGGCATCCGTCATCAGTGACGGTTCAACGACCCAATTCAATGGAAGTCTAGTTCTCGCTCCTTGTCAATCCCGCGACATGTAACAGATAGCCGGCCCAGAGGGCACCAGACACCCAATGAGTTCAGCCCTCTGATGACCGAGCTTAACCCAGCCTCTGAGAAGGGTTCATTCTAGACATGGCTGGATATTCCAGGTGGGTCGAGATGGAACGGACCTCCCTAGTTTCCTGGAAGATCTTTGGTCATGATTGTAGCGTACATGATCAGTAGTAATAACATCAATATGTTAATCAGAGCAGTAGAGATGTATGACTGAAGAAATGTGAGTTATTATTGGCAACTTCGCTGCGGACGGATATGTACGGACCGACGTATTACATTCGCGGCATGAGCTAGGCAGGAGGAAACCAAAACAGAGTTCCCCTTGTGGCTTTCGCCTGGTTATGTTATATTCGGAGTTTCCTCATCCAACGTCACCAAACGATACATGCTCCCGTTATATATTCAACCTTTTAGGGTTTTGAAACTCCCTAAAATATGTATATATATACACATGTATATCTATATGTAAATATATATATATACATATATATATATATATATATATATATATATATATATATATATATATATATATATATATATATATATATATATATATATATATATATATATATATATATATAGATGTATATACTATATATATATATATATATATATATATATATATATATATATATATATATATATATATATATATATATATATATATATATATATATATATATATATATATACATATGCATGCGTATATGTGTGTCTGTACTTCCAGACGAATAAAGTTGTGGATAACGGCTCTTAATTTTGTTCTGGCAGACAAAGCCTACGCAAGGGATACAAAAGATCGCCTATTGCAATAGAGCATTTGGGGATGTTTTCCTCTGGTTTATTATGTTATTCCATTATTCAGGAATATATTGCCCATGTACTATTTTATATCTATGACAACAGTGATACAGTTGTCGTAGAAAACATAAATGTATTCTTAAAACGCAAGTTCTCGTCCACTCTTTCCCTTCACATGCTGAGCCTGCCTTCTGCATCGCACCCTTTGCCACGTCCGATTTGCGCTGTGTGTTATCTGTCGCTGATAATCCACCCCTCACTGATAGGCACACCGGGAAAACATCCCTGGCCGGCCGTTCGGCCAGCCAGCCTGGTAACCGGCGGACCATCTGACCGACCGGGCACAACGAGCAGTACACTGGTTTTCGGGGAAACTGGCCATCGAAAAGGTCATTTGACCCTCTCCAATTTTCCCTTCTTGAGAGCACGGGAAAATTCCCGTATCGTAGAAAATTGTCCGTGCGGAAGAACGCACGCTGAGATTATCACGGCACATTTTCCGAATCAGTTACCGTTTATTATCAGTAAAACGTTCCAGGCGTGCCCCCAGGAGAGGGTAGGGGTACCGGCGAACACGAAGCCGATGAGATTGATCCGGCCCCCACTTCTCGCGCATGGCAGCATTTGGTGACCTGTGATGGCACTGGAACTGGCAGAATCAGCTGGATGGGCCGATAAGGAACCGTGATAAATGACAAAATATGAGGCCCTATACAATATTTACTATATGGTCAATCAGAGACCAACCAGGGGACATAAGGGGTGCGCAGCGCGGGAAGAGAGTAAGGTGGCGAATATCTGTCCCACACAGCGTTCAGATCATTTAGACCGTTCAGACTGTTCAGACCGTTCAGACTCAGAAAAACATGTTCTACAAACACAAAATACCAGATATAGGTTTTCTTAAATCTCAGTACATCAGCAACATAAAACATATGGGGTCTTCCTGATTAGCGTCTAACGCATAACACAGGCCGTCAGCGCCGACGTCAGCACGCGGCCGTCGTCCATCCTCGGTATGGCAGCCCGATTACCAACATCCGGTGATGTAATGGAGACGGTCACGAGCAGCGGCAGCATATAGCCTGTGAAGAACAGGTACGGAGGTCACATGCTGCTGACAAAGGTAAATGCCACACAATGGTCCTAAAAATTACTGAAGCCATCCCAATGCAAGATTTAGCGACAGTAATCTAGCATCCTCACTTCGCATGCATATTACGCCCCTCGCCCAGATTCGGCAGCCATATTATACTTGCACATATACGCGAAGATGTGACTTTTGCTGGTATTTACACCAGTCAGTTTTCGCTGTCGAGCACATTACCCTCCGGTCATTTATGGCTATGTTACTGTGGCGTCGTCAATGAAATTACGGCCGGCGATTCAGCGTGTAAGCTTTACCTTAGTAGTTCACGCGTAGGCTCAGCCACGTGGGACGTGCATATATATATAAATATATATATATATAATATATATATATATATATATATATATATATATATATATATATATATATATATATATATATAAGGGGCGTCGATATGTATCCTTTTGTTGGGGTCATGGCCCCACCAATGTTGATCTTGGCCCCCTCTTTGTTGATTTGGGTCCCTTCAAGTAGCCTATGTTATTTTTATGCTGAGAAGAAAGCCAAAGGAAAAATGAATGAAAAACACCATGCTACTTAGAAAACTTAGTTGATGCCAACCAGCACACTTTGTACTGAAATGAAACAGATTTGGATTGGATAGTGGATTGACTCTTCACCTTTTGCTGCAAAATTGGAAATTTTGCGGAAAAAACAAAGGAGTTGGATTTCCTTCCACTTTGCAAGCACAACGTACATCATAGAATGTCGAGATTAGCTGATGCTGATGCATTTTGAACCAGATTGTCTGAAAAATCTACAAAGCTACTAGACAACAATTGCATTGTCATAATGATGCTTGCACACATGACCAATAGCAAAAGCACATGCATATGGAGCTTGAGCTGGATTTATTCCATTCTCAATTTCCATTCTCCATCCATTCTCAGTCATTGTCAAACTTTCACGCAATCCAGTCCAGTCAACAACAATCAATTATCATTCAGGTTGTGGATATACAAACTATATTTATCTTCAGCAGCCAACCCATCACACTATAAGCTTGATATTTAACTAGGTGAATGAGAAAGTGCATACATTCAATATTAACATGGGGCACCCCAGTCTCAACCTACATCAAGAGCCACATGTGAGCCAAATATATCTGCCAGCTTGTGATATCATGAAATAAAAAAGTCACCAGGAAGCTGCGTGCACACTGTATTATAATTCCTAGTTTTCAAGAAAGCAATAGGTAGGGGTCTGTTTCCGTGGCTCCACCAGAAGGAACTCAGTGGAGGCTAGTTGAGGCTAGTTGAGACTGGCCCACGGGAACGACCGGTGGAGCTTGGTGGAGAATCAGCTGACAGCGGTGTGAATTCCGCGACAAAAAGGAAGCATTTGGCGCTGTATCATAAATTGGCCAAATTTCCTTTCAAATATTTGTCCAGATGATCGCACAATGTACATAGTATGCCTTGTTTTACAAAGTCCCAAATTTGCCTTTATTTCTGGCTGTGTATGTGTAGTCGCTGGGTCCGAACAATGCAGTCGCCGGGTCCGAACCGCAAACACGCTTGACAGCTTTCAGTCCAACCCGCACGGGCGGACCGCACGTCCGCCCGCGGCCAGCTTTATTCTCACACTCCCGCGGCCGGGATCTTTCGGCGCGAAAGCAACAAGCCAATCGGAAGGCACGCGTCGCCTTGGCGACGCGCGGGACCATGACGTCACCCGTCTACACTCTATAAACCTTGAAAAAAGGAGTGCCCACGCACCCAACACTCACGACCAAGACATGACACCGGAGCGAAATGGCACACGATGTATCGCCACGCTGTTCGAACTATCGCCACAAGTGGTCGTCAGCAGTATGGCAACGGGTTTATCCGCAACACAAAGACTGATGTCACGATTGCGCAAGACCGTCGCTAGTCTGAATAGGGTACGCGCTAGATTTCAGCACAAGGCATCTAACACTCGCCATAGGCGCCCCAACAAGCGTTCCGCAATCCGCACAGACATTACACAGTTTCACAATGTGGTGTAGACCCGAAACAAACCGCCCATCCACTAACGCATCCCCGGCGGGATCCTCATTTCCGCCCAACGCTAGTTATAACAATTGGTACACTAGCATCGTATTCTAACATCGCGCAACCAGGTGCTCACATCATACACGCGTTTACACTGTAACTAACGACTATTCTAACAACACCCAACCAGGAGCTCGCTTAACCCGACTCGATCGTCGCAACACAATTGGCGGTACACTCGGGGGAAGTCCAGGCCCGGGGTCATCTGTCTCTGACCCCACTCCCTCCACGGATGGGACAACATCAGGGCTTTCTATTTCTAATCTAACCGTAGTGCCCGTCAACGCCGATTCTCTCCTGACAGCGGGGAACCCATCCCCTTCTTCCCTCTGAACGGAAGTTGCTTGGGTGGGACCCAGATCGCCGCTGTTACTGTCGTCACCACCAGCCGCTAACGCATCCGCGCCGAGATGCCCACTTTCCCCAACGATGCGAGTTCCGAGAGCGGTGCTTCCGGAGGAAGCATGTGAACCCCTTCGCCTCCAGATTCCAGCACGCCAGGTCGGAATATGTCACATCGAACGGGTGGTGCGGGTGACCCAACCCCGGACGCCGGGGCGAGCGGCTCACCGAATCCCTGCCTCGCATCATCCACACTCAAGTCGCGTCCTGCTGGCGTGTCTGTTACGCCAGCTGTACATACAGGCACTGCATCCCTAGTCACCTGAGTCCAGTCCGGACTCGGAGCTCTAGTTCGGCTATCCTCTTCTCTAACCGAGCAACAGCTGACGCTTCAGGCTGGGCCCCCTGCAGCCATCTGGCGCACCGGCTGCATCACGTGCCGAGCGGCACTGCACACGTGACGTACTTTTGCCACTGCATCCTCAAAAGTACTCGCTCCCGACGCGAGCAGACCCTCCAATGCCTGTCCTGGGCACTCACGGTTCCGACGCTGAGAATCGCACGCAGGAGTTGCGAGTCAGTCCTTCTGCGTAGGGTCTTAGCCGTGTCCTCGAGATGCCACGTTGCTACGCGGAGTCGTTATGTCATCTCAATCAGCTGGCGCGCAGACGAGTACTGGAGGCGCCTGCTAGTGTGCCGTTGCTAGGCGACAACAGCACTCTCACCAGAACCTGTATCTGGCAGGGCCGCCATCTTGCAATCGCCGTACATCTTGCTCGCGACCCCCAAACTCATCACTTGCACGCAATTCTTCTGTGTAAGTGGCTGCACTCACGCGTCACACCGAGCCAAGTCATAAGTCACTACACACCGTTACGACAGGGTTCCGACGACGCGAATCCTCCGCTCCTCAGTTCTCAGTCCGCCACAACACTCAATCAAGTCATCTGGCTTCCGTCGTGCGAGTCAGACGATCCGAAAGCTGTCAATCCGACCGCTGCCACCAATGTAGTCCAACCCGCACGGGCGGACCGCACGTCCGCCCGCGGCCAGCTTTATTCTCACACTCCCGCGGCCGGGGGTCTTTCGGCGCGAAAGCAACAAGCCAATCGGAAGGCACGCGTCGCCTTGGCGACGCGCGGGACCATGACGTCACCCGTCTACATATGTGTCCTCAGAGACTGCGGGGAGCACACGTCCTTTTCGCCTATGGGATGAACCAGGCAATCTCTATCTTCTCTCCCTGTTTTGCGGTTTGGCCTGCCTTCTTAACGTACAGCATATAATCTCGTGTCTGGACCCGCCGGGCTCCCTCGGCCCCGAGGCGCTTCTCTACCCGATGCTGACTTTTCCTCATCTGAACTTGCCCGACCTCGTCGATCGGGCTCGAGTAGGATTTTAGCCGGCGCCAGGAGAACGGCGGTACTTCTGGGCACGGGAATTGCGGCGGATCCGGCCGGTAAAGTAATATCTTCCCTTAGACCGAATTCTTTTAGGCCGAATGACGTAGATCAAAGGCCTAAAAACATGTTTTGTGGTCTGCATCTGTTACTTCGATTATTATTCATAGTTGTAATAGTAATTTCATATTTCCTTTGCGAAGGATGATCCTGGTATTCAGTTGATACATGAAGATGAGATTCATATGACGGAGGACGTTGTTTACGCGCAAATATATGGCGCAAGTGGGCCGTGATTGAGCTCAACTGAAAAATCACAATTGGACCCTGCTTCTGGGCTGGTGGAGCTTTTGCTCCACTGGTGGAGGTTGATGGAGGAAAAATCTCCACCGGATTTGCGACGGGAACGACCAGTGGAGGTTTGTGGAGGTTAGTGGAGCCACGGGAACAGACCCTAGGTACTAAGCCGTAGCTTACAAGACTTTCTAAACGAACCTTGTTTGGTCATACAAGGTCAAACCCCATCACCAAATGTCTCGAGGGACTTAACCCTCGCCAGTATTCGGCATTTTACCACCTTCGGTCGTATAGGGGGGTTGGGGGGTTGGTACGACCCCCCCCCAGCGATTCGAAACCGTGCATGTTACGAAAACGAACCAAAGACCAAAGTTATAGATCTGATCGGGATCTCGCGATTGGAATTCAGTATGACCTTCTAAGGTCAATGGTTGAGCTTCCAAGTCAGGTCAAAGGTCTAAATTGGATTTTGTTTTGGTATTTTCCTAAGAAAATCGTCGGTTATATCGAAACTACTGTCTAAATATACACGAAATGGCCGGAAATATGTTTATTGGGACCTTGCGAACATAACGAAATGTCACACGAAGTGATCGGACCAATATGTCATGCACCAAATGAGGTCAAAGCGGTGACCCCAAATATCCAACTTTTTGAAAAGTGGTTCCAATTTCGAAGTTTAAAGTTCCCTAGGGTAAAATGGACGCTGAATTCGAATTCAGCACGAAAAATTACCGTAGGTCAGCTAAAAAAAGGTCGAAAGGTCAAACTAGGTCAACCGAGGTCACCAATTTTTGGAACATTATTTTTCAATGGGAACCCAACACATAACAAAAACACATAATAGCAGTCGATGTAGGCGACAATGTCATGTTTAGGTGCGATAATCACGTATTTGTTGAAAACTGGTCGGAGGTGCTCCCCTTTATGCCTCATAACTCCGTGACCTGACATGACCTCCCAAAAAAAGTTCACCAAAAGCCGTCAAAAGGTTTCCCCAGAGGGTACTGTAAATCTCAGAGCGATCCGTTCATCGGTTTGGAAGGAATACACAAAAAACCTTAGGGGGGGGGTTGCACCAACCCCCCTATACGGGCGAGGGTTAATAGACACTAGCGCGCACAAAATGCCACAAATCGTGATGGGCATTCCTTAGAACATCCAAAATCGTAGCATCCAAAGATAATAAGTCCAGTTACAGAAATCCCAGAAATCCAGAACTCCAGTCCAAATTTGCGGTTGCGGTCGACAAATATAACGGAGGTGAGACATTTGTGATGCAATTGCGCGCAGTGTTTAATCCAGAGGCCAATCTCATCTGACATCGTACTGATTCGTTAATTGTACTTCACACCTTCTGATGTATCTGCAGATTAGAGTGATTTTAAACAGTGAATAGCTTGCCGATATTTAATTCCCAAAGGAACAGTAGATGAAGAAGTTGGTAGGTAAGATTCAACAAGTCCAGTCTATGCCTTTTTCTCATTTGTGCTCGGGGTTTCTATGTTAATACCACATAGCTACCATATTTGTATTCAAGAAGAGTCAAAATAACATGCAAAATATCGTCGTCAACCTCGATGTATGCAAGAGTTTTGCTGATGGCCATCAACTACGCAGTGAAGACCGTGGCGTGTGGCGGCATTTTACACAAATCCTATAATTGTTGATGGAAAGAATCAACCTAAATATAGGCATCACTCACTTGTTATCTCATGATTACCTCATTCTTTGTCCATTCTGTTAAAAAATATAGCCCATAAATGCACCATTTCAGTCAGCAGATCTGACCCAAATCATATATTTATCATACCTTTGACCCTAACTTAGTCTAGCTATAACTTAGTGGTAAATAGGGTCTTATCGTGATTGTTATTTTGGTGCACAAAGAACATATTTTTTTTTACCAGCAAGCACAAACATTGGGTGAAAAGCAAAATAATACAAAAAAGGAGGGCTTTCAATTGGTTCATATACAATAACTAATTATTGAAAGCTTGATAAATTTGCAAGGTAACCTAGCATAAAATTAGCCAGCCTAATCTATGTTCTCAAAGAAAAGTATCAAAATATTGAAATAAAAGGACATAACCTAACCAGACCTATCCTCTTTTTTGTGGAGGAAAAACATTGTCAACATGCAAACAAAGCAAGAAAAACACAACAACGTAATCTTGCAAATGATGTAAACATCACTAATACAAAAAGTTTCAGGATTACCCAGGATATTGGCTGGTGGGAGTATTATGGTGGGAATAGCTGATGGTAGGAGACATTTGATTATCTGCAAAGAGACAGGGTTGAGCAGCTCTTTCTTTAGGTTTCTTCTCTGATCAATTTATTTGAAATGCTTCGAGCATGCTCTTGGTTCACAACATTTGAGAACTTAGACATGTTTTATTGTATGCTAAGAGATTTTCCTAAGGCAGAATCCTGATAAAATGGTGTAACCAGATTTCTTCTTTATTCAAGTTGCCTGCCCAGTGCCACCTCTGGTACCGCACAGTAAGGCATGACACCTGAAACAGAGATGTGTTACATTCAAACATTCTATCTAGATGCTGAATTCATACTACAGGAAATCAGACTGCAACTCATGGAAAGTTTCAGGAGGGCATGCATAGCATGACGATTGCATTGTACATAAATGTTCAATTATGCATGTATCGTCAATAATCCATGCAAAATTAATAAAGGAATAATGCACCATGCCCTGGGTCTAGCTGGCCTAGAAAGAGCTATGTTTGCAATGACTGTTGTATGTCAATGTAGGTAGGTAGGCACATGTTTGGAAAAATAGGCTGCTCCTGGATTTTTGGAATTCAGAACACTATCCTCTCCAGAAAATTGTTTCTTGTTTTCCCGTCTGGAGGTTGAATCTCCTAAGTCACCTATGTTTGACAATGAGCTGCTGTGATCAAGTAAAAGTGCTCAAAATTCACCGAAAGTGGGTGCAAATTGAGTGGATGCATAAGGTTTGAACAAAAATATTATCCATACTGGATGACTACAAAATATTCCTCTCAACATGCAATATTACAATGCACCAATCCAACCTTGCCTATGCATGATAAAAATATGTGTCGGAACAAATGTTCACTGGAAACAACAGGACAAGATTAATAACTCAGTCAGCGGAACATAAATATATTTGCTTGTAGAGGAGGCAAGATAAAAGTAACCATTGGGTATGATTTGAGGAAAGTCATCTGCAACCATATTGATACCATATTAAAAAAACCTTCGGATGACGTCATGCGGGCTTGAAGGAAAACTTCGATCTACCTTCTAGTAAAGGTATCTTGGTTGCCGTTGCCGAAGTTTTTTTTTGTACGACGTTAGGGAACTCCTTTACATGCAAAAAAAAACTTCATGAGTGACTTGGGGAAATGGGATGGATGGGGAGCAAATTGCAATGTATTATGGGCGATTCATCTTATTTCGAGGAATTCGGCAGGTTTTACTTTTTCGAGAAGTCGTAAATAATATTTTTTTTTCCGAAGTTCGAATCAAACCAGCAATTTGTTTGTTCCTAGTCTCCGAGGACCAGTTTCCACCACGGAAGAATGGCCCGCAGTGGTAAATTTCCACCGTCGTACGTTGCCGTGTTGATACTTTTTTTCACCTCTGGGTAGGTGGCTCACTCCAAACTCGTTTGCCCCCCTATCGCAAGTCCTAGGTACGCCACTGGTCATGGACGCCCGGCTGCCCTCACCCATCGGAGTCCGCTTGTGCACGGGACCAGATGGTGATCCGCTGATGTGCTGCAGGCTGGCAGTACCGGGAGCGACGGTCGGGTATTTACCAACCGTCCCGGCAGGCTGGCAGTACCGGGAGCGACGGTCGGGTATTTACCGACCGTCCCGGCAGGATGACTGTGCAGCTCCGCCGCCGCCAAGGGTCGCCGCTGCAAGCTGCCGCCGTGCAGTTTTTCCGGACGCTTGTTCGTGCAGTTTGTTCTCCGGACATTCTGCACAGCGCCGCAGTGCCAGAATGTACTTGTCCGTTAGGTGAGTCACATCGAAGCGGGCGCAGTAGGATGTCGACGTGGGCCATGGAAACGATTACATTTGAAACGCGCTCAAACTTGCATTTGTTCACACCTTCACGTTCAAACACACCTCAAGTTCTTACAACTAAAGTTTGAGCTCATGACGTACTTACAGTTGAACGTTTCTAAGTTATTTTGAGATACCGATTTTAGGATAAAACGTTAATGAGAAAGATAAAAAGACGTACCATAAACTGGTATCATATAGCAGACCATATTATAGGTAATCTGTTTCCCTGGAATTGTGCTCAGAGATGTTCATGTGTCATGATCCTTAATGGTGAGCATAATCATGATACTTATATATGAGATACTGTTAGTTGAGGCCTAAAGACTTCATAAACATACACCAAGAAACACCAAGACGATACCTCTTCGCAAAGAATGTGGACTCAGTGTTCATGAAGCGATACATTGCACTCTCTGCCACGAATAAATTATAATTGCAGCGCTGGCGATGAGGGCAGGACACCAGCGCCACATAATGGTGTGTATTGTAATGTGTCAGGGGTGTACACGTTTCCGCACGGTTCTGGCCGGGCAGGACACCAGCGCCACATAATGGTGTGTAGTGTAATGTGTCAGGGGTGTACACGTTTCCGCACGGTTCTGGCCGGGCAGGACACCAGCGCCACATAACGGTGTGTATTGTAATGTGTCAGGGGTGTACACGTTTCCGCACGGTTCGCAGAGGTGCGACAGAATAGACCATAGCCGTCACGACATAGGAATGGCAGACCAGACATATCGCACTAGCGTCCGCAAGTTTCTCACAATGGCAACACGCCGTACTGATACGTACTCTCCTCACAATTGACCGAGGAGCGCAGCCACGACGGCCCCTTCAAACGCCGCACAGTGTGGCAATGCGAGCGCTCGCACACCAGAGTTCTCCTAACGAGGACACCAATAATGACGTCGACCAAACATCCCGCCCCAGAGTCAGCACAGCAACACAGTCCAAATCCCATGACAGAGCAGACCGACAGGCAGCGACCGCCCAGACCGCACGACCACGATTCAGGTCGGGAGGTGGGCCGTCCCGATACAAGAGAAGGTGGGAAAGAGCGAGAGCAGAGACCCCACAATCACCGCGCCGGCCGCCGGCTCACGAGCGGCCCACCGTCTCTCCGATCCAGCGCTTGGCCGGGAAACAGGCCGGGTTGGTGCACATGGGGCAGGTCATGAGCAGCTGCGGCCTCACACCCTCGCCCGACTCCAGATGCGTCTTGACAATGTCGGCAAGGGCCTCGATGAACTCGGGGTGGTCGTTTGGCGCCGACACGCGGTAGATGCTGGCGCCGGTCTTCTCGCCCAGGTCCTTGGCGTACTCGATGTCCAGCTCGTGCAGCGTCTCAATGTGCTCGTTGACGAACGAGATGGGCACCAGCATGAGGTGTCGGTGGCCGCGCTCGGCCATCGCCTTGATGGCGGCGTCGGTGGCCGGCTGCATCCAGGGCATCGGGCCCACCTTGCTCTGCCACACCAGCCGGTACGGGTGCGAGTGGTCCAGCTGGGCCATCACCGCCTGCACGGTGGCGCCCACCTCGGCCGGGTACGGGTCGCCGCGCGACACAGCGCGCAGCGGCAGCGCGTGCGCCGAGAACAGCAGCACCACGCGCCGGCGAACGTCGTCGGGCAGACGCGCCAGCTCTGCGCGGATGTTGGCGGCGAACACGCGCGCCAGGCCAGCGTGTGTCGGCCACCGATCGATGACGCTGAGCCGCAGCTCTGCCGGCAGCGGGTGCTGGCGGCAGTGCGCGTGCAGGGCGTTGATGCTGCTGCCGGTGGTGGCGCAACTGTACTGCGGGTACTGGCTGAACACCACCAGCCTCCGCACGCCGCTCTCCAGCACGGCCGCCATCGCGTCCTCGGTCAGCGGCCGCACGTAGCGGAACGCCACAAAGTGCCGGTGCGGTGCCGTGGCCGGCGACAGCGCGTCCAGCCGCTCACACATGAGCCGGCCCTGCAGGTCGGTCCAGCGCAGGATCGGCGAGCCGCCGCCGATCTCAGCGTACTTCTGCTGGATGGCCGGCGTGCGCCGACGCGCGATCCACGGCCCCAGCAGGCTCTGCATCGGCAGCTTGATGATGTCCGTGTCGGAGAACAATCGCAGCAAGAAGTCGTGCACGTCCTCCTGGCGCGCCGGCCCGCCCATGTTCAGCATCAGCACGCCCGTCTGCGGCGGCGGCGCCGACGAGGAGGGCCGCAGGAGACGCAGCACCGCCTGGCGGCTCGACGACAGCAGATGCCGGGCGGGGCGGAACGGCATCATGCCCAGCAACTGTACCGGCCCACTCTACTGGACCGATGCTGAGGCAGCACGTGCGCAAACGTCAACACAATGGAGACTATCAGTGCACATGCTATCAGAAGTCTACTACACCTCAGTGTTTAGACTAAACTATTTAAGGCTGGATGGGAGGGCCATGAGCTCGATGTCCCAATTGTTATCGCATTTCCAGTTGAACTGGCAACCAAACAGCCTGAGAAACAAGTGATGCTAAATGTGAAAAGAGCAGAACATGTCGCATTACACATCGAGGATCGCGCAAATAATCAGACCACAATGCTGGTGAAAAGCATAAGAAGGGAAGCATAAGTCCATAACATTCTGTAATTAATTTTCTTCCGGCGGGATAAGAAAAGAAGACATCAAAGCCCATGGCGACATCGAAAGAAGCCGACAATATGTTGGACTAGCAACATTACATTATGCTAAAATGTATGGAAGGTGAAGCATGGCAACTATTTATCAGCTTTTAACATCATAAATAACAGCGATCAGATACGGGGCGTATCAAATATATCAAAAACAGGTCATTTTACTCTCGCCCTCTTCGACTTTCTTCGAATTCTGTGTGTTGGTCCATCAGTGAAACCATCCCATGCACTTTATTTTCGAAATCTAACATCACGTTACTGACCTAGAGGTCGCTGAACTTGGACCTGAGAACATTATCTTCTGTACTTGGGGTCTATAACTCCGCAAATCATGCCGGTGCACGCAGCATGAAGTCACCAGGTCACATCCGGTCAGATTTCATCAAAATCTATCTTTCGCGGTTTTAGCTGCATTATCACATCAAATGTTGGATGATTCAGTCATTGCAAACTAGGCCAAGAGCACTGCATAGATCATTGGCCTTTCCACGATCACCGGGGTCATTGTCCCATGATAACCTCGGATCTTGTTCAGACTGAGCACCGCTTTGGAGGAAGTTTGGGCATTTAATTGGAATTCAACGTTTATTTTACCCCAGGTAACCCAAAACTACCTTGATGTAACCTGCTATGACCATAACCTGAATACTTAAGCACGAATAAAACACGTATCCACCGACCTCACGCCCATTATGATGTGACGTTGGCGTTAGTTAGTTAGTCATTGAGGCTTTGGGAGCGCATCGACTGCATTGGTCATGTAGCGCCCATATGTGACGTTGGCGTTCGTTAGTCATTATGGCTTTAGGGCGCATCGTCAAACCTGACCATGTAGCGCCCACAAGTTAATTAAATATATGTTTGTTACTATTGTCACCAATGAAGTGTATACTACATCAGAGCAAGCTGTAAATCACAACGCACCAAATAATGTCTTGCCACTAGTCCATGTGAGTAGCAATTATAAATCAGTCAGAAGAAAACATCTGAATGCCATCCGAAGGGCCATGCAGAGGAAATAATGGGAAAGTCTTCACCTAGAACTTGCAAAAGCGAGCCTAACGTTTGGATAATCCTCTATAGCCCTTACAAAATTAGAGTGTAGTCTCCGAAACCGTATGAGATATAAAACGGTGAACATTTGCATGCACATCTGTCATGTTGTAGAATTCAAGTATAGCCTCCGAAACTTGATGAAATATAATCAGTTGAACGTTTGAATGCATGTCTGTCCTTGCCTGGTTGCACCATGGGGAGGGGGGCACACCACATTTTTTCCAGGTATATATGGGGCACTTATAGCAACCTATTAACAAATATGAACATCAAATCGTTGGCTGTGTAATTATTTTGTACATACTTAATCCTCGCCAGGGGCCCATAGATAATTTTACGCCTGTCATCAACTGAGCGAGGGGGCCGTGGCCCCTCGCTAAGGGGCCTCATTTGCAAACCGATTTGATCTCACCGATTCGCTACAGTGAGAGGTAGAAAAAAATTATCCCAAACCCATGTGTGGGACCACAAGATGTGATTTGCAGCAGAACTCACCAACTAGGGCAATTGGTTAGGCACCCAGACTAGGCCAGACAGCTTTTGTTTTTTGTTTTGGATGGGGTGGCAAGTCACCTTTTAACACGTGTGCCAAAGGGCCACTCACACAATGCTCACTGGAGGGGGCAGGGGGAAGATACAGCCCCCGTCCTAAGACCTTGGAAACTACTTAAGCTATAATAACAACATTTTGAGTGTAGATTATGGCTGTTTTGAAATGTTTCACTATTTCAATATACCTGCTTTCCTCCCTCTGGTGTGTGCTAAAATAGCTCAATTCATTCCAATTCAGTGCCTGAGCAAATGACATTTGCAAAGAGTATACCTTTTTGTTTTCAGATATACCTAACATATGGACACCTATAATAATGATTAAGAAAAAAATATGTTATTATTGCAGCTTAATTTGGATACAAAATAATAAAATAATCACAGCCTCCATAAAGTAGCTTTGCAAGGTAAGGTTTAGCTAGGTTAGGTGACATTCAATATATTTTTTTTAATGTTAGAAAAAGGCAAACCTGCATTTTAAGGTGTTAGCTTAATTTTTAGTAAAATGTTTGAATAGCATGCTAATTAATATGATTAAGCCCATGTGACCATTTATTGCTGTCAGAAATGCTTACTTTTCAGTTGATGGGCAAAATAATACCAAATAACAGGCTGTGAGTGAGGTAATATATAATGGAAAATAATGTACAAGTTAAAATAATTGCCTAATCCAGTCCAACATTTTCTATATATTAAAACAAAAATCTTAAAATTTCAAATAGAAACACTTACCGAGCATATTCTAACCTAGCATAACTTTCTTTTTCACAAGAATGAATTTGGGAACACAAATTTCAACAAAAAAGTTGCAATTTTTAAACTTAAAAATTAACCTAACCCATCCAAATCAAGCCCAACCTCTTTGCTTGCTGAAAACAGACAAATGTGTGCAAAGCTTTTCTCTTCAACATGTAACCCCCTCCCCAAGTTACATTTTTAGGTAAAAAAAACGCCCAACTACACCAGGTTATTTTTTTTAACTTTCATGCTATTCTTCATTGTAATTACCCCCATGTAGTGCATAAATGTGATGTTGGAGTTAGTTATTCATTGAGGCTTTAGGGTGCTTTTCTTGTTTTCTTCTTTGCTGGCATCATTTTGCTCACCAACTGAAAACTACACATTTGTGGCAAAGAGGAGTGGTTACATCATTCTAAGCATGTGAAAAAAAAACATGTTCACACAATACCTTTTTTCTCATGCAGTATCTGAACTAAAATACAAATATATCAAAATACCTAACTTACCAACTAGCATTGCATAACAGACCACATCACTGGTCAGTCTGTAAAGCATGGCAATCTTGAGAAGATCTCATACTGTGCTTTCAGGTATTATTGTGCATTAATGTATTCATGAGACAAGTTTTAAACAAATTATACCTCCATTAAGCAATCAAATGGTCCAGTTGGTTAAGTTAGGTTTTGTATTTGACATAAAAAATAACAGTAAAATTTTGTTCAACATATTCAATAATGTCTTCTTCAGAAACTGGTTAGGCTAGGTTAGGATAGGTTTCCTTAAGTTGAAAATTTGCCAGAAAATGTTGTTTGACCTTTTTTCTTACCTGTGAGGTTAGGATAGGCTAGGTTATGTAATGGCTATGTATTATTTTTCAACACAAATTGTTTATGCTGCATTACCCAACTCCAAGTCCTTCACAGTGGAAATGAGTTGTCAAATCATGTGAAGCACATTCATAAACATTGCAATGGAAAAAGAAATTCCAAGAATTCACAATATACAATTAAAGCACAACCGATGTCGGTGAACCTAGCATTGTGTACACCTACCATGTCTGTGTCCATGCCATATATTGTTTCAGATTATTCGGAATCAAAAGTAACTAATAGTAAGCATAGATGGAGTCAGCTCAATGCTGGCAGTGTTTGATACTGTCTTCAAGCCCTAGAACATATTAATATTTGTTTAATGTATTGATATATTGAAGAACAGAATAATGATTATGTAGTGAAACATTCAAAAAATTTAACCTGAATACAGTTGTCATAATTCAAATACATGCAGGTATTGTTCTTGAATTTGGTATTTAGGGGCGCGTCGACTGCAATGGTCATTTTGCGTGGTATTGTTCTTCCTTAAATTCCTTCAGTGAACATTGTATCCAGACTGAAGGCACAGAGAAAACACATTTGGGTGATAAACTCAGTTTGGTGGTAATCTTCAGAAAAATTAATATTATGGTATTAAAAGTTCAGAAAGACATGCATTCCACTGTTAACCTAACACAATAAAAGTATGTCATTAGACTGTGATGCAAATCTTGAAGTGGGTGGTTGGTTATTGAGGTTTAGCAGAACATCAACTGCAGAGGTCATGCAGTGCCCAGCAAATCTCGAAGTGATTATGACACACATTTCCACCACTGGGCAGCATCGCAAATACATGCCTAGTAGCATCCACACAAAAATGTTGTTGAAGCCAACCTAAATGTCATATGTAGCAAGTGCACTAGTGCCCTCAGGGTGTTATTCCAGAACTAGGTAAAATGCGATTTTTTGGAATTTTTTTTTTGAATACAGGGTATTTTAATGTAAAAATCATGATGCGACCACTCATTTTCTCCGCAAATAATTATTTTTCAGTTGGCAAACAAATACACGACCATAATCTTCACTCTGCAAACATAGCACATCGCGTATAATTATCCGTACCTGGTGTCACAGACGTGATAAAGAAGACATTCAACACTTCAGGCACCCGATTTGATACTCTTTGACATCGAAAACCTTATGTTTCTGCCTTAATTCGACATTATCTCCGAGAATGCATATACTCGCAACACGCCGCGCCAGCCACCGTCGATAAGGGTGGCGTCGACATTCCTTCCGATGCTGTATTATTTTATTTAAATATATTTGATGACGTCAAGGCCGAAAAATTTGTTTCGGATAATTCTGGTTTTCCGGTTAGGTTAGGTTAGGTTAGGTTAGGTTAGGTTTGGTTAGATTATATTATGATATAATATATTTTATATATTATGCTACGTTATCTTAGTCTAGGTTAGGTTAGGTTAGGTTAGGTTAGGTTATTTTATTTTGTTGTATTATTTATATATTCATATTTAATTTTTGAACTCTTGACCGTAAGCAGAACACGGCAGTGTAATAATGGCTTCATTGTGCACCGGTTGCAGTCTAGTTCCTCACAAAATTATTAAACTTTCTTTTGAAGATAATCAGGCAAGCTTATAATTTTTCAGAAAACATGGTGTACTTCCAAACGAGGTAATTTGTCCAAATTGTTCGAGGCCCTGCCATTTTCGTGCAAACAGGTGCAGGTGGGAGTGTTTTGTAATGCGGCGTGTCCCCAAGACCGTCGTCATCAACCGTCGCTGACTTAAAAGTAATCATTTGCGGAGAAAATGAGTGGTCGCATCATGATTTTTACGTTAAGATACCCTGTATTAAAAAAAAAAAATCCAAAAAATCGCATTTTACCTAGTTCTGGAAATTTACCGCCCTCAGCAGGAAATGCACATATTTTATTCAGCTTCTAGTACAACCCAAATAATGACTGCAACACATGACTTCCAGGTGCCTGTTTGTCAGCACTGAGTATGGTCAAGGTTTGGCTTTTGAAATGTAAAATTAATAAAAATGTTGACTTCCACTTATTATTTTTTAAGACATACACTCGATAATATTTGTGATGCTACAGTCATATAGGTATATGCCTAATATATATTTATATAATCACATAGTGCTGTGCAATATCAGACCATCAATAATCTCACTCAATAGTTGTCAGTGGCCAGGATTCACTTGATTCAGCTTCCAATGTTTGGAATTGAATGACAAGACCCAGTCTTGTGTGTATGGTGTATAACCCACAGTCACACATCACACAAATGGTGCATAACCTCTCAGGTTACACAAAATATGCATGGCATCTTATAAATTACTTGCACAGGACCAAACTATCTGTTGGTTGGTTATTGGCTTTTATGACATGTCAACCATTGAGTCATGTAGTGTCGCCAATCTCTCATGCCAATTGGTCATGCCAATTAGCCACGTGAATGCTTTGTAGACGGGTGGCGCGGTCTCGTGGCTTAGGTTTCTGCAGTGTAGAGGAATAAGTCGGTGTCCTTTTGGTGTTTAAGTTTAAGATAGAGCTTTGGACTAAAATAGTGAGCTTAAATTACCACTAGGTATATTTTCAATATACTGGTGTACTTGCAAAGGTATCTAGGCTTTTTTCTATTTTTGTTTGGTTTAGTTGCAGTTTGTAGCTGGTGAATCAGGATAACTTTATTTAAATAAAAAAAAAAAAAAAAAAATGCAAGGCGACTGTGGGAAGTGTACGTGTATTGTAGTCATTGGGGACTTGAGTAAGAAAGTAGATATGTTAGCAAGGGAGGTGGAGCGTCTGAAGTGTTTGGTGGCAGGGCCCACCATAGGAAATGTCAGCCAGGCAAGCCAGGTGCAGGAGTCTAGGAGTGATAGGGGTGGGGATAGTATAGACCATGACAGTAGAGAGTGGAAAGTAGCTAGACGCCAGAGTACGAGACTACCTTTAAGGAAAATTGACAAAGGCATTGAAACTAATAATAGATTTTAGGTACTGCAAGAGAGAGATAGAAATGCTGCCTAAGAAGGAAGGGAGGAACGACCAGGCAGCTGATGGTAGAGAGGGGGAAGTTTTAGTTATAGGGGACTCAAGAGTGAGGTACGTGGACCGTACTTTTTGTAGCAGGAACCCCAACAAACGGACTCGTGTTTGCTACCCAGGGGCCCAGGTAAAGGATGTTGGTGATAGGATAGAAGGAGTGATGAAGGGTAGTGGAGAGAGGACAACAGTAATTGTGCAGGTTGGTGTAAATGATGTAGGAAAAGCAAAAACAGAGGAAACAATGCAAGAGTATAGGGCTTTGATAGGTAGGTTAGCTGTGAGTAGGAAACGAGGAATGGTAACATCCATCCTCCCTATGGTTAACGCAAGCGTAGAGTGGTACTCGAGCGCCGTTGGGCTGAATACCAGGGTGGCCAAGATTTGTAAGGAACTTGGGGTGGGGTTCTTGGATTTGTGGGGGGATTTCTGGGGGAGGACTGAAATGTTTGCATTAGATGGGTTACATTTGAGCAAGAGAGGAGTTGAATTGCTCAGCAATAGGTATGAGGAGGCTCTCATTAGGAAACATGGAAACTAGGCAGGCCATGGGTGGATGTAGCTGATAGAGAGGTCTTGCAAACACCTCACAGTCAGCAAATAGGGGTAGCAGTAGATCAAGGGGGCAGAGTGGTAGCTCATCCAGAGATGATAGAGCTACTCAACATGAAAAAGCCAAAGAGGGTTATGGAACTTTTGTTAAGTGTATGATGCTTAATGCTCAGAGCATTCGATCCAAATTTGATGAGTTCAAGTGTTATGTTGCTGAGGAGAAACCAGATTTTGTTTGCATTACTGAGGCATGGGTCAGTGAGGGATATTTTGGGGATAACTTGCAGGACTATGAGATCCAGGGATACAATATGTTTTCATGCAATAGGGGTCCAGCAGTGAAAGGGGGTGGTGTAATGCTCTATGTGAATAGCTTATACAGTTATCAGAAAGTAGCAGATGGGGTAAAAAATGTGTCTGTGGAGTCCATTTGGCTTGATGTTGCTGTGGGAAGAGGCAATAGCAATAAACTGAGGATTGGAGCTTTGTATCGATCAGGAACCTTGCCACATTCTCAGCAACTGGAGCTCGATAAGGTGATTTGTGAGGAAATCAGTAGAAACTTTCAGAGGAAATGCCTTATTCTTGGTGACTTTAATCTAAAAGGATATGAACATGTTGGTGTTGGCTCCCCATCATGTAAACTGTTTAGGAAATGCCTTGAAGAGGACTTGTTCTTACACCAGTTTGTAATGGAACCAACCAGGCAGGGCTCATTCTTGGACCTTGTCTTCTCAGATTTAAGTGATTTAGTTCAAGACTTGACTGTGGGAGAAACTCTGGGAAGAAGTGACCATAACATAGTGAGATTTAAGGTACAAATAGCAGGGACAATCAAGGATAACTTGGCAAAGATTCCAAATTTTAACAGGGCAGACTTTGACTCCATGAGAGAGGCTTTAAGTGCCATACAATGGGAAGAAGAATTTTATTTATTTAAATGCCTGCGAAATGTGGGAAAAGTTCAAATCTTACTTGAGGGAAATTCAGATTAGACATGTCCCCCAAAAGCAAAGGCGCAAAAGAAGTGTAGGAAAGCCAGCATGGCTTACACCAGATTTGAGGAGATCAATTAAGGCTAAGAAAGATGCATTTAAAGTATTTAAGGAAGCTTCAAATGTCGTAAATCTAAGGTCGTATCAAAAAGCTAGAGATGCTGTGAAGCAGAAAACCAGAGCAGCAAGGCGGGCAAAAGAATTGGATTTGGCTAGGAACTGTAATGGAGACAGTAAAAAGTTCTTTAGTTTCTACAAGCTAAGTATAGTTTCAAGCACAATTGGTCCACTGGAAGTAAATGGCACTATATTGAGTGAGGATGGTGAGATGGTTGAGGAGCGGAGCAAGCAGTTTAAATTAATGTTTACAGTGGAGGATGTCACAAATTTGCCAACCGTGAACCACAGTTCAGTGACAGGTGATCAGATACACAATGTTGATTTCATTGATAGTGATGTTGTTTTCAATTATATCAGAAAAATAAAGCCAAACAAGGCAGCAGGACCTGATGGAATTTATGCTAGGGTATTGCGGGAAGCTGAAAAGGAACTGGCAATTCCACTTAGTATAATATTTTGTAGATCAGTTTCACAAAATGAAATTCCAACAGATTGGAAAAGGGCAAATGTAGTTCCTATTTTCAAGAAAGGAGAAAGAGGGAAAGTTGAAAATTATAGGCCAGTAAGCCTCACATCCCTAGTCTGCAAGGTACTCGAATCAATTATCAAAGATAGAATAGTTAGTTTTCTGGAAGGAAACAGATTGATTCAAGATACTCAACATGGGTTTAGAAAAGGGAGATCGTGTCTCACAAATCTCTTGGACTTTTTAAATTTTGCTACAGAACAATTTGATCAGGGAAATCAGGTTGATGTAGCATATCTTGACTTTAGTAAGGCCTTTGACAAGGTACCTCATAAACGGTTAATGATGCAGCTTCAGGTCCATGGCATTGCAGGTAGCATCCTAAAATGGATTGAGTTGTGGCTTTCAGATAGACAGCAGAGAGTGATGCTTAATGGTACAAAGTCATCATGGCAAAATGTTCTTAGTGGAGTCCCTCAGGGGTCGGTACTGGGGCCATTGTTGTTCATTATATTTGTGAATAGCATTGAATGTGGCCTGAGCAGTAAGGCTTTGAAATTTGCAGATGATTTGAAGATCTTTAGGGCAATAACAGGGCACAATGAGCAGGTTTTGCTGCAGAACGACTTAGACGAGCTTGTGAAGTGGTCCAAAAAATGGCAAATGAAGTTTAATTTTGATAAGTGCAAAGTCATGCATGTAGGTAGGCAGCATATGAAGGCACCATACTTGATGGATGGCCAAGTACTATCTGTGACTCAGCAGGAGAAGGACTTACATGTTATTTTGAACACAAAATTGGGGGCATCAGAACAGACCAAAGAAGCCAGGAAGAAGGCACTAAGAATGCTTGGGGCGATACAGAGGAATGTGTCATACAAAAGTGAGGAGGTCATCAGGAAGCTTTACTGTGCATGTCAGGCCACATTTGGAATACTGTGTCCAAGCTTGGTCCCCTAGTTATGAGAAAGATTGTTGGCTTTTAGAGAGAGTACAAAAGAGGGCAGCAAAAATGGTTAATGGTATAGGCAACCTGGCATATGAGGAAAGATTGAAGAAATTGAATATGTTTTCACTTAGATATAGAAGGCTGAGAGGAGATCTCATCAAGGTTTTTAAATTTGTTCATGGTCAGGAGCAGGGATATCTAAGGGAAATGTTTGAATTTAACAGAAATGATGCAATTAGAGGTCATCAATTCAAAATTAAAGTTAATCACAGCAGGACAAGGTTAAGACAGTCTTTCTTCACCAACAGGGTAGTAGAACACTGGAACCAGCTTCCAGGAACAATTGTCAGTAGCAACACACTGAACATCTTTAAAAATGGCATAGACAATCATTATAAGAATAGGGGGCTTGTTTTTCTGTATTCCAGGGTGGATTGATTGACAGATTTGGTGGGCAACTGGTTCAGTGTACCAAGTGCAACCTTGTGGCTCATAGTTGCACTGATCTTTTATGTCTTTATGTCTTTATGTCATGGGCGAAGAGTAGCGACAGGTGAGACTCGAACCCACAATCTTTTGATTGGGACGAGCATCTTACCCCTAGACCACTCATCCCCACTAAACTATCTGTTGAAGCACAACAATCCAAGAGCATGTATTCTGTCACCTGAAGCTCTTCGTACCCATTCAGAATTGACACACTTGACTCACAAGCCAGTCAACTGCATCATCTATCACCCAAGTTCAGTTAGATGTCATACACAATCATTAGCAGCAACATTCTTGTCTTACCTTTCACCTCAGAAGGATCTTTGTACATTCTACTGTTGACTGGTGTCTCTTGATCTATAGGTAATCCCTCGGGCCTTCAAATCCCTGATAATTTCAGGTGGCAGTCGTCCAGTGACAGAGATAGCATAAACACCCTTCACAAAACGGTTGATTCTCTGCCATTTACAAACCCAGCTGTCCTCTGGACTCATCACACCGACGGTTCCATCAAAATTAGAGGTCGTGCAGTCATGAACATTTTCCCTGTTTCTCTTCATACCGAGAAATTCGTCACAATTTTCACATCCATCTGCCTCGAACTGCTCAAAATGCTTGATCAGTGAACACAACAAGCAGGCACGCAAGTTTCTGGTGTCCTTCGGGATAGTGTCAAGAGACATCTTCACACTCCTTCAATAGCTTGAAACTATTGGACTGATAAATATCCACGATATAACACCAAGATGAATATGAAAGGCCAGTGCCGAATATATCTGACGCCACCGTCTCGTTCCTTAGCGCACCGCACCGTCGCCACCTTACCTCCGGATGCAATCGCGCCACATTGAGCATGCCTGGGCTGGGTACTAATACTAAAGGGTACAACGGAATCTAGTAGGTTTTCTAGTTCCAGCCCTAGTGACGTAATCATGAATGTGCGATATTTATAGTAAAATCCACCAGGATTTTGGTATATATGAGGACGTCATGGATCATGTACGCCTGGATTGGAAACCAGCAGCTGTTTGCGTATCGGCCCACCCAGCTCAGGGTAAGTAAAAACACGGAAACGCGGCAGGTTTTAGGCCGTGCGCCTATGGGAGTTTAGGGTGCGCATTTCGTATTTAATTTTGTATCCAATTGATTCAACCATCCCAGGAAGATTGCATAAGCCTTTCATGATACAGAATTGATCAAGGAACCTTACCGTTCTTTCCTTATTGATTGATTACGCTCCGTTCAGAAGTTGTGGTGCGAAGTGAAGAAATCTGTGAGAGGGAGTCCACATGTCCCCAAGGGTCGGCCCACCGATGTTGATATCTTGATGATCTTTATCTTGATCTTGAAATGGTTGGACAGGGCAAAGTACATGAAGGCAATGGGCAAACCAAAATTAATTGTGGGGGGCACATTCTATTGGCTCCTCCCATGCTAGAAGGTGACATAATTGCTGGGTTGGGTTACGCAAACAGTGAGGGGGTAGCTCCCCCTCAAAGGTATATAAGACGACACCACTGAGTCGAACGACTGGCATGTGGTAGCAAATCGGCGAGAGGTAGTGGCGTTGCCAGCTAGGGTATGTTGCAAGGGTTAAAAAAAAATCCTAATTTTTAAACACCCCCCCCCCCCCCCCACCACCCCTCTTCTTCCCCTCTTTTTTTTATTTTTTTTTTTTTAAAAAAAAAATCTTTGTCGCTTGCAAAAGTAAGGCAAACAACGATTATTCAGTAGGACGAGCGGTTAGATCTCCAGAGATCCAGAGAGGTCACTCGGGTCAAAAACGGTGTACCGCATAAAATTCGAAGTATTTCACTTAGCCGAATGATTTAACGCCTATATATCCGCTGTCCATCAAAGATGCAGCACATCGAATTACGTGAACTTCAATGTCACTGTTTGACCTCAGGTCACCGAAGTTGGTTTTACTCATGCACCATATCTATTTACGGGGTACTGAATACAATCATGGTGACACGTTGGATATACATGATTTTTGCAGGTCATAGTCTACATAGCACGTACATAGAGCACATCGATCAAGATGACCCATTATGGCCACTGATTCATCACTGTTCGTCAAAAAAGCCCAACAAATACAACTATACCAAATTCTTGTGTACCCGATAATTTGCGCAAAATTTTACTTGGCACGACGAAAAAACACCAAGACCTTGGCTATGGCCCGTATTGAAGCGTCTGGCCTACAATCTCATAGTTTGACCTATTTTCGCAAAATACTGTTTTGACCATGCATTATTGCCATCTACGGGGTACTTGATAATACCTTCCTAAATACATTCATGGGATGGACATTAGCGCCCAAAAAAAAATATCCCATCGGATAAGAAAGCAGCACCACCAAGCATGTCACCTTCAAGTTCACCATTTGACCTCAGGTCAACGAAGACTTTAACATTACACCCTATGGGAAAATCACGGTGTACCGAATACAATTTTCCTAAATATATTTATCGGATGGATATTAGCGTCGAATAATCGCTCACCGAGCAAGAACGCAGCACATCCGAGCATGTGATCGTCAGCGCAAGCGCTTGACCTCAGGTCAGGTTTTATGAAATTCAGAAAAAGAAAGTAGTCCACTTGGGTACCGTATGTGGGCCAAACGAAGCATTGAATGTAGACTATCTCAACACTGATGCATGCACTAGCAACACAAGAAGCAGCACACTGCGTGATCTAACCTCTATCGATGACGCATTTCATCAGGTAGCACTAGCATCCCATTCAACAACGCATTCAGAAACTAATTCACCAATGTCCTCCGTTTTGTCTGACAATTTGATACAACCTTCGCAGACATGCATCCCGTAACGACCCGTTACGGGACCCGTACCCGACCCGTACATGCATCCCGAAACGATTTTCTGCTACGACGAACCATTTCGCCTTCAGAGGCGAAAAGGTGAGCCAGGTCAAATTTGGGGTACCGCATAACTTCACGTGACCTTCAATGCCAGAGCTTGACCTCAGATCGTGTTTTATTAAAGTCAGAAAATGAAAGTGATTTACTGGGCATGGTTCGCTTGTCTTTTACTTACATAAATGATTCATGTGACCTATGCGTGTCCTGTAGAGACTATATATTCGGGGCATTTTGTCGTTCTCGATATTTTAGCAACTCGACATTATCACGCTTGGACCCGGTCGCACTTACAGTCCTGTACCGCGAACAAGTGATGAGAAGCTGAAGCATGTGCAATTCCGCGCAGCCCGGGAATTAACATGAGTCCTTGATGATTTTGCACCTTGTGGAACTTGATATTCACCCTTTGGACATTCTGCGGTGCCTCAGTGTTGTTGATTGCTGGGCATTCTTATGCTTGGGCATGACGACTATCGGATATTCACACCGTACTTCATTTTAAAACACACGAATACAAGGTGGAAGACCGGTTCCAACCTTAGTGCCGCAGGTACAAAACAAACGGATCAAAATATAGCATGTGTAGATATTTATCTTTATTTGCATTCTGAGTATATTTATATCTGCGGTGCGTCTATGGAAATCCAATCTGCGTCGTAATTGCTTGTTGTCAGTCTGGAGAATGGCGCTGCGATCGCGTGCATGGTGCTGCTGCTGCTAATCGGTCGCGTCTCCCGTGCACTCTCCGTTCGATTAAAGGTCAACTAAAATTAATGATGTCCTTACCTCAGCTGAATGAAGCCCATGATCATTGGCCGGACTCGCATTCCCGGACGGTCAAAGCGGAGAATGCACAGGATCTTGACGACATACAAGCGGAAAATCTTGGCGCCCGATAATCCGAAACTCAATTACTGTGTTCTGTACATTGTACAGCCTCCGTGCGGATACAGACAGCATTTGCCGCAAGCAGCGGATGCATCAGGCTGACGGCAACACTCACCATCTCGCACTCTTCGCAGCCACCACAAATTGCCGATGGAACGTTTCTACAACACCTGTATTTACGTGTATATACTTTACAAAGCACAATCACAACATGACTGTGGAACAGGCACTGAGCAATTGGACATATCACATGGAAGTCGTCGTGGCAGACGACCTGCGGTTGGCCCAGACTCTCTGGCTGCCCCCCCCCACACTGCGTATCAGCCGGCACTGTACGCAGCCGGCAGCCGGCCAATGGTGATCCTCCACCTGTGCCAGTGATGTGCGAACTTGTGCAGCTACTCGACGAGCGCCGCTGTGACGCCCGTGACCAAAACGTCGATCATGTTCTGCGTGTAGGCCACCGTCTCCTCGCACGACAGGCTCAGCCTGCAGCAGAAGCGGCAGTCATGCACAAAAGTCTACAGCAGGACCATCACACCATATATATATATATATATATATATATATATATATATATATATATATATATATATATATATATATATATATATATATATATATATATATATATATATATATATATATATATATATATATATATATATATATATATATATATATATATATATATATATATATATATATATATATATATATATATATATATATATATATATATATATATATATATATATATATATATATATATATATATATATTTATATATATCTATATATATAAATATATATATATATAAATATATATAAATATACATACATTATACGGAGATGCATACATTACCTCTCACGTTCCTTTGGAAGTAATTGCAATCTTTGCCAAAAATGAGTTGGTGGAGGCACTTGGTGCAGCCGTACAGCTTGCTATGATTTAATTGCACAGCTGTTGGTCGCCGACCTTTCCTCGTTCTTGTCAGTTCGGTCGGTAGAGGGTATGGTTGTAATCGGGAGCTATTACGTCGAATCCCAAGAAACGTGTTCAATTAATACATTTGGTGATGCAATTTGGTGAATGTATCGTATTTGAAGTTGCTTTAGTTCTTCATACACAGCTGAAGACGCGTGGTTATAGGAATACTAAAGTCCAAGACCGACATACAAGGAGCCCCAATGGAGCACACCGTACTCTGAACACTGTAATCTCCCTTGTCCAGCGCCTTCAATGACGCCTTATGCCAGTAGTAATTGCAAAACAACTGAACAAATAGTATTACCATTAAAAGGCGGAGAAGGAACAAGGCAAAAAGCAACAAAAAAAATTCCTTTGCATCAATAATGGACTTCGGAACTGGCACGTGCTCACCTGAAAGCAACAAAGTATAGTACAGTGGTGCTATCTGGTGGACAGTTGTACATATCCAACGTACAGTACCGCAGGGTACCTTAATCACTACAACTTGAACAGCGACGAACTTTCCTCTCCATCCTAGTTCCTTGTCTGGTGACCCCATATAAAATGCATCCTCCGGAGGTGAAGAGGAATGTGAAACATTGCTCCTTGGGAGAAAGGATGCGAGACTGCTTCCAGTGGTGAGAAGGGGATGTGAAATACTGCTTCCTCCGGAGATGAAAAGGTAATGCGAAATAATGATCCATCTGGAGTTGTAAGAGATGTGCGAAAGTCTACCCTCTAAGGGCATTAGTGAATCTAGAACACTGCTTCCTCACCAGATGAAGTCAGGACTTGAAATACTGCCCACCTGCGCAGATGAAGGAACAAGGTGTAGCACTGTTTCCGGAAGGTCTCGTATTGTTCGGAGTTAACGCCGCCTATCGCTTCGGCCATTTACTTGCTAAGCTTCATGGGCTTCGGATTGCGGTCCAGGACGTAGTCGATATTGAAGTCTACATCGATGAGGTTGCCGGCTTAGGCAGCAGCGAGCTGTCCAGGTGGCGGTCTCCGACACCCAGCAGGTAGATGATGACACAGTAGCCAGCTGAAGGGCACGGGACGCCGTTACACGCCGCCGGTCATTGCCTCAGGATTCCGGTGTCGCCGTCAGATATATATGAAGTTAGGATATGCAAGAGTATGTTAGGTTAGGCTAGGTGGCATAGTAGGATAGTGTACCATTGTTTCGCGATGATATGGAACTATATGTGATTTACGAATTCATACTGAGGCAGTTAGATATTTATTTTTAAGGGAGCATCCAATATATCGATTAAGCCAAGACTATCTATAGGCTAAGGTATCTGATGGACAGACATCCCAAAAGGTCGACTGTTCAAAAGTGTTCTGAGACTGCCAATTACAAATAAATAAAGAATCCACAGCCTAAAAGTCAAGTGGTATCGAAGAGGGCATGAGGGGAATAGTAATCGAAAATTAATGGAGAAGCGTTGTGAAAGGTCTTATTCAGTTAGGAACAGCCGCAGAGGTTCGTCATTCCAGAATGTCCACGAAAAGATGGAAGGTGCGAATCAACGCACCGGCACATTGCCCGCTCGAAAAATAAAGCACTGCAAGCCTAGCTGACCTGCACCTAATGTACCTACCGCTCGTATGCAATGCATCTCCGATCGAAAGAACCAGTCGGAGAGGACCTCTTGTCGTCATCTAGTGCGAGCCATTCCCGCCCAGGAGCCCAAAGGATTTTGCAGCAAAGGTATTCTGCCAGAGCCGGCTGATCAGTTGATAGTTTGGTAACATTCGTATAGAAGTCTCTGATCGGGACGTAATAATGCAACTGCTCTGCATCTTTTTGTTTCAAACAGATGTGAGATTGCGTATTCATAATAGTTTATTGTGTATGAATAGTGGATAATCAAACCCCATGCCTTTTGAGTGATGGGGCACTGGTATTGAATCCAGATTATTGTATACTTTACTGAGTATGATTTGTAAGCATAGGTGGAAAAGTTCGAAAACTATTGGTGGTGCTCAATATTGGTGTATGAAGTTAAATAGTGCTGCCAATTTGGTTGGCGTGGCCCACCCCATGGAGTCAAATGTTGATGCTAAGAGAGCAAGAAGTGAAGTTGGTGGGGCCAAGGTCCCATCAAAATAAAAAGAAACTTCACCCCTGTCTTGTATGTAAGTAATCTTTCTGATATTTGTGCCACAATTGATGAATATTAATTTAAATGTACATACCAACATGTATAATTGTGTTCAGTGTTGGATGAAGAATTAGAGCTGTACCACTCAAGTATCTGAACAAGCCATGGAAAATCTAAAATAAGCCTGGGGTGGATAATTTTCTAGAAAGTACAATCTGGCCAGCTCGTCGATGCGTCGCTGGCCAGCCGCCTGCCGATGGGGAAAAAAATATTTAACGAGACAATATTTCGAGAAGAGGACGCATACCGAGTTTCAGTTTAACAGTTATTGTCAACTATAATCACCTTGAAAGTGAAGGCTATGTAGACTGGCTCCCCACACAGTACGCTGAATCCTGGCGAGCCAACGCACACCTGGGAACAAATATGACAGCTGTCACTTCTTTTGATTGTTAGTGATTCAACCCAGCACACTGCTGGTGGAACTGTCATTCTGACACCCACACCGAGTTGTCTCCATCTTTCACATAAATTACAGCACAATGAAGCGTGTTGAATTGTTGAACTCGTGACATTCTGATATTTTTGTACTATGGCTGTTGCTACGTCTGGAAAGATACATCAGGTTTAGCCAGCTGCACCCAGGAAAAGTTTTGACGAAACAGCGCACTTCAAATATAACAAATGTGTTTTTAGCAAACAGACGTGCACCCGAAAAAAAAACGTAGATCTCACCAACTTAGTCGTAAATCCCTGAGCATTAAACTTGACCAGGATAACAAAGCTGACCAACCAAACCTTTCGACAAGATAATACCATTGTGCATAAACATAACAGGATGGAAGAATGAACACATGCTTTCAATGTAAGTGGAATACACAATACGCTTTGAAAATAATTTGTTTGTCTTCAAACTGTGCATCTCCCGAACTACATTTCGCCAATTGCGTGCATCACAAATTGCGCAACGAGAAAACTTTTTCTATAGATTAATATTAAAATTAGGCAAATATTTACCATGATGGTATGATTAGCAGCATGGTAGAAGAGCAGCCGGAGACGTTGTCTGGTGCGGTCTGTGGCAACCTCAGCCAGTCAACAACAGCTGCTGGCAAGCACACTGGGCTCGACTATGGCCAAGATTGTCGACCCGTGATATTTCAATGACAAGCGAGTGACCGATAACTGACCGACCAGTGACCGCCAAGTGAAATACCGTGTTCCATGGAGACACTGTGATACGAGAACAGTAATGATACTATCATGTACAATATACGCTATGGTGCATACAGGGCTTGTGAAGCTGTCTCTCGATATGGAGAACGTGGGTTCGAAACTAGTCAGAGGTCGGAAATCTTGATCTCCCGCAACCATGCAGTATGAGAGCGGCGACGCCATGTAGCCGGCCGATGGCGTCCTAAAATGGCTAAAGGTTCTTATTCTGCAGAGATAAGTACACAACCTGTGAAAGAAGGCCACTTATCACTTAACGTATGTCTATGCGATGTCTTCTCATTTTTGCATAGCATGTGCCACCCGTCAGCCCCACACCAGCACGCGCTCAGATGACAAACAATTGCCCGTCGCTCGCGCCTCCGTGTTCGTGGTCCAAACACCCGGCTGCAGACTGCTGACTGGCAGATTGTGGTCCATAAAGGCACTTCCCACTGTGTTTGGAGAGTGGGACGTAACATTTTCTGCTGGAAATAATCAACATGGTGCTGTTTGGTCGGCCAGTACCACGCCCTGTAAGAGACGTGTTGTCGTCCAGTTGTCACATACAACTGGACGTAGGCCCTATTCCGTGCAAGGAGCTTACACTCACCGTGCTTGCTGCTGGCCGCCGAACTCCATAGGGTGTCAGTTTGAGGCCTAGGCTCTTGAGGCATAGCGGCTTGTCAATCAGCATGGTGATCCTCAGGATCAGCTGGTACTGGCACAGGCCGAACTTGTAGCTGGTGACGAACTCGTCGCCGGTGTTGGTGAGGAACGTCGTCAGGCGGGCAGGCGGGCATCAACGCTAACTTCAACATCGTTGCCCTGGCCGCAGCGAGCGTCCATGTCAGCGCACCATGGAGCACGACCAACGATACCCAAACGTACTCACCAACTCCACAGCCGCAACTCGTCGCAATTAACAAACCATGATCTGGCGCAGAATCTGGCACCAGCTGGAGAAAAACTGTGAGCAACAACTGCGAAACAACAGCTATTGGTCGAACACATTCTCACTTTATCTCAAGTGGAGAAGGAAGTCTTGAACGCTGAGCTCTCCGGTAGTTGCTGTTACCCTGGGAGGGTTCCGGGGACGGCGAGCGCTGAAGCTTCTAGGGGACAATGGGATGTGTATCGCTTTCTTCGCTCCTTCGTCCCGGGTCTGGAAGAAAAGAAACATAGCTTTACGTAGGAAATGAAAGACACCCACAAAGGGTACATATTCACGTGGCTCTTCTCGACAACATGGGTTGGGGGTTGAATTCTCCCCATGACAGTTTTTCCTGAGCCCCAAAGAGCATGTCGCAGCGAAGTAAACATTACCTTTCTGAGATTTGACTTCTTTGCACACATTTTGACCTCAATAACTTAGCAGCTATGTCAGGTTATTGAGATACAATGACCACAGTTCGCAAACAAAAGCCGCCATTCGTTTAAAGAAGCAAGACTCCATAATCGGGTCACTTTATTCAGCCTTCTCGTTACCGACAGCATCAGCTTCCTACCATATGGTCGACTGCTCTGCTACGCAGAAACGTCCGATGACTGTTCATATCCAGATAGTGTTAGTCTACACCAACTCAAAATTCGCCTTGGTGGGGAAGGGTATCTGGCATTTCGAAGCAAAATATAAGCGTTAATATAGTTGATTGATTATTTGGGCTTAAGGGCGCGCCGACTACAAGATCCTCTAGCGCCCAAACGTTAGTACAGTAGGTCTCTTGTTAATCCACATTAGTGTTAAATGAGAAGCAAAGCAAAGTCGAATGTCGAAATGCAGTTTAAGACTGGATGCTGTTGGACATGCACGTTGCATATTTGCGGGGTTAATTGGATTGTTTTTTTGCCAGTAATGTTAGCTCGAAGGGCATTTTCTGGACAAGCATGCGAGGTTGATTAGGGGAGCCACAATCAGGATCCAACTACGTAAGCATGAGCACGTTGCTCCTGGACCACTGAGAAAGGTGCATTCAATTAGTATATATATATATATATATATATATATATATATATATATATATAATATATATATATATATATATATATATATATATATATATATATATATATATATATATATATATATATATATATATATATATATATATATATATATATATATATATATATATATATATATGTGTGTGTGTGTGTGTGTGTGTGTGTGTGTGTACTAATTAAAAGCACATTTCTGATATGAAATAGCGTTTGTATAATTATGAATATATAACGATACAAAAGTAATTAAATAGAAAACAGTTAACAAGGGATTGCAAAAGTAATAGGACAAAAGAAATAACGTACGAGAAAAGAGTTCACAAGCTACTGCAGAATAATGGGAAAAAGCAATAACTCACGCTGACTGAACCTCGAATTCTTTGTCGATGCCCAGGCATGCTCTCCGTAGATACATCTTGGATTTATCCGGTGATAGTGTCTGATGTTGGTTTTGTTTTACGTCGCCATCACTATCTGTTTGTAAATATCGAAGGACGCATTCACCCCAGGAGGGTTAACAGCATAGAAGATGCCCTGACTCGAACAGGTCAACAGCCCAGCCACCCCAGTCGGGCTAATCCGACTACAGTTGAATTACATTGCGTGTAAAGAAAATATACGACCTTCAATATACCAGGAGGTGCTGAGTTGACATCAAAAGTATCAGTAAAGATTATACTTTATTACTCAACGTTTCGGCCAGGGGCCATCGTCAGGAGTCGTCAGGCCTCCTGACGATGGCCCCTGGCCTCTTCGTTGTATTATACAGTTTCTACTGGGGATTCCCCGCCAAATCAGGTCAGCTTACTGGCCTGTCACTACTTCGGGAATCGGTCCCGCTGGATGTCAGCAGACTTCGTGCTTTTCAAGTTTAGACCCAAATAGGTGGCAAAGTAAACATGATGCACTCATGAAATACACATCACCGTTTTTTCATTCAAGTTTACGTCCATTGACGGGTCGCATGATCTCAGTCGCGCATTTACGGGCTCCTGTGTAAGTTAGATCAAGTTATTAAGGGTCAACATGGGGTTTTGGTTTTTGAGCCCAAAGCGCATCGCTTTGGAGGGTAACCATGAATGCTAAATTCGAATTCAGTATCCAACATTTTCCTAGTTTGGACCGTCTTTGGCGAACTGACCTTCGACCTTTGCCGACCAGAAATCAGCGCAGACACATGTGGACGAAGGGTTCAAGAACCAACTGGTTCTAGAGTAATCGTGGGTGCTGATTTCGGATTCGGCGTTCATGATTATCCCACAGGCCGCACATTGTTGGACACGATGATATTTAATATGGATATCATGCATAGTTCGCGATCTATTCGGGTCCGAACTTGAAAAAGGCGAAATCTGCTGAAATCCGCCGGGACATGTTCACAACATGGGGTGCTGTTGTGCTGTAATGATTATCCCACAGGCCGCATATTGTTGGACACGATGATATTTAACATGGATATCATGCATAGTTCGCGATCTATTCGGGTCCGAACTTGAAAAAGGCGAAATCTGCTGAAATCCGCCGGGACATGTTCACAAAGAATCGTCTCAGACCAATGGCCTAGCCTGATATGATCTGACAAGCCTGTCGCCAAAAGTTCTGCAATGAATACATGCAAGTCTGTGCAGAGTTTGATTGCATTATATTCCACCGTTTTATAACATGCTGGATGAAAAAAAAAATTTGTGTTATACCTACCTATGTGGATGGTAGAAATGCTCTGTGCAATATTTCTTCTTTTTTTAAAACATAAAACTAGAGCACTGCATACACTAAACACAAAAACTTCAGCGTGTTCGGACAAACCGTTTTTCATCGATGCTGCAAAAACCCAGGGTGATGTTGCAACAACATCCCTACCAGCGTTTGTTTGTTTTGTTAGGTTGGGCACTTCGGCCTGCTCAGGCCATTTCGTGCCGTGAGTGGAATGAATGAATAGTTATGTCCTGATAGTTAGTCTATAGTTCTTGAAGCAAGTTGGTTTTGCGGAGAAAAATGAAAAGTAGATTAATGAGGAATGGGTGCTGAAATCCTAATAGTGTAGGTAAAGAAAAGGGGATGTTATGTGTACGGCAGTAGTTGGCAAGTGTTTTTCTATGGTCATGGTAACGTTGACAGTGGAGGAGAATATGTGAAACTGTAAGAAGAGTGTTGCATGATGGGCATGAAGGTCGAGGTGAAGCAGTGTATATGTATCGATGTGTGAGAAAAGTGTGACCTATGCGGAGCCGGGATAGAACTTTTTCTTCTTGTCTGTTTTTTTTGTATGATGTGGTCCAGTTTTCGACGACAGGTTTGATGAGACGTAATTGTGTGTGGTTTGTTGTGTCAGTCCATTGTTGGTTCCAAAAATGTCGAATGTTTTGTCGTATTGTTGATTTGATGGCGTCAAAATGTGGTGGGATTTTTGTGATGTGTGGTAATTGTAATGAATGTGTGGAGAAATGATCTGCTTTTTCGTTTCCTGGGATGCCACAGTGACTGGGCACCCACAGGAAACGGACCTTCATGCCCATCAGATGAAGTGTTTCCAGTGTGTTATAAATGGAAATATGGCAATGGTGCGAAAAGGAAAGTGAAGAAAGATATTGAAGAACAGATTTTGAGTCGGAACAAATGACGACATGGCGCATGGGGTGACAAATCGAACGGTTGCGGACGTAGCGAAGGGCAGTGAGAATGGCATGTAATTCGGCGATGAAAATGGAGGTCCCGTTTGGCAAGCGATGTTGTTGTGTGTATGTACCGGAAACAATGGCATTTCCTGTGCAATTTGCGTCTTTGGATCCGTCGGTGAAAACAAAAGGAACATGATGATAACGAGAACGAAACTGGTGGAATTTTTGTTTGGCGTATTCTGGACAAACTGTGATTTTGGAGTGGTGGTGAGATAGACAATATGTCTCTCAGCCATCTGCCACGGTGGTGTAGTTGGTGAAGAGAGAGAGCTGTAATATGTGGAATGTTGTATTGGAGCTGTGTAGAAAATGTTTTAATGCGTGAAGCTATGGTAAGCCCGGTTCGCTTTTCGGCGGGACCTAAATATTCGTGGTGTAGATTTGGGAGAATTTGTAAAGATGCGTGTGTGGGGTGGTGATCTCTAAATTGAATTTTTGCGGCGTATCGGAGTGTTTGTTCAATTCTTCGGAGACCTAATGGTGGAATTCCTGATTCGATTTGTAGAGAAGTAATGGGAGACGTGGTCATTGCACCGAGTGCTATGCGAATGAATTTATTTTGTAAGGTGTCCAAGAGCTTCAAAGCGGTGGTACAGCCACTTGCGTAAACTATGGAACCATATTCTATGATGGGAAGAACCAAGGATTTGTATAATTGTAATAGCGTGTGACGATCGGATCCGAATGATGAAGACGTGATACAGCGAAATAAGTTGAGTCTGTGGAAACATTTGGCCTGGATGTGTTTGACGTGCTGGTGCATGGAAAGCTTGCGATCGAAAATAACACCAAGAAATTTGAACGAATTTACAAAATGTATGTCAGTGTTTCCGAGGTGAAGTGGTGTATCTGGATTTGGGCACGGAATTGATTTGCTGAATATCATTGTGGCAGATTTTGGAGCTGAAAATGTGAAACCGTATTTGATGGACCATTGGTGTATCCGGTCAAGTGCGTTTTGTAATCTAATTAAACAATGATCATAATTTTTGCCGGAACACCAAATCGCACTATCGTCCGCAAACAGCGAGTATGATAGATAAAATGTCATTAATGATGATGTTGAATAATACTGGTGAAATACAACTTCCCTGTGGTAATCCGTTCTGCAGAAAACGTGGGTCGGAAATTGCTGACCTGCACCGGAGATGAAAATGACGGGAACCAGACAGAAATCCTATCAAATAATGAGCTAAATTTCCTTTGACGCCGAAGTGAAGAAGTCTGGAAATTAATGCCGGTTTGTATACCATATCATATGCTTTACTAATGTCTAAAAATACTGCAATGGTGTATTAGGCTGGTCCGGTTTGCGTTTTTTTCTCGAAAATGCACTAGGTCGCCCCCCTAGTTTATGCATTTTTGGGCGCTGAGCGCGATGCGCTCATCAAAATTCCAAATTTCGAGAAACTTTTGACCGCGACGCCCGCTCAAAGGTTTCGGCGATTTTGCAAATTCGCCTTTTTCGGCTCATTATTCTGAAAGTTGTGACAGGAAATAGGAAAAGCAGTATGGACAAGCTGAACCAGGTATATTTCTTAAGATATTCGCACAAACCAGCGGCGTTCACTCCACTTACATTATGCAAAAACACTGTGTCCGTACTATTTCCCAATTTCACGACCTACTTCAGCACGCCACCCATAGATGGCGTTGGTGGCGATCGCGTGTTTAATCGCTGGAGGGTGCCTCTCCAGAAGGTCGCCACTTTTCATCGGGGTGGGTGTGAGGTGGGGCAGCTCCCCTCCGCCGTTGCCCCTCCCCCTGGATCTGCATCTGATAGAACAATTCCAGTGTTTACACTACATATTTATAATTAATTAATCAACAAGCAATCATTACCACAGGTCTGAGGTCCATTACTAATTACAAACACACAAGCCAATCGAACAAAACCCGACCGCTACCGAAATGACGCCATCTCATCAGACTCGCCACATTCATCAGTCTGAAGCCACCGACCCTGCCACAGACGCTCTAGCCCTGCTTCGTCTGGTCTTCGAGCTGGTCTACTGGCCCCTGAAGCGGCGCCGGAAGGCCACCTTATTTAGGCTGTGACCGTCTTGTCTCTCCGCGCCCACGACGGCCGCTGCGGCCTCGGTCGTCAGCTTGACGACGCGCTCGGTGGACTGGGTGTGGCAGGGCACCCCCGTCCGGAGCGGCTCGTCCAGGAGCCGGCCTAGCTCGTCATCAGTGAGAGGACGGACACATGGTGGCTCGATGTCGGCCTCCCGAGCATACTGGTTGATGTTCACCAGCTCCGTGTACTGGCGTGCAGTCACGTTGATCGTTGAGCCTTGCACCCGGAACTGGCGGACTGGTCCGGGCTGCCGGCGCTCTCGGGCCTCGCGCACCATCTGCACGGCCCTCGCCCTGAGCTCCGGGCGCTCGTCGCCCAGCATCGACAGCACCACGTTCTCTGGGTGGGCCATCAGGGCATTCCCGCACAGGCGTTCCTGCACGGTTTCCAGGTCGGCGCCGCTCAAGTGCCGCTGCTGCCGTTGCAGCTGATCAAACAGGTGGCGGGGCGCTTCCACCAGGTCCGGCCTGGACTTAATGGCCATGACTGTGGGGACGTACACGGCCACGATGTACAGGGCCAGGGTCGTTAGCTGGTCACCGGGGCTCTGCTGGGACATATATACCCGCAGCAGCCGGCTCTGCGCCGTGTACCACCGTGCCAAGTTGAGCTGGCCGTGGATCCGGTGCGCCACTAGGCTGCCATCGCCGGACGCCGCGCACTTTGCACACTGGTAGAGCAGCCGTAGATCCGAGCTCAGCGACTGCTCTACATCAGCCGGCAGGAGCGGTAGCTCGGCGGAGGCCAGGGGCTGGAACTCCACCAATGGCAGCTCATGCACCGCGCCCGCCACCATCTGGCCGATTGGCCCTTCGAACGTACTTTTGGAAGTAGTGCGGCCATCCAGGGCGCGGAACAGGGCCCGGTACGGCAACTCGGCCTGGTGGCAGAGGCATACCACTCTGGTGAGTGGCCGGCCCAGGAGTGCCTCCAGCTTGGCCATCCAGCCGCCGCTGTACCCCACCACCGAGTTGGTCCCATCCCCTCCCACAATGTGCACCTTGGCCAGGTCGATGCCCCGCTCCCCGAGGAAGCTGGCGAGCTGGTCCGCCAGCGCCTGACCTGTGTGTCGGCCACTGCAGCTGAAGTGGCCGACAAAGACATCGCCGGGATGCATGTTGACAGAGATGTTGTGCATCTTCAGCGGAGCCCCGGGCCTCTGGCTGCGCGTCAGATCATTTCTGCCATCGCAGAACATTGCAGTACAGTATGATGCGCTAGCACTTATCTCCCGCACCTTCTCCCGCCTGCTCTTCTCTAAAGCTCTCTGCACTTTTGACCTCGGAATCTGTGCGCTCCCCCCCCCGCTACAGCATAGGCCGAAACGATTTTGGATACTTTCCGTGATCCCATATCACAGGCATCGGCAGCCTCGGACATTAGCGATAAAGATGTCTCTACCCTCCTTTTCTTGTGCCAGCGCGCGAGAACAAAGTCCGGGTCGCTTTCACTGCCGCTCTCACTCCTGCTCTCAGAATCACTACAGTCTGGTAGACTAGTGGAGGCTGAGGCAGTGCGAGTGACGGCGATGCCGGAGGCGGAAGCACCAGAATTGACATCGCTGGAGGTATCAACGACGACGGCAGCGGTGCAGGAAGAATGATCTGAGACAAGGAGCGAATAGGGTTTACCAGCATGGTGAGGAGAAGAAACGGTCACCTAGGACAGCTAATCAGTTACAGAAAACGTTCCCCATTGCATTTGTACAGTTGGAATGATAAGTTATTGGGTATGTTTCCAGGCAATACATTTATTTCTCAGGCATGCAAACAGGGAATCTGGTGCCACCTACCCAAGGTGCCGGCAGCTGTGGATGCGGGAACGGGAAGAGGAGCGCCTTCAGCGGCGGCGCAGGACGACCCAGACCCAGCTGGTGCGGCAGCCACCGCGCCGGACGGGCGAGGAGCCGCCGAGGAGCCGGCAGCAGCGGCGGCGGCGTGGTAGGTCCCGGCTGAAGTGTGGACAGCTGCCACACGAACCGAAGGAAGAACGCCTGAAGCTCCGGCAGCGGCGACGGCAGCGGCACAGAGTGGGTGACCTGAGGCATCGAGCAAGGGGTGCTTACAACATTGGATAGGGTGGGTGACCTGAGGCAGGGAGCAAGGGGTGTTTACGAGATTGGATATCGTTCCAACAACATATTTCTTCACGAGGCATTAAATCTAGGGAGCATACAATGCAGTGATTATGTCTTTCACGGACCTGAGGTGCCGGCAGCTGCGGATACGGAGACGGGAAGAGGAGCGCCTTCAACGGCGGCGGCACGAGATGTCGAAGCTGCTGTACGGCTCGGGGGATGAGCCGCCGAGGGCCCAGCAGCGACGGCGATGGGCGTGCGGGCCGCGCGAGGAGCCGCTGATGGCCCATTAGCGGCAGCGGCGGCGGCGCGGGAGAGGCGACCTGAGGTGGGTTAGGGAGCATCAGTTGGTTTGAAGCAGTCAGGAGAGGTAATGTCGCCCTTATTAAATGCAATATAGCGACAATCTCATGCATGCCAATGCCAATGAAGTAATCGGTGACGCGGACCTGAGGCGTGGGCAGCCGTTGGGACGTGGCGAGGCTCGTCGGACGGTCCGGCGACGGCGGCGGCGGCAGTGACGGTGGCAGCTCTGCTGGCTTGACGAGCCTGTCGCTCGGCCCGCTCATCTCTCCTGTGCCAGCGCCCCGTCGTCTGCTGGTCGACCCCACCAATGTGGCGTCTCCTGGGGCCACGCTGGTCGGCCAGGAACTCTCTGTCATTGGCAAGCTCTGGCTGGCGGGCTGTGTTCGAAATGTCGAAGAGTTCACCGAAGTCGGAGACAGCAGCAGTTGTTAAACGGGCTGTAAGAGCAGAATGCTGTTTCTTCGACGTTTTTCGGACGCCCTCTTTTCTTTCCCACAGCTGCTTCACCGTTTCCAGAACACGTGGCCTCGGCCTTTTCGGTAGTGAAGCCCTGTCCCAGAGTAGCAATATCTCATCTGTCACTTGCTGTATGCACTCTTTCATTGGTACGTGCTTTTCATCTGTGGACCTCTCCTCCATCTTCTCCAATCTGACCATCATCAAGCGGCCGATGACGTCGGCCATGGTGGGAAGCTGGCTTCCAGGCAAGCGACGAGGCGTTATCCCAAACTGAGGATGAGGTTCCTTCATTTTCTTTCTAAATGCTTGTCCTTCCATCGTTGGCAACGCCTTTCGGAGACGATTTAAACCGGAATGAAGACGTGCCGATACAGATAGCGAGATTTTCGACTGGCTAAGGTCACGATCACTGGAACAAACAATAATGCAGCAGGTAAGTATTAAAAATAGCATTGGATGATAAATATATTTAATATTGAGCATAAAACGTAATTTGGTAGATAATTACTCGCGTAAAATTCAATACTTTTTCCACGATTCAACGTGAAAAATAATCACAAATTAACATTTCTCCTCAGTTTAACTGATCGATAGCTACCGTAGCTATGATAAGCTGCCATGAAATTTCAAACGGACCCAATGAACCTATAATGGTGATGGTTGTGGTGAGCCGATTATTTGATATATTATCACCTATAATGCATTGTGATTGTGCTATTTAAAATTGTTTAATAGTTGCAGCACTCTCAAGAGATGGTTCCTTGAAATCAGCGTCACTCCATCACTGGCAGATCTAGCCGGTTGTTTGGGGGGGCAAACGGTAGTTTTTAGGGGGGCAAACAGCTGCAAATAGCCATATTGACCATTTTTCGGGGCGTTTGGGGGGGGGCAAATGGCTTTGGGGGGGGGGGCACTGGCCCCTTGTCCCCCCTTAAATTCGCCCCTGCACTCCATTGTCAATGTCCGTGCGATGGAACACACGGGATCGCCACCAACGCCATCTATGGGTGGCGTGCTGAAGTAGGCCGTGAAATTTGGAACTAGTACGGATACAGTGTTTTTGCAGATATGTAAATGGAGTGAAAGCCGCTGGTTTGTGCGAATATCTTAAGAAATAGACCTGGTTCAGCTTGCCCATGCTGCTTTTCCCATTTCCTGTCACAACTTTCGGCATAATGAGCCGAAAAAGGCGAATTTGCGAAATCGCCGAAACCTTTGAGCGGGCGTCGCGGTCAAAAGTTTTTCGAAATTTGGAATTTTGATGAGCGCATCGCGCTCAGCGCCCAAAAAGGCATAAACTAGGGGGGCGACCTAGTGCATTTTCGAGAAAAAACGCAAACCGGACCAGCCTAATGGTTTTTTTAAAGGAAAAAAAAAAAAAAGAAAAAAATTTAGGAGGAGGGTGGAAAAAAAAAAAAGAAAAAAAAAAAAAAAAAGTAAATTGTCGGGACCTACTGAAGTATTACCGGCTGAGGAAATTGCAGTATCTAGTTCTCAAACTTGAAACGGGATATTGTATGTTTCAGTGTTGTCCGAATCGAATTGTGCCAATTCGGTGTGAAATGTGTGTTGTGCATTTTGGAGGAATTCCGGTCTGTAGTTGTTGTCAGAGCTATTGTGAGCCATGGTATCCGCTATTGTATTTACTATTGTGTGTGGGTCTGTAATTGTGGTGTTTTGAATTTTGAGTGCCGGGAGTGATTTAAATGGAGTGCGTCCTGATAATCGGCGAATTAACTGCCAGATTTTGCTTAAAGGTGTTCGAGAGGTGATTTGTTGTAGATAAAGTGACCATGAACGGCAACGAGCTTCGCGAATGATGCGGCGTGTCTTCGCACGTTCATAATTACGGCTGACTAAATTTCGTTGGTCGGGATGACGTAAATATTTTCTAAATGCTCTCTTTCTTGCGGCTATTGCTCGGGAAACTTCTATCGACCACCAGGGGACTGGTATTCTTTTTGTGAAAGGTTTTGTTAGTGGAATGGCGGTGGAAGCGGCTTCGAGAAGTGTTTTGGTAACTTGGTTGATGTTTTCGACGGGAGAAATGTTGGGGTTGTATTGAATATGTGAAAGTTCCTAAAAAGTTGTCCAATCGGCCTTCGGAAATTTCCAGCGAGGGATAAAACTGGGTGTCCTATCTGCCCCGGTTGAAAATGTGGGTGTTAATTTAATGGGGTAATGATCGCTGGCATGAATATCAGTGTCTTTGGTCCAATCATAATAATTTGCCAGAGTCGGAGAGCATATTGATAAATCAATAGCTGTTTCTGTGTTATGTCCAAGGTGAAAAAAGGTTGGTTCTCCGGTGTTCAGTAATACTAAATTATGTCGGTCTAGAATTTGTTCAATGATGCGGCCACGAGTGTCTGTAAGTGTGCGTGTTCTATCCCACGCTGGGCTATGGGCATTAAAATCGCCAAGTAATATGAAAGGATTCTTGAATTGTGTTATCAGGTTGTCTAATGGTATCAAAATGTTTGTGTTATCTGTTTGTGGTGGAATATAAATGGAACATACATCCACATTCCTGCCATGAATACGTAAAGTACAAGCTACGGCTTGTAAAGGTGAATTCAGTGTAATTTGTGTGTGTGTAAAATCATTGTTGATGTACAGTGCTGTACCGCCACTGCGATGTGGTCCACGGACCTCATCGTGACGGTACAGTGAGTAATTTGAAAGATTGAGATTATATGTATCGGTGGGTAAGAACCAGGTTTCCTGAAGAGCGATGACAATAGGTGTGAGAATACTAAAGAAAGCTTTCATTTCGGCCCATTTCGATAATAAACTATGACAATTCCATTGTAAAAATACAGACATTGGGAGAAATATTATTGTTTGTGTGCACCTTTCGGTGCCTGGCGCAGACACGATTGGAGTTCAGGTGGGTTTGTATGTTGAGTGCGGCCGGCGGTGGTTGGCTCGCTCGAGCCGTCCTGCCGACCAGTGACCTTGGAGGCCGATTCACGTCGGCCGGCCATTGCCGCGGGGGATGCCCGCCGGCTGGGAGTCGGTCGGGTCACGTGGTCGCCGGCTTGTACCGGGCGCCCCGGGTTCCGTTGGTGTGCCACCGAAGTGGCTCGCGTTTCCCCGGCAGCCGAATGGCTGCGGGGTCTGGAATTCCTTGTGGAATTTGTTGGAGTTTGTTTGGTCGGAATGGTCTGTGTGTTGGGAGCCGGGGTGGTTTGTGTCGGAGTGGTCTGGGTGTTGGGAGCCAGGGTTGTTGGTGTCGGTGTGGTCAGTGGAGTAAGTTTTTTAAGTGGAGCTAAACCTGGAATAATATCTGTTTGCATCGAGATGGAAGTAGTGGTGACGCGACGTGTGGGGGGAGCAACGGTGGCCGCCTGAGCGTACGTTTTCGCGGATGGGAAGGTGGCCTCGACAGACCGTCGGGCCTGGGGGTATGAAACCCCGGTCGTGGCCTTCACAGCGCATACCTCCTTCTCCTTGCGCCAAACTGGGCATTGATTGGAAGTGGTGAGGTGATCGGATGTGTTGCAGCTGAGGCGGTGGACAGGCTTGGAGCAGGTGGATTCGGGATGAGGTGTTTCTCCGCATTTGGGGCACCGGGCGGACTGGCGACATGTCTTGCTGCCATGGCCGAAGCGCTGACAGTTAAAACAGCGGAGAGGATTAGGAATGAATACACGAACTTGGAATCGTAGGTATCCGGCGAGGAGGGTCTTTGGAAGATTGGTAGAATTGAAGGTAAGGACAAGGAGGCTCGTATCACGTTTTTGACCGTCTTTAAATGAGGTAATGCGGTGGACGTGGGTCACCCCCTCCGGCCTGAGCTCCGTCTGGATTTCCGCTTCAGTCATGAAGCGGAGCTCCGGCGCGAAGACGGTGCCCTTGGTGGTGTTGCGGTTGGAATGGAGAGTGATGGTGACGGATTTTCCACAAAATGTGGTGGTGCGGAGGAGGGCTTTGGTTTGGGCTCGGGATTGGGTTTTAATGACCAAGGTTCCATTGGCAGGGGCTTCAATGTCGGGATTGGCTAGGGAGCAGATGGCAAGGAGTTGTTTGGTCGGCCAAAAAACGTTGATACGGCGGAAGGAAACGGATTCCTCGACAGGCTTGACTACAATGTAAGAGCCAGCACTGTCGAGGTAGGGTTCAATGGGCTGGATGGGTTCAGGTTGGGAGGGCGTGGTCGGGTTCGAGCGTGGGTCAACGGCGTAAAGAGTGATGGTCTGGTCTGGATTCTGAGGCGAGGTCGAGGTCTTGGGACGAGCGGGGTTCGGCGAGGTGCAAAGGGCGTCCATGGAGTCATCAAGGGGAATTGTCCGGCGCGGGTCATCAATGGTCGAATTCAGTGAGGGAACATCAGAGGCCAAGTCCGTGTTCGTGCGATGGTCGTCGGGTGTGGTGAGCGGAGGAAATTCAGAATCAGAGTCCTGTGGCGAGCTGGGGTCGGTGCCTTTCTTCCTCTTTTTCCCCATCACGGGGAAAAACACCCTACCAAACGAAATCTAAATAAACGCAGAACAAAGGGAACGAAAATACGATGATGACGAAAACGGGTGGGGTGACGGGTGTCACCCCACTAGAAAAGAAATGAGAAAAGAGCGACGGGTGTCGCCCCACGAAAATGAAAAATGGCAGTGAGAAAGCAGCGGAGCGATCAGCCGGCTCTGGACCAACCTATAGATGAGTTGAAGGTGTAGAGTGGTCTAGAAGTTGGTGGTGAAGAGCAGCAAGAAGTCGGAAGTGAAGATGTTGAGTTGAGTGAAGAGATGGCAGGCTGGTCTTGCGAGATACGGTCACGATCCACGACAGCGCACGATGGATAAAGATGTACGCCCGGCAACTGTCCAATAGCAACTGGTGTGGTGTGTGCCCTACCAGCGCGGTCCTGCGCGTGCTAATTCCAGCATAAAGAAGAAAGACATTTATGCTGTAACCAGCAGAGACAGTCATAATATTGGCAATTATGACAGCCGTATGACAGAAGGATGCGTAGAAATTCCTCAATTGCAAGCTGGCAGGCGCATCGCCAGAACCTGTTCCCTGCCACACCGTGAGTTCGTCTGCCTGAGACCACCTTGACGGCGTGCTCGGTCATTCCTAGCCTGCCCGCTAGGATGGAGTGATTGAGACCACCGTGACGGCGTGCTCGGTCATTCCTAGCCTGCCCGCTAGGATGGGTGATTGGCCACGTGACGGCTCGGTCATTCCTAGCCTGCCCGCTAGGATGGAGTGATTGAGACCACCGTGACGGCGTGCTCGGTCATTTCTAGCCTGCCCGCTAGGATGGAGTGATTGAGACCACCATGACGGCGTGCTCGGTCATTCCTAGCCTGCCCGCTAGGATGGAGTGATTGAGACCACCGTGACGGCGTGCTCGGTCATTCCTAGCCTGCCCGCTAGGATGGAGTGATTGAGACCACCGTGACGGCGTGCTCGGTCATTCCTAGCCTGACCGCTAGGATGGAGTGATTGCATACACAAGATACTTGGCAGAAGCCGCAAACACATAGCCTAACTTCGAAAGTGCTGCGTCCACTTTGCCGCCATGCGCTCCACCGCGCCTAATTGTAAGTCAACAACTTTTAATAACTTATACCCGGTTGGATAGGTTACTGGTTAGGTCATATTCAAAATGTTACCACAATTATTAAACTCAATGAACAGTACCAGAAATCATTGGCTCTATGTTTATCAGTGTGCAAAGCAGGGCCTCCTTTAGTATTGTAGCTGGAGGCCGTGGTCCCTCAGTCCCCCCCCTCCCACATCCAGTGACCCTTCCCCATCGCTTTAGTTTTACTATAGGGGTAGGAGTCTGGCTTCCTCGGAAGATGGGCCCGCAGTCGAGAGTACGCGCGACCCCTAGTCAAAATGTGTGGGCGCGGGCCCGGGTACCAATACAAGCCGTTGTTGAACTGTGCGCCTGAAATTAGCCCAGAGTAGCCATAAATTAACAAATCGCCAACATCAAGCTTATATCAGGCTAATGATATCGGATGGCTGGGGAAGGTTGTTGACCTTTGTCATCCTTTTGAGTTTCCAATTGCAAGGGGAAACCAAGCCACAGTGAATCGGGACGATCTCATGGCAATCGCCGAGAAAATCCACAAGTCCGTGAGTCGTCGAGAGGTGTTCGGATACATGCTCATCGAAGGCACCATAGCTCCGTGACCTGACGTGATGTCAAAAATGCTTTATTCACCAAGCAATACGGAAGTGAAGTTCAAATAACCATCCATATCTGGTCGTAATCGAGTAAACGGTGCAGCAACTTTGCTCGTGTCCACTTCATCAATCCGTCCATCATCATTAATCATCAACCATCAATCATCAACCATCATTCATCATTTATAAATCATCAATCATCAACCAATCATCGACCATCAAGTTGCATTAGCCTCCAATCTGTGCCGACGCCAGCTGATGTTTGTCACCTTCAACTTGCTGGAGGGAAAGAGGCCTGTCATACGTCACCATCTCATGTCTCGATAATTTGATAGCAGACTATTTTGGAGTAAATCGGAAGCGATAGTTGTGCATTAAAGCCATGTTGACAACAAAATGATGACCGTATAGATTGGGCCTGTGACATGGCAGGTCATTTCCAACATAGCATTTTCGCCGAATTCAATGTTTCGAATTGCTATGTGAAACTCGGTTCAGAGCCCTTGTAACTTCTCAGGGCGTAATATGGGCGACGTAATATGTAATATGATGTAGCATGACGTAAACCGGAAAATGTGCTGGACACCTGCTCTTCATAATGCGCATAAATGGAGGATCGGAGGGAAAGTTCGTATGCTACATGACGTTTTTGTTGCCATTTTTTCCAGTGAATGCCCATAGGCCCCATGGGTCTCAAAACGCACCGGGACCCTCGAAGTACAACGGGTCTAGCAAAACGGCGACGAGGCTTTAAAATATGTGCTGGTGCCCTAAATAAGGATACCGGAAACCTTCAGATATATCAGAAGCCCTGAAACGCACCAGGATACTCAATACCCTTCGGGTCACAAATACTTCGTGAATGGTATTTATTATTAATGCAACTTATGGGCAATTATTAGTAATTTTGGTGCATCAGAACCGAAGTTACGGAAATCCGACACTTTTCCTTAACACGCGCCCTGGAGGGCCCCTGAAAATTACGCGCACTGGAGGGGGGGGGGGGACGAATTCCGCCCCTCCCCTAAAATATCGGCTCCTATTAAAGCTGGAGGAACGAAATTCGCAGGGTGGATGGGTACGGTAGTAAACTCTATTGTGTGCAAATTCCATATGACCGTAGGTCAATATCTCCAAGGTCAAATGAGGTCACATTTGTCCAAATTTTCTTGTTTTGCGTGGCTTGGCTTGTCATTGTTATGGATCGCTGTGATTGTGTTTAAGTGCTCCAAAATGGGCATCAATGATGATTTGGACGTTACTAATGATGCAATACAGATGCTAGACCCGACATGTGACCTCAGGTCACCTATATAGCGGCACTTCATCAGGTCAGTTACCTGTTCCAGTTCCGGAACCAGTTCCAGTTCCAGCCCGCCCGACTGCTCCGTCGGGCAGCTCCGCGCAATCGGCTTCGCGAAGAAAGGAGTGAAGTACATGAATAAAGTATGGAAACGCAATGACAAACAGTACACAATGACAAACAGCAGTGCATTTATGACAACATTCCAGTTGACAAAGTTTGGTTCCATTAACCTGTCATGAACTTGACCTGATTTGGCCTCGGTGACGTAACATGACCTTGCAACTATATAGCATATCAATATACATCAAACAGGTCGCTAGTATTGCCAAAAACACTTCCCATTTGCGGATATACGGGAAGCGCATCAGCGCCGATTTTTGTGGTCTGGCGCTACGAAATGTTTTTACTTTAACGGCCCCTAACTCGAAAATGTTTAGGCCGATTTCCATTTTGCTTGCTTTAAACGACGTGCCGGTCATTTCTAAGCAGGTACGCAAAAATTGGCGTATATCGACCGATAACATCTGGAGTTATGTACGAAAAAACCGGAGGGGTGGGCGGATTTCGTCCCCCTCCCCCCCCCCCCCTCTAGTGCGCGTGTTTTCGAAGGGTGGGGGAGAAGGGCACGGGAACGAGCATAGGATACGGCCACGGTCTTGCCCCTGCAGCTTGAAATCGTTCCTGCGCTCCGAGAGTTGGACCTCACCTGTAAATTGAAGGTCATCACGTGATTGCCAACTAGATACCATGTTTCGCCCTTACTACCGTACTACGCAGCAAGGCTGTAGATCTCTCACGAAACCAGAACTCCAGGTCCTCAATTTCAGCACATATTTTCAGAATGAGTAGGGAAAATGACAACTTAACACTAGCAGGGTATTTCGGACCCGCGACCCACCAGATATTTTCTGCCATGTTACGTAGGTGGATGAAGAAGCACCAATCTGCTATCCGTGGTAATAAAGCATGCCGTGGATTACAAAACCAGACAAACGTGGCGAATTGGCTCCGAATTGGCTCCGCTGCTTGCTGTCGCTTCATCGCCTGTGCGTTATATAATGCCTTTTAGCAGAGTATTTAATCTTACGTTACCATGACTAAGCACGAGCGGGACATGTGACGGCTTATTTATTCGTGCCAGTTGATGCTACAACATTTGACTACCATATTGATGCCACATACAATGCTTTTTCTACTCAGGCACCTTTTTCTGACGTTTAATTCAGCATACTCATAACAACGCTGGATTGATTGCAAATTTAAGACCAGGGTAAAAATGTAGTGTTGTTGCCATCGAAATTATGTATAAGGGGATTAGCTTGGTCCCTGCCCTTCCCATGGGCCAATATAGAAATTGGGGCACAAAAGATAGTCTGTACCCAATAAATTTGACATCGGGATCACCCCCCCCCCCCTAATCCGCTTCCCCTGGCGCAGTGCACGAGTGCTATCAGACCACGATATCGTTTTTTGGTTGTCACGTCACGATTATCAGCCGGCCAGGTTGCTGCCGTGTTCCTGGCTGTCGCTGGGCGTCCCCTGTCGATAAGGCCATTTTTGCTGCACCTCACGTTATCAGCCTGTGAACTTCCTGGCTTGTTCCTGGCTATGGCTGGCCTTTCCCTATCGATAAGTGGATGCGTCGGCCACATAATTTCCTTTCCGTAATTGTGTCGAAAATAGCGTGTGTATTGATATAATGCCACAAAGGACGTTTTGGGCACAGACGCACCGGAAATCTGTTATTTCCGCACACCAAAAATAATTTGCTTGTGAAATGTTGCAGCTTTCAAAACTATGCGTTTATCTGACGATATCAACCGCACAACAAACCGTGGACATGCTCGGTACACTGCAATATGAAATATGAATGAATGATGAAATATGATGAAATATTAAATACAATATGAAAGTAAATAACAACACAATAACAACTGGAGCATTGTTGACATACACTGTCGGATCGACGTAAGGGCGAAAGGCAACTCGCCCCTCCCCTCCCGGACGTAAGGGCGAAGGCAACTCGCCCCTCCCCTCCCGGACGTAAGGGCGAAGGCCACTCTGCCCTCCCCTCCCTGACGAAGGCAACTCGCCCCTCCCCTCCCGGACGAGGAAACTCGCCCCTCCCCTCCCGGACGTAAGGGCGAAGGCAACTCGCCCCTCCCCTCCCGGACGAGGAAACTCGCCCCTCCCCTCCCGGACGTAAGGGCGAAGGCAACTCGCCCCTCCCCTCCCGGACGTAAGGGCGAAGGCAACTCGCCCCTCCCCTCCCGGACGTAAGGGCGAAGGCCACTCTGCCCTCCCCTCCCTGACGAAGGCAACTCGCCCCTCCCCTCCCGGACGAGGAAACTCGCCCCTCCCCTCCCGGACGTAAGGGCGAAGGCAACTCGCCTCTCCCCTCCCGGACGAGGAAACTCGCTCCTCCCCTCCCGGACGTTTGCGGCTACACATATGACCGGAATGCAATTTCTATTGATCTTTGAGCAGAAGCATAATTGCATTATATTTTCCTGGATTCGTGGTGCATAGAAAAACAAACAGTCGTATGGTAGTTTCGGTTTGCAAATGAACTGTTGGCGCTGTACGGTTCTTTTCAGAGCCACCTAGTTCTTTGCATACAAACAGTTACCTGATGCGGCATATCGACCACACTGATGGAATTGTAACAGTGCCGGCGTACCTTCAGCAGGCTTCTCGAAAAGTTAATCAAAGTAGCTATCAATACAATTGACGCTACGATGCTGAACCAATGGGTTTGAGCTAACAAGGACCAAAGATTAAAGCATTGGATGTAAGGTAAATATGGACGGTAGGTAAAAACAATGCCTGCAATGCAAACGAAACAGTAAGCTGGTCGGCCGCCGATCAGCTGGGTTCAGCAGCGATATGTGTGGCAGGTCTTCTTCCGCAGCTCCAGAAGTTTGCTGCAGCATTTTGTGACGATTATGCGCCAGTCGTTGTGCTGTCAGCTTGTTGCAGCACATAGTTAGTTGCAGGTCGGCATGTGCCGCATCGAGGCCAACTAGCCCAGGCCGCGGTCCTGTGCCGCGGCCTGGGCTACCTGCTGGTACGCCCGGGAGAACGTGCGGCACCGTCGAGCTGCGAACGTCTCTGATCAAAGTCTTGCCGGTTACAGATGTGTCAGCGACTCAAAACAATTGTGTATTCTATGCATTTATTTAGCTTGGCTCTAAAAAATGTTGCCACTGTTTTGTAATACAGGTTGCGTGGGTGGTCGTGGGTGGTCGTGGGTGGTCGTGGGTGGTCGTGGGTGGTCGTGGGTGGTCGTGGGTGGTCGTGGGTGGTCGTGGGTGGTCGTGGGTGGTCGCACCAATTACGCTGTGCGTCCTTGAGATAGGCACAGTAGTTGTGATGCTCTTTCCTCGCCGGAGCCTTAATTCAGTCAGCTTTGTGGAAGAAGCAAAAGGCAAAAGCTTTCCATTGTAATAACAAGCAAACAGAGACACGACGGGTCTGGTGGCCGGCGAGCAGCGCACACGAGCACGTGACGTCACAGGTCGGCTGGCCGGTCGCCGGTGGAGAAGCCTGGGGATTATTGTCCGGTCCGGCGGTCGGCACGGACTTTGTGCGGTCTGATGGCGGTGTGAATCGGACTTCAATGGCACAGAAGGTCCATTGCTGCGGCGCCGCGTTCCGGACTGCTGCGGCGCCGCGTCCCGGACTGTTATGGCGCCGCGTCCCGGACTGTTATGGCGCCGCGTCCCGGACTGTTATGGCGCCGCGTCCCGGACTGTTATGGCGCCGCGTCCCGGACTGCGTGGCGCCGCGTCCCGGACTGCTGTGGCGCCGCTTCCCGGACTGTTATGGCGCTGCGTTCGGGACTGTTATGGCGCTGCGTTCCGGACTGTTATGGCGCTGCGTTCGGGACTGCTGTGGCGCCGCGTCCCGGACTATTATAGCGCCGCGTCCCGGACTGTTATGGCGTCGCGTCCCGGACTGTTATGGCGCCGCGTCCCGGACTGCTGTGGCGCCGCGTCCCGGACTGCTGCGGCGCCGCGTTCCGGACTGCTGCGGCGCCGCGTCCCGGACTGCTGCGGCGCCGCGTTCCGGACTGCTGCGGCGCCGCGTCCCGGACTGTTATGGCGCCGCGTCCCGGACTGTTATGGCGCCGCGTCCCGGACTGTTATGGCGCTGCGTTCCGGACTGTTATGGCACTGCGTTCGGGACTGCTGTGGCGCCGCGTCCCGGACTGTTATGGCGTCGCGTCCCGGACTGTTATGGCGCCGCGTCCCGGACTGCTGCGGCGCCGCGTCCCGGACTGTTATGGCGCTGCGTTCCGGACTGTTATGGCGCTGCGTTCGGGATTGCTGTGGCGCTGCACATGGCTCAGACACTCGCATTAGAAGTATGCGAAGCATGTATTTCCTCCGGCCAGTTGGTGTACTTGCTTTGCAGATACACTACCTTCTCTTGGAGCAAATACTTTCGTCTGTTTGCGGGTGATGTTCGTGTTGTAACTAGTTAGTGCTGCCCACCAGATAGTTCATAGTTCCGAGCTTGAGGAATTAACTTTTCTCTCTAGCACTATCCATTTCCCAGCTTAACAGTTCGGAGCTGAAGGAAATAGCCACAGCACTGGGGAGATTCCAAGACAAATCACCAAGTTATACCACAAATTGTTCACTACACCCTCCGGATTTTCATAAAACGGGTGCACTGAGTTATCTACCACCGGCCTCCGGCTACACCCGGTGACCCTGCCCGAACTATTCAGAGCCATATGTGAGATGTCTTCGTCGAAAGCGGTTGGCGTCGATGGCGTACCACTGCACGCTCTCCGCAACTGTTTTCCGGTTCTCGGGCCTCACCTACTTCACATCATTAACACTTCTGTCGTCTCCTGCGTGTTCCCTACCTCGTGGAAAACTGCTTCGGTTGTTCCACTTCACAAATCTGGGCCTCGCGATGTCGCCAGTAACTTTCGTCCAATCTCTATATTGCCAGTCTTATCCAAGTTATGTGAAAAAGTAGTATGTATCCCGCTGTCCTCTTATCTAGTCACTAATCACATTCTTTCCTCCTCCCAGTATGCATACAGGCCATGCCATTCGACGGAGGACGCCCTGGTTGACGCTGTCGAGTGGATCACACGTCGTGTCGACACTGGTCACATCGCTTCGGTCATCTCAATCGACCTAAGCAAAGCATTCGACAGCGTCGACCATGATATCCTCCTGCGGAAGCTGCAGTGGTACGGCGTCAACCCGAGGTGGTTTCACAGCTACCTTACTGACCGGCGGCAGGTGGTGAAGGGCGGCTCTTTATCCCTTCCGCTATCCCATGGTGTTCCTCAGGGATCCCTGGTTGGTCCCTTGCTGTTTAGCATCTTCATGAATGACCTGCCAGCGTACCTTCCATACGGACGTCTGGTATCATATGCCGACGACACCCAGCTGCTAGACTCTGCACATCCTGATGAATTACCCGTTCTTAAATCCCGGCAGGAGAACACCATCCTTGCTATTCAGTCTTACTTCACATCCAACTCCTTGAAGATGAACCCCACTAAAACTACCCTACTGCTTGTCGGCACGACCCAATCCCTAAAAAAGCTACATCCTACCAACTCAACATTGGCAGTCACGTCCTAACCCCCTCGCCATTCGTGGAGATGCTGGGAGTCATCATTGACCGCACCCTATCCTGGGAGGAGCACATATCCCACGTTGTCAAAAAGTGCAACTCCACCTTGTTCTGTCTCCACAATATCCGTCACCATCTCACACCCGAAGCACGCAAACTCCTAATTCAGTCTCACGTCTTTCCATACATCCTATACTGCCTCACTGTCTGGGGCGGGGCTGCCCAATGTCACCTTGGACGAGTGCAGAAGGCGATCAATTTCGGGGCTAGGATCGTCGTAGGGGCTCGTCGTCGTGATCATATCTCGCCGACAGGGCAACGCTGGGCTGGCGCAGTGTCCGTGACCTCATCACCCACCGCGACAACATCGCCGTGTTCAGAGCCCTGAATGATCCGCGAGCCCCCGAGGCGATCCGTTCTCTGTTCCGCCGGCGGTCGGATGCCTCCCAGCGCTCCACTCGTGCGACGGTGGCTGGGGCACTGGAGCCACCGCCTTTCCGCCTCAGCATGTCACGTAGAACCTTCTCCTTCCGGGCAGCCTCGGCCTGGAGCCTACTGCCGCCGGCCACTTCCGCTTCTCGGACACGGGGCGAGTACGTCGCGATGCTGAACAACGTCTTATAAATTGACTTCACGTGTTCGTTTTTCCCCTGTATACTGTTGTCTTGCCGCTTTCATTTGTGCTCATGTTTGTGAAATGTATCTGACTGTATTCTGACACAAACCAAATATTAATCCATTTTATGGAATCGGTTTGTCAAATCTCGCAAATACAAATCTACGGCCCAGATTACGATACTGAGTCTTCTTGGTTTCTAAGTCAAATGGGTCACGAGATACAGGTTAGGAACATTTTGCGGTCACGGGGAAGGGTGATATAGAAAGAAGTCTTCTCTTTTTAGTGACAGCAATTATCCTACGAAACATATGCGTCATTTGAAAGCAGATCTGCGCAATACAATAAAATAAATGTGGTCTTGTGAATTCAGCCTTTGAGCTCGTGATCTCGTGACGTTTCTTCGATCTTGTTACCCCATAAAAGTACTATTTTGATATTTTTCAATTTTTGTAGCTGATGGGTTCCCAATCAGATGTCTTCTGATGGCGCATTATGTTTCTTGTAAAGCTGAATCCATAAAGGGTCACAGAGGTCAAATGTCGGGGCCTGACATGAACTGCAAATAGTGGTATTTTACGTGACTAGAATCATAGCCGATATGGATCCCATTTAACAGCTATTCGGCCATATATCACGATGGTGATATTGTCGAATACGCCAGAGGTAAAAAAAGGTCACATGTCGGTCAGTGACCTGACCTCGATATAGTGGATTTGTGTGTGTTGAATAATTAGTCAACATGGGTCTCATTTTAAAGCCCTTTGCTGATAGATCACGATTATATCAGGTATATTATGTGAGAAGTCACGGCTGGTCACGTATGAGTCAGCGACCTGGCCTACAGGCGAAGCATACAGTATGCCTTATAAAAGATATTCGATGCGGGAGCGCTTGGGAGCGCTTAATTCGGAGAAAACAACAAGGCCATAAACGTGTCATGGAAGGTCATGTCACCTTTTGATAATTTGTTTCATTTGAGCGATATTATGGTTTACGGTCTTGGGGCCTGTTGACGCGTGGGCCACGAGCTATAGTCCCTGTGTTGCTACCAGTTTATGGAGATTTTTATGAGCCACGAGCTACAGTCCCTGTGTAGCTACCAGTTTATGGAGATTTTATGTTGGTGGAAGCCGTCGCGGTCACACACGACCCTGAACAGGAATTGAACAGGAAAGTTGGTGAATGTTACGAGTCCGGCGACATTAATAGATTATGCTTTGGTAAGGGGTTGCTAAACCCGTTCGAGAGGCACGAAATGTGCAGTACAAGCGCTTTTAGCTACCTAAGGCTACTTTTGGGAAATCTTCACGAATTGCACACCGCTATTTAGGAAGGAAATGACAGCCATGTCATCTGGTTTTCAACCTTTGCGAGTGTGAGGGCTCACCATTGCGTACCGGTCGACGGCTGGGGCACTCATTACGTCTGTGCATGATCTGATGATCGTTGCACCTTGATTGATGTTGTGCTTCCGGCCGACGAGCATGCTTCTACGCTTAGTGGTGCAGCATCGTAGCTGACGCGTCACCACTTTATCGCCCAGGTGCAATGTACATTGAGCAGCTGCGTGCCAGTGAGTCTCTGTCTCTGACAGAGTCTCTGACGGAGTCTCTGTCTCTGACAGTGAGTCGGTCGTGGTCGGATCTTTTCCCACAATGTTAAATTCGCCATCAGGATGCGGCTCAAAGTTTTCTTTAGGATAACGACAACGATAGGATCCCTATACACACTTCATCCGTTAGCGCCATGCACCAGCGACTTATACAAAAGCTTTTGCGTGGTCTAACTCTCGAACACAAAACACGGCTGCAGTGACAGCGTTTTAGTCTTTGTTGATTCCTTGCATACGGCAGATGCATTCAGAACTGAAGAAAGTCCACTCCTGCTTCGATGGCTGCGCTGGGAAATATAAAAAGAACCATAACTGCGTAAATATTTGAATCCACCAGAAAGATTGGAGTATCAGATGTCAGTGGATTTTGTTTTCACAACCGCACACGGCAGAAATGATGCGATGCATTGGTGGATCGGCTAAGCGTGCGGTATATCGTGTCAGCATCCAACGGCCATTAGATAGGCAAATAGAAACCCTTAAGCATTCCTTGAAAACTGTGAGTCGATCCTCAGCGCTAAGATTGAGTCTCAGCGTCCGAAATGTGCAGTGTGGCTGATATGCAATATGCAGCTCGGCTCCCTGAATCGCTTCTCTTGACGAGCATAACGAGACTCCAAATCTTTGTGTCGCTAGATGGCAAGAGAGCATTATAGACTAGATGACGATATATCTGTGGATACGCCGCCTCCGTGAATGACATGCATGACCCTGTCTCGAATAGTGTTGTGTTGAACCTTAGAGTATCATGCACAAGATGTGCATATGCACCTGATAGGTTCATGATTCGCTTTGAGCTATTTTTGTTTGTCACAGAAATACGTTGTGTGATATCAAGTACTTCCCTAAGAGATGGAAAGAGTCCACTCAAATAATGTCTTAGAAAGCGAACTGTGTTTTCATTGGACGCATTTGACTTCAATCGTCATTTCGAGGTCAGGTCAGCGTGCATACCTATATGACCTCTGCGACCACACATCACAGATTTTGGCATTGTCGTGCACTCTGAAATGGCACCGATACCAAATGCCTTCCATAATGCACAGGCAATCTTCATTTTGAGGTCTGGTCACTGGCCCATGTGTGGCCTTTGTGACCTCTGATACACTTACATGTGTGCCTATCTTGGCCTGTGAGAAGATTGCTTTAAATTAAGACCCACGTCGGTCATATTCTGCAGTGCACACAAAGCCACTATTTCGAGGTCAGGTCACTGACCCAGATGCGATTGCTCTGACCTTTTGACGTATTGAATAATATCATCATCGTGTTCTATGAGTGAACAGCTTTGAAACAACACTCGTATCGGCAATGTTCATGGTCACGTACAATAACACTGTCTGGAATTTAGGCCAGGCCCTGACATTTCACCTCAGCGACCCATTATTGATTGAGCTCTTAAAAAAAATATTGACGCCAATAGTTAGACAAATGATGGGGCAGTATTCGCTGAAGAAAGAAACAACAGCAAATTTGTACTTTTCGAAAGGTCTCGAAGTCGATAAAAGGTCACGAGTTAGCAGAGCCTAAAGTTGACCTCAACAAGCCAGAACTATTTTATTGTATTGGATTGGTCTTCCTCTGTCAAATGATGTATCAGTTTGGTACGCTAATTGCTAACATTAAAGCGATGCAAATTATTGTATGCATGTACTTTCCCCGTCACCTAGAAATTTCGATGATCTGTAACTCATGGCCTTTGAGACATACACAACTAAAATGTTAAAATCGTAATCTGGTCCATCGATAACTAAGTGCACTCATTTTAGTCAAAATCTGAGTGTTTGTGGTGAGCATGCCTCAGTGATTAGTCCTGGAATCGCCCCATACTGACTTGGCGGTACCGCCGTTGTCCTACGGAGCTGGTGTAGTTGCCTGGGAAGGATCAAAATCTTGTCGGGCTGCTGAACCAGTGCTCGGCTAATGGGAAAGTGTCGCCACGTCTATATCTGAGAGCAGCCACGTGTTCCTTCAGGTGGAACATGCCCTTGTCATATGTTCTGAAATCGCCCAGTAAGAAAGAAGCATGTGTGTGTAACGTCCCTTTTCCCTTCGTAAATACCGGATTAACTGGGTTCAACTTCGCTTTCATTAGGCGGTTTCACGCGTGCACTAGCGGGAAGTACTCGTCATGACATCACAGTGGCGGGGTCAGGGCATAATAATTACGTTGACCTGAAAGCTTTTAAACAGGAGATTGGACTAATTTATTATATAAATAAGCAAACAGAGTACGTTCAGTTACCTAATACGACAAGTTTTTCGACTAGTAACAGCTTGTTTATGCACAAACCCTGAAAATGTACAACTACATCCGCGCCTGGGACATCATCTAGTTGGAAATCTGGAAGTCAGACCAAGCGAACCTGACTTCGGAAGTAAATTCGATGACAACAGCCGTTTCTCGAATTCAGCAGTCTTCAAATGCCAAATATTTCGAGCAGTCGACCACTCTGATAAATATCGCCAGCTAGCTTCAACCGCGGGAAGTGATTGTCTCTTTATGACAGCTATGACGAATTATAATCCACGTTTCAAAAGTGACGTCATCATTTGTGCTCTGATTGCATCATTTACGGCTGAAACATGTCCGGCAAGCCAACAAACAGGTTTGTCCCAGATGTGCATATCTTGAACGTGTTGCGGTCTTTGGGGTGATGTAAACAATTCATTGTTTGTTCTTTCTTGTGAGTATGATGTTCAAAGACAAGGATCGATCCCCCCCCCAGTAGGGGTTATTCAGGTAGGATTACACCGACATTTAAAAACGAAGCCTCGTGTGGTGCGGTACAGTGGATGCCATTACAACTGCAAGCAACCCGCTTGTAAAGTGGAGAGAACTTAATATTTTCGGGAGCGTTAAGATGGAATCGTAGCATCTGGAAATTATGTATGTCCATATTTATTCATAGTACATGTACTTCACAGTCATAAAATAAAACATGAAAGGAAAAATATTCATCCGCAGGATACATACTACGACTTCCTCACCAATATTGTATATTTGCTGGTAATGTAACGGTAAATTTATGTGCTACCCGACAACTCCTTCCTCTCGGCCACGGTGCCAAATGCGGCCAGATTGGCTACTTGTTTCTGTGAATCAAGTGTTTTTCTTTATTATTTAAAACAGTGCCGCAATTTGAATATAGTGGCTGAGTTTTATATTGAATGTATTACATTATATTTAAAATTTCTTGAACATTTCATATCTACAGATAAAGTACATATATTTCAATGATATTCCCTTCATACTTGACGAAGTCATCGACATTGCATCCCGGTGCTTATTGGCCGTGGTGAAACGGGCTAATGATCCATGCCTGCTAGCCAGTCCCGGGCAACCGCACCATCCATGGATCTTGATGGCCCGGGTCCAGGAGTGCGGTTCATCGCATTTGGATTACAAAATAAATCATCGTACCAATGTCGGCGCGGCACACCTTGATCACAGCGAGTGGACCGGGCTGCAGAGGGCATCTCGTACCTGGCCTAGGTCTGACGGGCGGCCGGGCCAAGACATCGCCACACGTGCCGGGCCAAGACATCGCCACACGTGCCGGGCCAAGACATCGCCACACGTGCCGGGCCAAGACATCGCCACACGTGCCGGGCCAAGACATCGCCACACGTGCCGGGCCAAGACATCGCCACACGTGCCGGGCCAAGACATCGCCACACGTGCCGGGCCAAGACATCGCCACACGTGCCGGGCCAAGACATCGCCACACGTGCCGGGCCAAGACGTCGCTACACGTGCCGGGCCAAGACATCGCCACACGTGCCGGGCCAAGACATCGCCACACGTGCCGGGCCAAGACATCGCCACACGTGCCGGGCCAAGACATCGCCACACGTGCCGGGCCAAGACATCGCCACACGTGCCGGGCCAAGACGTCGCTACACGTGCCGGGCCAAGACATCGCCACACGTGCCGGGCCAAGACATCGCCACACGTGCTGGGCCAAGACGTCGCTACACGTGCCGGGCCAAGACATCGCCACACGTGCCGGGCCAAGACATCGCCACACGTGCCGGGCCAAGACATCGCCACACGTGCCGGGCCAAGACATCGCCACACGTGCCGGGCTAAGACATCGCCACACGTGCCTAGTACACGGTCACGTCTGACGCGTCACCCGTGATGTGGTCGGCTAGGTGCGGATGTTGTTCTGGATCCAGTCGACGTAGTCGTGCACGCGAGTGTAGACGGCCGCGTGGTTGCCGCAAGTCAAGGATCCGAAGGACGTGATACCGACTAGGTACCAGTAAACTCCAGACGTGGCTGTGGGCCAGGTCTCGGTCAGGTCACGGCGAGCAGGCTATGCCCAGTATCATCCTACGCCAGGGGTGTAGCTTTACAGCATACGTTGGGGGACATGGATTGTGGTTTGAAGTTGCCAGTTATGAACTGGGGAATAGTTCAGTTATCTGTTCATGTTATGTATTGAAGTAACATTTTCAGGATACATTTGAGAAATCCTTCAGGACTTACATCTGGAAGATGTATATTAATGGTTATCGCAAGCTGACAACACCAATTACCAATATTTGCACTTACAATGAAGAATGGAGCATACATATATGCCAACTGAAGTTTTGCATGAATTCAGATGTTCAAAGTTGGGAGCACACCAAAATGATGCAATGATGATGGGAGATGGGGGGGGCAAGCGGGAATTTCCAGGAATTGTTCGGGGCGGTGCAGGGTATCTATAAATAGGTTTAAAAAGCCATGGAATGAGTAGTTCCGCTTCAATAATAAATAGCCTCCAATATGTTGTACCACTCAACCAATTTCTTTGGAGAAAACTAGATTATGTAGACTATCCAATCCGGCACCTAGCATTAATATTATGTAGTGCGTGCAAGGTACTCCATCAGTCCGTCTAGATAGCCCCGGGTGAAGGCTATGAACCCACATCTCATCCTTCGTGTCATAAAATTTTGTAAAAGGCTCTGAATCGGCATTGCCACCACATCACAAACTATCACCATTGGATCTACCTCCAAACAAGTTCCCGGTGTCACCCTCAAAGTCAGTCCCTCGTTTCCGTCAAACAAGTTCCCGGTAACATCCTCTAAGTCAGTCCCTGATATCCGTGAAGCAAGTTCCTGTTGGTATCCTCTAAGTCAGTCTCTCTTATCCGTCAAGCATGTTCCCGGTTACATCCTCTGCGTCAGTCTGTCATATCCGTCAAGCATGCTCCCTGTGACATCCTCTAATCAGCCCTTCATGACCGTTAAACATGTTGCCGGTGTCGTCCTCTAAGTCAGTCCCTCATATCCGTTAAGCAAAACCACTGAAATGCCCCGGTATTATAGGGAATTTCCCTGGATCCACCACTTTCATCCATCGTCTCCTACTTCCGCATAATTGTCTGGTGATACCCCTGAATCAGCACGTTCACCACCCATAATTATCCCTGATGGCACCAATGAATTAGCACCTCGTCCCTCCAGACACAAATTCCTAGAAACGACCTTGAATCGGCACCCCATCAGACTGTCGAGACAAATCCCTGGTGATGCAAATTAAATTGGTTCTTCATTGACATCATCAACATCGAAGTTTACGGCATCGTTACTCAATCGGCGCCTTCGTCCTTTGCTTCGGCGCACATGGCTGGCGCACATGGCTGGCGCACATGGCTGGCGCCAGGTGCAGTCAGCTGGCTAGATTGCTGACATATTTGATCCCATCCATCCAGCCTCCTCATTCACTGAACAAACAATTCCACGAGCAACATAGACATAAAGACATAAAAGATCAGTGCAACTATGAGCCACAAGGGCCCTTCTTGGTTGCACTCTGGACACTGAACCAGTTGCCCACCAAATCCGTCGATCAGCCCTCCCTGGAATACCGAAAAGCAAGCCGTCTTTTCTGATAATGAGTGTCTATGCTGTTTTTTAAAGATGTTCAGTGTGCTGCTACTGACAATGGTTTCTGGCAGCTGGTTCCAATCTTCTACTACCCTGTTGGTGAAGAAAGACTGTCTTAACCTTGTCCTGCTGTGATTAAACTTTAATGTTGAATTGATGTCCTCCAATTGCATCATTTATGTTAACTTCAAACATTTCCCTGATATATCCCTGTTCCTGACAATGAACAAATTTAAATACCTCGATGAGATGTCTCAGCCTTCTATATCTAACTGAAAACATATTCAATTTCTTCAATCTTTCCTCATATGCCAGGTTGCTTATACCATTAACCATTTGTGTTGCCCTCTTTTGTACTCTCTCTAAAAGCCAACAATCTTTTTCATAACTAGGGGACCAAGCTTGGACACAGTATTCCAAATGTGGCCTGACATATGCACAGTAAAGCTTCCTGATTACTTCCTCACTTTTGTATGCTACGGTCCTATTTATTGCCCCAAGCATTCTTAGTGCCTTCTTCCTGGCTTCTTTGGTCTGTTCTGATGCCCAAATTTTGTGTTTAAAATAACACCTAAGTCCTTCTCCTGCTGAGTCACAGATAGTACTTGGCCACCCATCAAGTATGGAGCCTTCATATGCTGCCTACCTACATGCATGATTTTGGACTTATCAAAATTACATTTCATTTCAAATTTTTCGGACCACTTCACAAGCTTGTCTAAGTCTTTCTGCAGCAATACCTGCTCATTGTATCCTGTTATTGCTCTAAAGACCTTCAAATCATCCGCAAATTTCAAACCTTACTGCTTAGGCCACTTTCAATGTTATCTACAAATATAATGAACAATAGTGGCCCTAGTACTGACCCCTGGGGGACTCCACTAAGAACATTTTGCCATGATGATTTTGTACCATTTATCATCACTCTCTGCTGTCTATCTGAAAGCCACAACTCTATCCATTTTAGGATGTTGCCTGCAATACCATGGTACTGAAGCTGCATCATTAACCGTTTATGGAGTACCTTGTCAAAGGCCTTACTAAAGTCAAGATATGCTACATCAACCTGATTTCCCTGATCAAATTGTTCTGTTGCAAAATTCAAAAAGTCCAATATATTTGTGAGGCACGATCGCCTTTTTCTAAACCCATGTTGAGTATCTTGAATCAATCTGTTTCCTTCCCGAAAACTAAGTATTCTATCCTTGATCATTGATTCGAGTACCTTGCAGACTAGGGATGTGAGGCTTACTGGGCTATAGTTTCAACCTTCCCTCTTTCTCCTTTCTTGAAAATAGGAACCACATTTGCCCTTTTCCAATCTGTTGGAATTTCATTTTGTGAAACTGATCTGCAAAATATTATACTAAGTGGAATTGCGAGTTCCTTTTCAGCTTCCCGCAATACCCTTGCATACATTCCATCAGGTCCTGCTGCCTTGTTTGGCTTTATTTTCCTGATATAATTGAAAACAACATCACTATCAATGAAATCAACATTGTTTATCTGATCACCTGTCACTGAACTGTGGTGTACGATTGGCAACAAAGAGAGGGAGAGAGAGAGAGAGAGAGAGAGAGAGAGAGAGAGAGAGAGAGAGAGAGAGAGAGAGAGAGAGAGAGAGAGAGAGAGAGATAGAGAGAGATAGAGAGATAGAGAGTATATATATATATATATATATATATATATATATATATATATATATATATATATATATATATATATATATATATATATATATATATATATATATATATATATATATATATATATATATATATATATATATATATATATATATATATAGAGAGAGAGAGAGAGAGAGAGAGAGAGAGAGAGAGAGAGAGAGAGAGAGAGAGAGAGAGAGAGAGAGAGAGAGAGAGAGAGAGAGAGAGAGAGAGAGAGAGAGAGAGAGAGAGAGAGAGAGAGATGCCAGCAGTGGCGCAGCCAGGACTTTTCTAAGGAAGGAGGGCCGGACCCAAACAAATTGTAATGAATCAGATACAGCTTTCGACGCACGAAGCTCGCCAAACATGTATAGTTTCACATGGTGAAAATCCCAAAAATTCTTCCTTTATCTAGTATATTTTTCGTTGCTAAGGGGAGGCAGCGATAACCCTCCCCCATTTGTTTTCACCTCTGGTTACCGGTAGCCTGATAGCCTCATTTGTTTTCACAGGTGAACTCGGCATCCTCCTCCCGCCCCCATCCCCACCTACATTCACACACACAATCGCTATCAAAGAGTGTCACCCTAGCTGGGGCCGAGTGTCCCAACGGCACAGTCCAGCTATCTAGTTTTGTACTGGACACTAAATCAGGTACACATTTTGGTTGGCTTTGAACAAAGCGGGTACGTTTCAATTGGATTTTGGTAGTTTTATACTTGTTTCTTAGACGAAATTATGGATGAAAAATGATATTGGTAAAATAAGGAATAGTTATATGTCTCAGTACACATGTATTTGGAACATACGTTTATAAGAACGATAATACAGTTTCTGTGTTCATTAGTTATTATTTTAAGTCCATTTATTTACTTTACGATATGCAACAAGTTGCCTTTTTAAGATACCAATCGAAACAGCAATGCTTGGTAGTTTTCCTAGCTATGTATGAAGAATTGCTTCGACGTGGTATGTATAGGAATGTATGCAGTGACAACGGCCCCATGTTACCAGGGGAGATTCGAAGGGTCCTCCCGGGGCTCAAGAGGCCTCATCAAATTTGGAAGGGTAATGGTGCGCTCCCTGTTTATTGCTCATTTCATGGTACCTCTACCCATGAATTATGGATCTACATCTTTGGTGGTACACGTTTGTTTTAGCTTTCAAGTTATGGGTCTCCTGTGCTTTCTTATGGGCCTCGTTTCGTTTACTGGGGCCTACTTTTCCTCTTGACCTCCCTTTACGTCGCGAAAACCTCCCCTCGGGTCCCGGCAGGCCTCTTTCATAGTAGAAGCCTCCTGAACCGTCTTGGGGTCACATCTTATCTCCTGAGGGGCCTCCCTACATGTGTTGAGGTCTTCTCTTGCGTTTAGAGGCTTTCTGTTAATTTTAGAGGCCTCCTTGACTGCTTTACTTTACTGTCTTTTAGGGCCTTTCCATGGGAGTTTGTACCAATTTGGAAGAGCTCTGTCACAGTAGGGACCTCTTGTACCGCCTTGGAGGCCTCACCTGATTTCCTAAGATCTTCCTACCCGCTTTGGGTCCTCCTCTTGCATCTCCTGCGTCCTTCTACAAATTATGGACCTCCACCACCGGTGCACGGCCTCATCTCGTTTCCTGCGGGGGGGGGGGGGGGGGAGGGGAGCTTGCTCGTCTTGGAAGGGCCTGCTGAGCCGGCTCAGCCCTTTGTGGATAGGACCTCTCCTAGATTTCAGAGAGCCAAACCATATGTTTACCCCTCCCCCAGACGGTAGCGCCGTCCCTGTATATATGAAATAAGATACCCGTATTCGATCGAAAACATTTGCACATTACCAGACAGTCACTGAGTACTACCCAGTGCACAAGGTCACTACACATCACGTTCAAGGGAAATACACTAAAGGTAGGCAATATTTACCATCTGCGAAAAAAAAAACCTAATCACTGAATTGTCGACACGAGTGACCAATTCGTCACTAACATGGCACCAATCATGACCACCACACCACTAACTCGGCACCATCGGTCACCAATACACCACTGACCTGACACCACCTGTGACCAACACACCACTAAACTGGCCCCACCTGCGACCAAAGCACCACACACCTGGCACCACCTGTGACTGGCATGACACTGACCTGGCACCACCTGTGACCGGCATGACACTGACCTGGCACCACCTGTGACTGGCATGACACTGACCTGGCACCACCTGTGACTGGCATGACGCTGACCTGGCACCACCTGTGACTGGCATGACACTGACCTGGCACCACCTGTGACTGGCATGACACTGACCTGGCACCACCTGTGACTGGCATGACACTGACCTGGCACCACCTGTGACTGGCATGACACTGACCTGGCACCACCTGTGACTGGCATGACACTGACCTGGCACCACCTGTGACTGGCATGACACTGACCTGGCACCACCTGTGACCGGCATGACACTGACCTGGCACCACCTGTGACTGGCATGACACTGACCTGGCACCACCTGTGACTGGCATGACACTGACCTGGCACCACCTGTGACTGGAATGACACTGACCTGGCACCACCTGTGACCGGCATGACACTGACCTGGCACCACCTGTGACTGGCATGACACTGACCTGGCACCACATGTGACTGGCATGACACTGACCTGGCACCACCTGTGACTAGCATGACACTGACTTGGTACGACCTGTGACCGGCATGACACTGACCTGGCACCCCCTGTGACCGGCATGACACTGACCTGGCACCACCTGTGACTGGCATGACACTGACCTGGCACCACCTGTGACTGGCATGACGCTGACCTGGCACCACCTGTGACTGGCATGACACTGACCTGGCACCACCTGTGACTGGCATGACACTGACCTGGCACCACCTGTGACTGGCATGACACTGACCTGGCACCACCTGTGACTGGCATGACACTGACCTGGCACCACCTGTGACCGGCATGACACTGACCTGGCACCACCTGTGACCGGCATGACACTGACCTGGCACCACCTGTGACTGGCATGACACTGACCTGGCACCACCTGTGACTGGCATGACACTGACCTGGCACCACCTGTGACTGAAATGACACTGACCTGGCACCACCTGTGACCGGCATGACACTGACCTGGCACCACCTGTGACTGGCATGACACTGACCTGGCACCACATGTGACTGGCATGACACTGACCTGGCACCACCTGTGACTAGCATGACACTGACTTGGTGCGACCTGTGACCGGCATGACACTGACCTGGCACCCCCTGTGACCGGCATGACACTGACCTGGCACCACCTGTGACCGGCATGACACTGACCTGGCACCACCTGTGACCGGCATGACACTGACCTGGCACCACCTGTGACTAGCATGACACTGACCTGGCACCACCTGTGACTGGCATGACACTAACCTGGCACCACCTGTGACTGGCATGACACTGACCTGGCACCACCTGTGACCGGCATGACACTGACCTGGTACCACCTGTGACCGGCATGACACTGACCTGGCACCACCTGTGACCGGCATGACACTGACCTGGCACCACCTGTGACCGGCATGACACTGACCTGGCACCACCTGTGACTGGCATGACACTGACCTGGCACCACCTGTGACTGGCATGCCACTGACCTGGCACCACCTGCGACCGGCATGACACTGACCTGGCACCACCTGTAACCGGCATGACACTGACCTGGCACCACCTGTGACTGGCATGACACTGACCTGGCACCACCTGTGACTGGCATGACACTGACCTGGCACCACCTGTGACCGGCATGACACTGACCTGGCACCACCTGTGACCGGCATGACACTGACCTGGCACCACCTGTGACTGGCATGACACTGACCTGGCACCACCTGTGACCAGCATGACACTGACCTGGCACCACCTGTGACCGGCATGACACTGACCTGGCACCACCTGTGACCGGCATGACACTGACCTGGCACCACCTGTGACTGGCATGACACTGACCTGGCACCACCTGTGACCGGCATGACACTGACCTGGCACCACCTGTGACTGGCATGACACTGACCTGGCACCACCTGTAACTGGCATGACACTGACCTGGCACCACCTGTGACCGGCATGACACTGACCTGGCACCATCAGAGGTCCTCCCGAGTCTCCCCGGCACGTGTCGACACCGTTGCCATTTCCGGCGCACAGACGCCGGCCGAGACCCGACCTGATATTCCTCCGGTAGGACTTCTCGCACACACCGGGCGATACTATTTTGATTTTAGCCTCCTGCAGAAATTGTGTGTGGGTGCTGCCTGCGGACAGATCAGAGGTCACGCTCTGAGGTCACCAAGGTGAGCCAGTTCCCCTGCTGGGTGGTGGGGGTGAGACGTGAGTACATCTGCGGACAGATCAGAGGTCACGCGCTGAGGTCACCAAGGTGAGCCAGTTCCCCTGCTGGGTGGTGGGGGTGAGACGTGAGTACATTGTGTGTGGGTGCTGCCTGCGGACAGATCAGAGGTCACGCGCCGAGGTCACCAAGGTGAGCCAGTTCCCCTGCTGGGTGGTGGGGGTGAGACGTGAGTACATCTGCGGACAGATCAGAGGTCACGCGCTGAGGTCACCAAGTTGAGCCAGTTCCCCTGCTGGGTGGTGGGGGTGAGACGTGAGTACATTTGGCGTCCCGGAGGGAAATACGGCCATGGCATCCCCTTCGCCGTGAATGGAGGGGGGGGGGGCAAAGAGCAATTTGGCCCCTCGTTCTGGGCGGGATAAATATCGTCCCTGAAAAGCCAACACGTCTTTTGCTTTTCCAATCGAGAGGAAATGTGATCAACCTATACAACCACGGAGTAAACCTCTCACCACGTTCAGCGGTTTTTTTTCGCCATCGATCACCCAGAAGTTTACAACTTATCGAAGTTTGCTAAACACTGTGTGGGACCAAATACTGGCTGTCCGCCCCCTTTTTGGCCCCCTTTCAAAGTCAGCTGAATCCAACAATGGATGAACAGATGGTGGACAGTTAGATGCCCGTAGCGTGTAGGCTATCAGGTGGTATGGTGGCAGAGATGTAACCCTGCCAAGATGGTCGGACTGAAACAGTATCAAAATCGATTTTGGTTGGTGCACTTCCATAGGCCCAATGGCTAAGGGTGGGAATTATCTGGAGAGGGAGATGCTATTCAATATATTTACAAATACATGAGCTCCGCTCCGTTGTGGTGATCATGAGGTTGTTATGGATTTTAGCAGAAACGAGAAGGTATAGAGGAGTGGTCGATATTTTCCAAGGGGGAGGGGAAAGTCAATAATGGTGGGATGGCAAGCTTTTGGTGGTGGGCAGCTGGAACGGAAGCATGCAGCTAAGAGAAATATGCGACGTCAGGGCAAAAGAAACTTAACACCTCCCTTTCTTGCATGCATTACTGAAAATGATCAGGATTCGCCTTATATTTCCATGACATCGACCCTTAGGGATATGATGCAGCTCGGTACGGCGTACACAGTAGAAAGCAACGTTCGGTAGCGCATTAGTTGGAGTCAGCGGCAATTTTTCGTCACGCAGGCGATAAATTTAGTGCTAGTGCGAATGCTGGTAGCAAAGCGACGTCGCGGATTTTGGATTCGCGGTCGAGAAGACTGTACTTGGATTATTCGAGCAAATAAATAGTTTGGCTGTGAAATTATCGATATCCGCCCACTTCCCGCTTGAAAGGAAACCACATTTCCGGTGTTCATGACATTTGTTTATGCGACAAAATCCCCGCCCATATTTCGTGAGCGACAAATCTAAGAATATATTGACTTCCGGACTAGCCGGCGTCACGAGCGCTGCGCCTGCCAGGCACGTGGTCAGCTCGGTGCAGTCTGCCGGCGTCACGAGCCCTGCACCTGCCAGGCACGTGGTCAGCTCGGTGTGGTCTGCCGGCGTCACGAACCTCGCGCCTGCCAGGCACGTGGTCAGCTCGGTGTGGTCTGCCGGCGTCACGAACCTCGCGCCTGCTAGGCACGTGGTCAGCTCGGTGCGGTCTGCCGGCGTCACGAACCTCGCGCCTCCGAGCGACCCCAGCCGGCGATGTAGGCGTTCCTGCCGACAATTGAGTCGGATCCGCCGGCCAGTCTGGCCAACTGCAGCGGCAGGCAGATGGGTCGCACGAACTCGGTGCTGGCCACTGACCGCGACAGCACCACCAGGCCGATGTCGTCGGCGAACGCGTTGTTCCGCCGGCCCTGAGGGACGTCGCGCCTGTTGGGGTCTGTCGACCACGCGCCTGTTGGCCACACCCCGTGGGCGGGTCTGTCGACCACGCGCCTGTTGGCCACACCCCGTGGGCGGGTCTGTCGACCACGCGCCTGTTGGCCACACCCCGTGGGCGGGTCTGTCGACCACGCGCCTGTTGGCCACACCCCGTGGGCGGGTCTGTCGACCACGCGCCTGTTGGCCACACCCCGTGGGCGGGTCTGTCGACCACGCGCCTGTTGGCCACACCCCGTGGGCGGGTCTGTCGACCACGCGCCTGTTGGCCACACCCCGTGGGCGGGTCTGTCGACCACGCGCCTGTTGGCCACACCCCGTGGGCGGGTCTGTCGACCACGCGCCTGTTGGCCACACCCCGTGGGCGGGTCTGTCGACCACGCGCTCTGGCAACGTCACACATCGGCGAGGCTGATCATAAATCATGGAAGTGTCGACATAACACAAAATAGGTACAGATGGGTAGGTGCCAAATGGCATTGACATCATGAATGACACAAAGAGAAAATGTTGTGCCCATGAAAATGTTGTGCCCATGAAAATGTTGTGCCCATGAAAATGTTGTGCCCATGAAAATGTTGTGCCCATGAAAATGTTGTGCCCATGAAACGGACAGATCTAGGATGCTTGACTTCCTTCTAAATACATGCAGTTGATTGCATCAGTGCTGATGTAACAACATGAGAAGTAGGAGCACTGCATTGAAGAAGGCGATCAGCATGGAACGATATTCAAGGAAAGAGACGACTTTGCCTGTACCGGATATTTGGATCCGATGAAAGGCACTGACTTATCCTGTACTAGGGGAGAGGATCTGGGACGAGGGGCGACTCACCTGTCCTGGACATGGGGATCTGTAGTGGGGGCGACTTACCCTGTACTGTGGATGGGGATCTGAGGCGAGGGGCGCCTTACCCTGTATTGGGAATGGGGGATCAGTATGGAGATGGGAACGTCCAAGTGTCTGTCGGCGCACACGCTGGGGCTTGCAGGCAAACAGTCTGGATCAGTGCTGAAGTCCAGCTCCCCGAGTCGCACCACCGCACTGCCGGCAGATATGTGTCACCTGAGACCGTGTCGGCTTTTGGCAACAGGATATTCATGCGATCAGCTTCGTCACACGTCATAATGTGACGTCACAGACTCATGTGCGAGGTTTTCACTTCTTGATCGCAAAACAAACATACACTGCAGTCCTTTAGCCACAAAATGTCATGCAGCATTCTAATTGCCATTCTTGATGGTAAGTAGATACTGTTGTTCACATAATGTTTTTAGCTTTCAAGTTATGCTTCGACCACACTGCTCCCAGTAGAGATCAACCCAAAATGCGACGGAAGCTAGTTTATGTGCAGCACAAGTGCCAATCTAAGGCGTGATTAAGTGCCGGTTGGGCAAGAGCAGGCATTGAAATCGCAGTTTGGTCAAATGCGCGGTCTAAAAATTTAGAACACTGGGATTTTGGTCGCTATTAAATTCATGTAATATTGTTTGTTCTCATACCCGGTGGGGGTGGCTGGACGGAACTATTTTTTACCCCTGATCAAATGTAGCTCCCTCAGTCATTGCCTTTCTTGGGTTGAAGCCGTACGTTTCTAAGTATGCATGAAGAGCTGAGGTAACCGGATGTGCGGTGCAATTACTAAGCTACATCACTGAAGGCACTGATGTCTGCCCTCCTTGGGTTCGAAAATAAAGCCTCCGGGTTAGAATTACGACTTCCGTTCAATAGCGATGGCCGGCAGACCGCCGAACGACTGCGGTGTGAAAAGATCATGACAGAGTGTACAGACGCGGGGTCTATCGCTACACATCCCACTTCCTGAACAAGCATCATCAGTATTTGAGATGAAATGCGGCGAAGTGAAAAATTGCACTTCAAATAGCAGATATAGTTCTACGTGAATAACGCAGGAATGAAACGCCGCCCCAAATATATATTTAGGTTGACAAGCGTAATCGTCGAGCTGAGTCAAGCCACCTTGAGCCGAATCAGGGCAGCTTGAGACGGGCCGCGTCGCTTATTTTTGCTAATTTTTTTGCTAATTTTGGGTTTCATTTAAATGCAACTACATGCTATCACCGATTTATTTAATCGTGCACGTGACTGTCTCTTTGGCTTCACTTACCTTCACGTATGATGATCTCAGAGTGCACAACTTCCCCGTATATTGGAACGGAATGTACCAGGCCAATTTCGAGATAATGTATGGTCGATTGATTATCATTTTGCTGATGCTCAATCATGGAAAACATCCGAACAAACTGTAAGTGCCCATAAGGCCTTAACTATCCTCTCTGGTCTGACATATGGTAGCCCACAGTTGAATATTTTGCGTGACAATGTACGGTCTATTCTCTTTGGTGATATGTTGGACGCAGAGACGCAGCCAAGGGGCTTGGGGGGCGTGACCCGCCACCCCCTTAACAACCAAAAATACACTAAATGAAGGAAGAATTTTGGGGATTTTCACGACGCAAAATTCTACACTTTTGGCCCGCGATGCTCACCGCGAAGCTCTTTACATTTAGTGTGGTCGGGCCCCAGGGAAAATGCTGTTGCAGCACTGGTTAGACGGGCTACAAGTATAAAGACGCTGCACTCATTGTGGTTGGTCAGCTATATGAATATAAAACCTTTCTGCTGGCATATACAATGTATATGCCTGTATGTCTTTGTATATGTAAGCGTACAGGAAATGGCATGTTACAGAGCTACACTGAACAATTAACTCGCAGCAAAGGGAGTTATGGTGGTGACATAGCTAAGTAAAAGCACTTGAATCACTCTGTTATTATTTGCAGAATCAAACTACAGTGTGCTGAATCATTGTTTATTCAGGGTTACCTGCATAACGTCTCACGTGTGATATAGACGAAGCTTACAAACAAGCACGTTTATTTGCACGTTTGATTTGCACTCATGATTATCAAGCCATGTAGGGCTGGACAGTGATACACTCCTGAAAGATCTTGACCATTGCCGGTTTGGTATGCTGGGCCAGAGCAACAGCGCACAATTACTTTAGATACATGCCATCGGAAGGCAAAAAGCTTTAAAGGCTACATTTTCCGAAGTTCGGTGTCTATATAATTGGTAGTAGCCTTATGATATGCACTGCTTGGTACAAACAGCAATTTACTAAACTTTGCATTATTCACCGCGTTAATTTCGTAAAAACACGTCGGCAACCATGAGCCTCGTCCCACAATTAAGAGAACGAAGCAGCATTCATGTGTAAGAAACACCCAGACGATTGGTAGGATAAATCATTAATACTTTCATTAACTTCAGACAAATTCATTAATAACAGAAATAGAGATATCTGCTGCTCTGGAGGTAGTTTCGTTTTTCTGCCCTTGTGGTAGTCGTGCAGTGTATACAAGGGCGTAGGAGCGACCGCAAAATTGGGCGGGGGGACTGATTGTAGACTAATACTTTCCAGTCAACACCACCAGGTTAATGATGAAAATCGGAGACAACGAGGGAGGGGGCTTGACCAGCTGGCTCAGCATGCACCTCGCAGCGCAGCAGGAGCTTGCCGTCCGTACCGGGCGGCGAGGAGACAACGTGGTTGATTCGTGTTCGGAGGTCTCGTGTTCAGTCACATGCAGGCATGGCGCTTTTTATTTCTTGCTTCCGGAATGCAATTTGGTGAATGTATCGCTTCCGAAAACACTTCAGCTCTGCCTACATGCTTCAGAGCGTATGGTCGTAAAAACATTCAAAGCATTGCGCCTATGCCTGATATTCACAGACATTCGACTGTACTCTGACTGTAGCACTTGTCCTCGCTCGTTTAGAATCAGCTCAGACGTCGCACACTGGTATTGTGCATTGTACTGTGTCTTATTTCAGTGCGTACCTTCGGTGAAAATTTGTTAATTGGCATCACTGGGCACGTTCTGTTCGGGTTTCAATTTCTCGTCTGGGAAGCCTGATGAATGGTTAGTTAGTTGAGAAGAGGCTGAGTTTGGTCATTTAGTTTTAATTGGGACGTTTGCCGTTATGCTTCGCCGAGAGACTCATAAGCCGCCGGGTCAGTCGGTAGTCACAACCGCCATCATCTGTTTTGTGTAAGTTGATCGATCAGACTAATGCTTTCAAACTTGACAAACGGCCTGATCAAAGCGGTGTCCGAATGTAGCCACTCACGGCGTTTGTCCGTCCGGTAGTATGGTGACGCAGTGTGCAGCCGTGAGGACATGTCGAGAGGTGATCAGGGTGCCACCACACGCCCACACCAGCCGCCTTCTGCCCGCCTCTGCAACATGCCGCCACATGGACACTGGCCGTTGGAGGGTGGTCAGCAGACGGGGTTAATCCTTAAACGGGGTGCTCAAGGAGGGTATAATCCCATTGTCCCTTCCCTGGATGCGCCACTGGCCGTGATTGCACCGCTTGCGGCCACAATACGTCAAGCAGGCCAAAAGAAAATCTTGTCTCGGATAATCCTATTTTGGATTGACGCGGGTTGTAGAGTGCTGTTGTAAACAACTTATTCCTTTCCATTGTTTTGCTCTTGTTATGTTCAACGACAAGGATCAATTGCCCCCTATTTTCCATATCATATCATCCACTATCAACGCAGTACCGTACATACCGCACTATAAGCAGGGGTGTATGATTGCAAGATCAGTTTGGGGGGGAGGGGGGCTCATACCTGGGTCAACCTATGGTACCCAAAATAAAAATCCCCCCCCATTTGGGTAACCTATTTTGCCATCTTAAAAAAAAAAAAATTTCATAAATATTATTTTCCTTTTTCCAGCCTACCCTGGAACAAAATAATCAGGCAATGTTTACTCGAAAAACTACCACGGAATACCGAGAAATCCACTCAGTGTCAAAACGACTTCTTTCCTTCTGCTTCGCATCGTCCACAATTTCATTATTGTTCTTATGATATTTATATATGTTACTTCAAATTTCCGTCGATCAAAATGGATTAAAATCGGTACGAAAAGAAACAACATGTAGCCATCCTAGCAAACTCCACATTGCGATCGGTGCTAAATGACCCGTGTAATCATCGATTTGAGAAAAGTTAAAATAGGATTGCTTGTGCTATTTCAATTTATCAAAGAGGACAGCCACCACCTGTCACCCCTTCAAAATCGCAATTTGCATTAACTGATAGGAAATCAATGGAATATGGGTCAGTGCACGAGGCTTGAAAAGTGTATTTCTAGCCTGGCGCATATCCACTGGTAGGTCCTAATATGAGGTCACCGAGTGATAGAAGAGCCGACGTTTTCGCTGCAGTTCGTGCTGGTTCAGTTGGTTGTTTCTCATTGAACTACAAATGTGTTTAAAAAGTGCTTACATTATAAATAAACATATCAACCAATATGCATCAGCATGTTAAATTTGCAGGTTACATCGAAAACCAAGAGGTACCTTGTCAGTGCGCCATATGGCCACAATTGTTACATCTGGCGACCTCATGCATGGCGGGTGGCTGTGGATTCGGTTAGCAGGGCACGAGACGGCGGACAATGCACTTACCACGGTAGCCGATGGATGCGGCCCAAGGCCAGCTGCCAATCGTAGAGTCCTGACCACCGATCACACGCTGGTCGAACGATCTGACGCCGCACTGACCCTCGGGCGGCAGCAGCCTCACCAGCTGGCCCGGGCGTCTCGGGCGGCTGGGGCGGCTGGTGACTGGGCGGCTCGGGCGGCTGGTGACCGGGCGGCTCGGGCGGCTGGGGCGGCTGGTGACCGGGCGGCTCGTGCGGCTGGTGACCGGGCGTCTCGGGCGGCTGGGGCGGCTGGTGACCGGGCGTCTCGGGCGGCTGGGGCGGCTGGTGACCGGGCGTCTCGGGCGGCTGGGGCGGCTGGTGACCGGGCGTCTCGGGCGGCTGGGGCGGCTGGTGACTGGGCGGCTCGGGCGGCTGGTGACCGGGCGGCTCGGGCGGCTGGTGACTGGGCGGCTCGGGCGGCTGGTGACTGGGCGGCTCGGGCGGCTGGTGACCGGGCGGCCGAAGATGAATGTTGGCGCGAAGGTGCGCGGCGGCTGCACGAACGGGCCACTTGGACGGCCGCCTCCGGAGCGACTGCGCGCGCAGCAGATGCGGGGCCGCGGCCCATCGAACGGACACTTCTTGGTCTCCGAGCGCAGCGTGAACAGCGCCGAGCGCGGCGCCTCGCCGCTTTTGACCTGACTCAAAAGCAGGTTCATGGCCGGGCAGTCGCGAAGACGCGTGCATGCTCCAGCCACTGCGTCGTTCGTTGTGCAAGGTATACCGCCTGCCTGCCGACGGTCTGAAGAGCAAAACACGGTGTGATTTGGTACACCCGATATCGCATTGTGGTAGAACTTCAGATTCACTGGCTACCAAATAGCGTTTCGTTTATGTTTTTTTTTCTCTTACGAATACACACATACGCATACACATACACACACACACACACATCACACACACACACACACACACACACACACACACACACACACACACACACACACACACACACACACAGACACAGACACAGACACAGACACAGACACAAACACAGACACAGACACAGACACAGACACAGACACATACACATACACAGATACAGACACAGACACAGACACGGACACGGACACGGACACGGACACGGACACGGACACGGACACGGACACGGACACGGACACGGACACGGACACAGACACAGACACAGACACAGACACAGACACAGACACAGACACAGACACAGACACAGACACAGACACAGACATACACACACACACACACACACACACACACACACACACACACACACACACACACACACACACACACACACACACGCACGCACACACACACACGTATATATATATATATATATATATATATCACATAAAATAATGTTTTTCGTCCAAAGTCGTCCAAATCTTGGTTGTGGAATAAACTTGACGGCCAATAGATCATCAATAGATCATATAGATCATGTGATTTACATTAGGACTATATTGTCTCAGCTCAATGTTTCGTTACATCACGTATGATCTTCAGGAGCAGAAAGAGTGGGGGGGGATAATTATTTTTTAGGCGTGCCGGACCATAAAGGTCATTTGCGCCGCCTTTAAAGCGAGTACGTTACATGTCTGTCTATAAAAGCGAATGTTTGCGATCAAGGTGCAGGCAAGTGGACTTTTACGTTAAGAGAATTTTACGTTATAGTTTGTGTCACATTTAGGTGCTGAAGGCGAGGGCTGGGTTTGGGACATCTCGCTGATGTATAAATGCTTTTAATTATACTCTACTCCTCCACAAAATAAGTTGTAGTTTGGGTGGGGGTGGGGGTGTTTTGAGAGTGGCGAGAAGTTGATTTTGCCAGGGTGCCGGCTTTAGCCTACTCTTATCGAAGAGCACCGAGGGATCTTTACCGTGCGAACAAGGAGGTAATTGTCCGCACCGCCCATCACGCCGGCCGCCGCGTGTTAGTTGTTTGTAGCGGGTTAGTCTAAGCATGCAGGGTTGTCAGTTGGGTTAGTACGGTGTTTTGCGGTTCGGCTCTTCTACGTCCGCTGTACATCTGGGTAGCCGTTTACGTTATGAGTTGCAAGGCAAATCGGCTCATCTACGTCCGATGGCTCCTCTGGGTAATCGTTTTACGTTATGTTAATATATATTTTTAGTTTTTAGTTTTTCCTAAAGCAAGTCGGCTCATCTGCTTCCCACGGCACCGCTAGGCAGCCATTTATTTCTAATTGGGAAGCAAATCGGCTCACGTACGTCCGACGCCATGCGGGGATGGCTATTCACGTGTTTCCTACTAGTGTTTCGTGGTCATGCATTACGAGTTGATGTGAGTGTTGGTGGTGTGGTGCCTACAGTGCTCCTGCTAGTTTTGTTGCATACAGATATTCAAATAGCAATTGAAGGAGTTCTGGGCGTTTTCCACCGAGAAGCGATGGGAGCGATAGGGTGATACCCTCTCTTTGGCAGAATGCCTTAAGTGGTTGTCTTTGAGAGCTAAAGCTACTGCAGTCTAGCAGGATGTGGCCTATGCTTAACGTGGTGTTGCAGGTGTCGCAGTGAGGTGTTGTGTATTGGTCACCCTCTAATTGAGGCTGTGTTAGTTTTGTGCAACCAGTTCTAAATCTAGTGAGGATGAAGTCTTTTTGTTGGTGAGATTGATTTGATGTGTTCCATGTGCCTATCGTTGGTTTGATTGCGTTGGTGTGGTTGGATTTGTGCTGTGTTGAGTTGTGTTGTGTTGAGTTGTGTTGTGTTCATGTGTTCTGTTGATGTTGGCGAATGTGGCGTTGTAGGAGTGCTTTGCAATCGTCTACCGAATATTACACGTTGGGGTAAGTGTCCAATGCTAAGGCTTGCCTTGCGAGCCGGTTTGCTTCTTCGTTACTTGGGATGTTGGCGTGGTCCGGAATCCAGAGGAAGGAAAAGTTCATGTTTACGTTATGGGCCACGATTTGTTGGATTCTATCAATGACGTGATGTGGACAGTCGTGGGTGTTGCTAATTAACTGGAGGACGGATTTGGAGTCTGAGCAAATTACTACGTTTCTAGCTTTACGCCTCATGAGAATAGAGATAGCGGCCAGATTGGCCATTGCTTCAGCGGAGTAGATGGAGAAGTTATCCGGTGGACGCTTGGAAAGTCTGAGACCTGGTCCAGTGATGCCGATGCCTACCTTAGCCTCGTGTTTCGACCCATCCGTGAATACGAGTGATTTGTGATTGTTGTCATCCGCGAACTTGTGGAAGATGCCAAGAATTTCCGCCGATGTGATAGTGGATTTCTTTTCCGAGCGCAAGTACTCGACCTTTGGTTGGTTGAACCTTTGGTTGACTGAAAGTCCAGAATGGCCTAGTGGGCGGTCGAGCTGCAGTGGATGGTATTGCGAGGTTACGATCTGAGAGAGCCGTGGCAATTTGAATGCTATATGGTGAAAGTTTGCGCCCAAATTGGCTCTTGTCGTATCTGTGAGGCGTAAAGCAGCGCTGTGCCTCATGATTTTTAATGGATTTGATTTTGATGTGGTACCGGCACAGCTGTTGTGTTCTCCTGAAGTGGAGTGTGGGGGGGGGGGGCGTAGGAGCAGAAAACAGTAAAATAAAGTCGATTCCAACGCCTATCGAGTCAGGTTGGACAATAGCGTCAACTGCTGGGGTGTCGTTTAGCTACATGTATGACGCGTGTGACGATTGTGATCGATATCAGTTTGTTATCTGTGCGCGCACCGATTGAAGCAATTACAGTGAAGCATTTTTGTGACAACAGCTAATTAATTTTCGCCAAAGCGGCTCCGAAATCCATCGATCATTCGGTGAGTTTCCTTCAGGCAAATTAACCGATTGAAAATGATATATGGCGCACGTGCTACAACGCCAGCCGAGCTCCCGTCGGAGGGATTTGATATGTGAATATAAATACAATTGTGTTGTACGGAATTGCGTTTCACGAGAGCTATTCTTTCTATTGTGACACCAATTCTTCGCTGTAATTGGTGAACTTGACGCGCGCACAGATAAAAAGCTGATATCAATCACAGTCGCCATATGCGTCATATATGTAGCTAAACGACACCCCAGCAGCTGATTGCTATTGTCCAGGCCTGGTCGATACAATAATACAGAGTTACATATCATTCATACAGTGACTTGAAAACGCACGGTTGCAGGACGAAGCACGATGACAGCACATTTCTCAATCCTCCCACCAGCTAAAACTGTTTTTTTCGGTCAGCACCCGAACATCAAATTCACGAAGGAAGAACACAACGGATATCTCCCCTTCTTGGATGTCCTAATCTCAAAAGAGCATTGTCACCTTTTTACTTCTGTTTATCGTAAGCCCACCTTCTCGGGATTGGGAACCAGCATTTTTAACCTATTCCATCGCTCCATTAAAAACTGCATTATCTACTCTTTCGTCGTCATGGTCTTCCACCTAAGCTCAGCCTATGCCCTCTTTGACATTGAACTACAATTTCTCAAAAGTGTTTCAAGTGTGATGCTTTCTCAACCCATCTGGTAAACTTTTACATTAAATGTTTCTTGATACCAAGTTCAGTAGGAAAATCATCATACATACGGTTCCAAAGCTGCCCAAGTACGTGGTTCTTCAGTTTTTTTTTCGGACAGCAGTCTGATGGTCTAAAGTCTGAACTTATTCAATAACCGTCAAACTTTTACTCTTACGTGGACCCCAAGATCATCTGAGTGAATTATTTCGCAATAGGCTCCTTTTTCCGATATAAGGACAGGATTCCTAAATGTTGTTTGACCTCAGTAGCATATCGCTGCAGTTGCGCCTCGTGTGAGTAATCGCACGTGGGGTTTACCCTGCGTAGTCTATACTGTAGAATACAACAACATTTAGGTAGATCAGACCGCATTCAACACGTCCACTGCAGCCCCGACCCGTCACCAGTTAGTGAACACTCACTTGCGTGTAATGCACACTTCTCCATTGACGATTTTTCAATTTGTCCCGTCATAATTCGATCTTCGACCTCCGTATTATGGTGTCTATGTGCATACATCAACAGCGCCCCAGCCCAAATACTATGGCACCATCTTTTCTTTTAAAAACCGCATAATAGGTTTTAGCTGGTGGGAGGGCTTGAGAAATGAAACCCATCATGCTTCGTCTTGCATCCGTGTGTTTTCAAGTCACTGTATGAATGATATGTAACTCTGTTCTTGTATCGTCTTTGTTTTGCTGTTTTCTGGTCCTGAAGATGTTACGCAATATAACGAAACGTTGAGCTCAGACAATATAGTCGTAATGGAGTTCTTATGATCTATATAACTCTATTGGCAATCAGGTTTATTATACAACTATACATTTTATATATATATATATATATATATATTATATATATATATATATATATATATATATATATAGCATTGATTGCTTTCATTTGTGTTCTTTCGAGTACAGCAACGGCTGCTGACCAACGATAACTACTCGACCAAAGATATCGGCCAAGAGATCAGAACGGATATGGACCGCTACATACACCATCGCACCAACCATGGTAACAACAATCGAAAAGATAATGTTCTAGTCAGTGACTATGACAATAGCAGCAGCAGAGACGGCGGAAGCGTCGGTGGCGGAAACGTTGACGGCAACAACGGCAACGACGGTGGCAGCGTCGGTGACGGCGGCGGTAGCGCCAACATTGATGGCGGTAGCGTCAATAGCGGTAGCGTCGGTAACAGTAGCGGTGGTGGCGTTAGCGCCGGTGATAGCAGCGCCGGACACAGTGTCCGTGAAGACAGTGGTAGGGTGCTCGGTGGCAGCTGTGGCGGCAGAAGCCGCAGGGACGGCGATGGTAGCGACGGAGGCGGCGAGAATAGAAACTCTGCCACACCTGAGACCGACATTATTTTACAAAAACCAAATGAACCCTTCATACCGCGCAGATGAGACGGTACTCCGGGAAATCGTATTTCACATCAAACCAAGGGCATGCAATAACGTACAACTAATAATTTAACAAAAAAGCACAAAAAAAGTGCCAATCATGTCATGATAAATAGCATGGTGAAGGAACCAAAAACAACAACAATGCAGTTCATGAATATAAATGCATAAAGCTTGCAAACTTCAAATTCCCTCAGTAAGCTATATTGCACACCACAACATCACTGTCGCGACGCCTGACTTCTCACCTACAGTCGGGCGCTCCACACCAGCATGCACAAGACAAACATCACGGAAACATAACTAGACAAGAGTTGGTACAAAACACTAATATCATCGCACACATACGGGACAAGAGGAGACTATGCATCACGGAAGCCATCCTCATCCGTGAACGACTCCCCACTCTGAACACCCAACGTGACTGTCAGGGTATCCTCACACTATGTGATGGATTTCCAGGCCTCCGTCCAAGCGCTTAGTGTGCTTGTGCTTTTATGACGTTTTTTTTTCTTCTCAAGGTGAATGTGTGCTTATATTGTGCTCGTATCTAGAAGTGAAAGTACATTTCTTAGGTGGAACGATAATTATCTAGGATATCAAGTAGTTTGAACGATGTAATTGTATATTTCGCTACCTTTCTGATTAAAAGCTTGAGAATGTCTTATGTTAGGACGGAACGTCGCGCAATAAATGATTATAATTGGTGATCTGATCTACCAACTGCACGAAAAAGGAAAAAGAGCATTAAGGGAACACGAAAGAACACAAAAGAAACCAATCAATGCTAGATATGCCGTCAACTTTAACGAAACATATATATATATATATATATATATATGAGGATATATATCAGGTTCCTTCTGGATTTTTGGAAGTGCTCGTAGGCACGTGACGCGTAAAAGTTGCTCAGTATGCACTAGGACGTTTATATTTGTCTGTTCTTTCATTGATCACTGATCACCAAGTGGAGTGGTGCAAGTCTGTCGCTGAAAATGAGTCGAAAAAATTATTTCAGCGCGAGTCATTCGCGCACACTTTCTCACTGGCGAAACATATCTTCAGGTGCGTAGGTTCATGGCCAAATCCTATGCTGATGATGCTGCGGCCCTACTGACTATTGTCGTTGGTTTCGCCGCTGGAGCACTGGGCAAACAGGCGCCTTGGACAGTCCTCACCCGGGAGCTCCCCGGATGGCGCGCACTCCGCGCCTGGAGCGCCAAGTTGAGGAAATGGTTTTGGAAGCCAGGCGTTCCACCCTCCAAGAAATCACTGGTCGACTGGGCATCAGCAAAGCGACAGTGAGAAGGGTGCTCAACGAATTAGGGTACACCAAAGTCTGCTGCCGATGAATACCCCATAATCTCACTCAGGAGCGAAAGGTAGCGCGTGTGCAGGCTGTGCAAGAGCTGCTCAGCCAGTAGGATTTCGAAGGACATTTTTTTTAGATTCAGTAATTACCGTTGACGAGACGTGGATAAGCTTGTAACAACCCTCCGACAAGAACAGAGAGCAAGAAGTGGAAGACGGGAAGCGAGGGCACCACGAGGTTACCGAAAATGGGGCGCACGAGCGGGAAGGTCATGTGCACGGTGTTCTTCGACGCAGAGGGCGTCGTGTGTATTGATTTCCTACCAAGAGACAATTCCATCGACTCAGCAAGATACATTCAGTCGCTGAGAAAGATGCTACGGGCCATCAGGAAGAAACGGTCAAACAAGCGAGGTCACCGGTTCAGGCTCCACCATGACAACGCCAGGCCCCACACTTCCCGGAAGACGAAGTCGTTTCTGGAGAGTCATGGACTCGAAACCATCAAACGCATACCATACTCCCCTGAGCTCGCCCCTGCTGACGCTTTTCCCAAGCTCAAGAAGGCACTGCGTGGAGGATATGCAAGCAGCATTTCAGAGCTCGAGCTGCAGTGCGCCAAGAAGTCACAGGTGCCTCGGAAGAAGAGCTCAGGGCGGTGGTTCTCGTGCAGTGAATGGATCGGCTCTGAGTGTGTGCGTGTGGGTGGTGAATATGTTGAGTCATAATATGTGAAACAGGCTTGGTATGTACACACACACACACACACACACACACACACACACACACACACACACACACACACACACACACACACACACACACACACACAATGGATCGGCTCTGAGTGTGTGCGTGTGGGTGGTGAATATGTTGAGTCATAATATGTGAAACAGGCTTGGTATGTACACACACACACACACACACACACACACACACACACACACACACACACACACACACACACACACACACACACACACACACACACACACACACACACACACACACACACACACACACACACACACACAATGGATCGGCTCTGAGTGTGTGCGTGTGGGTGGTGAATATGTTGAGTCATAATATGTGAAACAGGCTTGGTATGTACACACACACACACACACACACACACACACACACACACACACACACACACACACACACACACACACACACACATACACACATATATGTATATATATATATATATATATATATATATATATATATATATATATATATATATATATATATATATATATAAATTATATTATATTATTTTCAGACTACTATCAGACTATTTTGGTATCGTAAAATTCATTCGAAATCCTCGTTCGATCAATTCGGAAGTAATTCGTCGGAAGGGACTTAATTTTATTCCACAAGGTATTCGGAACCATGGGTCGAGTTTGTCCGATGACAAACCACAACGATGACTGTTATATCAGCTGGTTTTCTTTCTATGTTTGTTTTCTGTTGTTGCAGCACTGGCGTATTTGGGACCAAGAGATATAATATTTCCAAATAAGGATGCAAAGGTACATCTTCCTCTATATAAATTGGAAGTAGCAATTCGAGATGCATGTGTCATTAGGGCGGGTAATTAGGGCGGGTCATACTTTATATTTTTTGTAAGTCGATTGCGAGAGGTGTTAAAATAATGTAGTTTGGTGTGTAGAGCGCAAATCTGACTTTAAATTTCAATTCTGATAACCCTGAGCTACATCAATTTGCAGTTGAATATGGTACAATTTGTAATTATCTTGCTGTTTTACCCGGATAAATTGAAATTGATTTCTTGTCCCATGTAGCTCAGCAATAATCATAATATGGGTCTTTTGAGGAGGTTTATTGAGTGAAAATCGAAATTTAAATGACTTAGCCTATTCATTATTTTTTTATTCACGTTCGCGACGCTCTCAGACGCATAAATTTTTGGCGAACAAATTATAAGTAGTGCGAGGATATTTGTGGCGCAATATACAAGTGCGCTTCGCTCTGTGGGGTCTGTGGTTTGGGGAGGGGGAGTCCAGTCCGACATTTTGTTCCAGGAGGGAAGGGATGGAATAAGTGCGAATTGCATTCACATTCCATGATTTACTATGCTGAGTTATCAACTAGTTAAATAAATGTTTCAAGTCAGAACAAGGAAGACATCAAGTTCTCATCTGAGTAATCTTTTTGGCAATGGGTGGAAGCTGTTCGTGCCTGAATCGCCAACTGGCAGGAATATCCTGGGGTGTGGCATCTACTTGAGGGAGACACTTGAGGGTGAAGATGACAGGAGAACTACCCGGTGGACCAGGTTGTGAGTGAAATCTACCTGGTCTGATTTGTCAGTGGGGCAAAGCTAATGCTCTTTTCAGGCCACCTGTTACCAAGGAAAATGTGATCATCATGTCTAAGCTCATTGAGGTCTAGAATTCGGCAGTGCAGTGTTCTCTTGGGAAGGGAAACTTAATACCAAAGAGAGGTCCGCAGTCAAGTTAGACATGGCATTTCATATTTTGACTTGCAGGTGTCAAATTACCAGTTGTGTCATCCAAGCCCACATTAACTGCTCCTGTAGCAGAGAGAAAAGCTTCCTGTGAAAGATCTTGCCTTCATCAAGGGGCAAAAAGAGAAGGCCGGACGTTAAGGATCCCACCAAATAGGACGCCCTGATCTGCCAGGGCTGGGATCTGGGATTGGAGAGAAGTCGTGCTGAGGATGGCTTTGTCCCTGAAGTTGGGCTCTTTCCTGAAATTGCCCGTGAGCCTGCAGCGAAGGTACAGAACAACTGTGATTATATTCCAATCCTGCATCCTCATTACTGGGCGGATTGATCTGCCCAGTGTGGTGATGGATTTGATGGAAGCTGAGGGCAGTGACCAAACTTTCTCTCCATAGATCAGAGGAGAACACTATGATGTTGCTAGTGAACCTGGCAGCTATTATCTGCTCCACTTTACCTCAGAGAAAGAGCTAAAGAGGAGTCACATGCTGAGTAGATTGCCAAGGTACTGTTTTCCTGCCTGAAAGACAGGGGTTTTGATAAGACCTTGTGGGCCATTGGAGGAGACTCAACAAATTTGAACACTAGTGTGAATGCTGAAATAATGAAGAAGCTGGAACTGCACCTGGGTAGAAAGCTGATCTGGTTGGTGTGCAGCCTGCACACTGTTGAATTTCCCCTGCGACGTCTGGTTGTTGACCTTGATGCCCATACTCTGTCAAATAACACATTTTCCAAGCGAATAGGAAAGCTCCTTGATTCTGCTACATACTTGGATATCAATCCAAACTTCCCGGATCTCTGCTGGCCCTTCACTGATCAAGCTGCCTAAAAGTTCAAGATCTCTCAACTGATCAACACTATGGCTCTAAGATTGTCTGTGCAGTCAGGGATAGAGTGCTTCCTGCACGATTGGCCCTGTTGGAGATTGGACCAGTGAACCACAGCCGTTGGTTCATTACAACGACTAGACTTCTCGGGATCTGGGTGTCAAAGCACGGACTTAAATGAAAGAACATGAAGAATCTGAATTCATTGTGCAATTCATCTTTGGACTACACTATCCATCTTGGTTCACTGTGAAGGTCAAGCACTTCTGGGTCGAAGGGCCTAGACACATCATGTGTCAGCTGGACTGCCTCACATCCCAAGGCAAGGAGGTGCTGGACCTTATGATGCCGACTGTGAGAGTATCTGCTTGGCATGCCCACAGTGAAGCCATAATCCAAACACTGCTGTGCTCTGAGGATCAAAATGAGAGTATTGAGGGGGTGGAGAGAGTCGCCATCAAGGGAGAGGAGGACCCAGACACTCAGCTGAGGGACCTCTATGTCAGAACCAGAAGGGACCTGACATCAATCGTGATGCTTTCAGCATTGTCGACTTGATCAGCTGGTCAGATTTTGTGTCAGAGCCACCTCTCATCTGCTCCTTAAGCAACTCAGAGATGAAGAACTTCATCAACACCCCCATGGAGGTGCTCAGCTTGCCTTGCCACACACGACTTATTGAGAGTTGTTAATATGGTCACTGATGCTTCTGCTAAGTACTTCGCACAGGAAGAGTGGTATGGAGGGATCAGGACTCAGGGGACCAGCAGGATGCTGACGTCCAAGAATGAGTCAAAGCAGGACTTGTGCAACCTGGCAGAGTTCAGGAAGTCACGAATTGTGCCTTGTAATTGTATCCAGTGATATGCATGCAGTTCGCCTGTTAATATAGATGTAAACTTGATTTGACTTAGTCAATATGCATGATTGCCCTTATATCTTTTCATATCTTAAAAATGGGCTCGAAAGGGTAAAATTTGCGATTTAAAACTACATGATTGATGTAGGTTAGAGTTATCCTATCTAAAAAAAATTAACTCATATTTGAATTCCTTATGAAAAACTACGTCATGTAGACACCCCTAATGTTCGAGTTTTCTTCAAACTCATTTTGGTACCGGAGTATGACCCGCCCTAGCAGGTCATACTCCGGTGCCAAAATGGATTTGAAGGAAATTATTTGCAAGTCAAAATATAAAATACCATGTCTAACTGACACCTCTCTTTGGCATCAAGTTTGCCCTTCCCAAGAGAACACTGCACTGCCGAATTTCAGAACTCAATGAGCTTGGACATGATGATCACATCACACACGCAAAAGAGCATTAGCTTTGCCCCACTGACAAATCAGACCAGGTAGATGTCACTCACAACCTGGTCCACTGGGTAGTTCTCCTGTCATCTTCACCCTCAAGTGTCTCCCTCAAGTAGATGCCACACCCCGGGATATCCTTCCCAGTTGGCGGTTCAGACACGAACAGCTTCTACCCATTGCCAAAAAGATTACTCAGATGAGAACTTGATGTCTTCCTTGTTCTGACTGTAGGAAAGTTCCTATATCGGCTCGAGTGATAGCCTATGACCTCAGCGTTTCGCGATAACTCGGTTGTAAAAGCACCAAAGTCCTCTGTGCTGTCTGTATTGCACAGCAGCGCTCGAACGAACATACGAGACAGTTAGACGCCAGTACAGAACTTTTCTCTATGATGGAAAGCCGTGAGATGCCTTTCAGATGAATTTAAAGTCCGAAATTAGATGGAAATTTAGCGGGCACGGAAGCGTTCGACACACGTCCGCGCGCTCCGAGTGTCCAGCCACGACTGACTGCCAGCACACGGGCGGCGGCAGCGGGCGGAGACCCCCGACCTGTCATTGGTCGAAAAGCAGTTTACGTCCCCAGACGCGTCACCGTCCGGGTTCCAGAACATTCGCTCGAGAGGGCGGAAGTCGGCCGACAGCAAGAGGCCCGTGGGGTGTTACATTTACGGTATACTTTTATGGTCGGCAGGCTTACGGGGTCACGCCATTTACAGTTACGGTACAGCGAAAAGTATAATTTCTAGTAACTCTGTTGCATGACTTGAAACATTTATTTAACTAGTTGATAACTCAATACAATATATCATGAAATGATAATGCAATTTGCACTTATACAATCCCTTCCCACCTGGAACAAAATGTCGGACTGGACTCCCCCTCCCCAAACCACAGACCACACAGAGCGACGCGTAGTGACTTCACTTGTAAATTGCGCCACAAATATCCCCGCACCGCACATAACTTGTTCGCTAATAATTTATGCGCCTTAGAGCGTCGCCAGCGTCAATTTTAAAAATTGAATAGACTAAGTCATTTATATTTATATTTTCACTCGATAAAACTCCGCAAAAGACCCATATTATGATTATTGCTAAGTTAGATCGGACAAGAAATTAACTTGAATTCATTCGGGAAAAATATCAAGATAATCCCAAATTCTACAATATTCAACTTTGCAGTGATTTAAGTTAGGGTTATCAGAATTAAAAAATAAAGTCAGATTTGTGTTATACACACCAAACTACATTATTTGAACACCCATCGCAATTGATTTACAAAAAAAGTATGAACCACCCTATCCCTGCTCATTAGATAATGGTTACTTTCTATCGATGACATGCTGTACTTAACGTTTAATGGGTAAAAAAACGGAATGACACATTGTGTCATTCCGTTTTATTTACCCGTTAAACGTTAAGTACAGCATGTCATCGATAAAAAGCAACCATTTACGTGAGTAGTGACATCATCACAGGCGTGAGATTTGTTTCATGGGCGGAGGTAAAGTACCACCCACGAGAAAAGTTGCATTGTGGATAAGCTACGTGAAGCCCGCTTCTGTGGCACCCGGAATCGGGCAAGCAAGATGGAAGAGGTGGGAGACGACGGACGGCAAGCTAAGAAACTGGCGCAGCGGATGGGGGAATATATAACATACGCACAGACACACATATGAGACGTCACTACACGAGACAGTAGGTTTGGAGGGTGGCTTCTTCCTGCTGCCACCGTAGCAGACCGGTTGTAATGGGGGTGACGGGCTTCGCTGACCTGGAGGCGAAGCCGAGGAACGGACGTCCAGGACGAGCTATGTGTGTGTTAGGTGCTGTTCCATGTCTATGGATGTTATATAGCATCATGCGTTTGCCAGGGACAGGCCACCGGGGCACACGGGCGGATGGTGGCCTGGTTGGAGGTCGATGTCGATGGCCTGACGGGTGTGGCTGTTGGCTCGCTCATTGCCTGGAATGCCCATGTTGCCGGGAAACCAAAGCAATGGGAGTTGGAGGTGTGCGTGATGGACATGGTGGAATTGTCGGATAGAGTGGAGCGTGGGGTGGATGGGGTTGTCCATGGCAGCAAGGGCGTCAATGGAGGAGCGTGAGTCAGCGCAGACGATGGTAGGTGTGGTGATGTGGTGTCCGGTGATGGGTTGGAGGCAGGTTAGTATGGCTACTCACTCGGCAGTGCGTACGGAATGATGTGGTGCCAATTTCGTTGGGCCCACTGCACTAGGCGCCTCTCGTATATACCATCGTTGGTATGAGCATACGGGAACTGCCAGTGTAGAAGTATGTGTGTTGCGGTTGGGTTGACTGATGTTAGTAAAATTCGAATTGAGTTCCAATGGAGGACAGTAGGATTTTGTTTCGTTCAAATAGATACGCAAGCCTGGGACGTTTTAGGTGTCAAAATGTGAGCAGGGAGGAATTATTTTCCCCGGGGTTAGATCCGGGAAATTCAATGTGAGTGTAGGAATCTGGCTCGAATGAGGAGCAATGCCATCTACATTTCTGCTATAAGTGCGCCGGAAGGATGAGTGCGTGGGATAAGATGGGCGGGATGAGTGTGCTGCGATGGCTAACGAGTTGTAGTGTTCTGCGGTGTTGAAGACCAGGGAGGCTGGGCTCAGTCCGGAGACTGGTGATGGGTGTTGTGAGATGTGCTCCGGTGTTGGCCTCAGTCCGGAGACTGGTGATGGGTGTTGTGAGATGTGCTCCGGTGTTGGCCTCAGTCCGGAGACTGGTGATGGGTGTTGTGAGATGTGCTCCGGTGTTGGCCTCAGTCCGGAGACTGGTGATTGGTGTTGTGAGATGTGCTCGGTGTTGGCCTCAGTCCGGAGACTGGTGATGGGTGTTGTGAGATGTGCTCCGGTGTTGGCCCCAGTCCGGAGACTGGTGATGGGTGTTGTGAGATGTGCTCCGGTGTTGGCCTCAGTCCGGAGACTGGTGATGGGTGTTGTGAGATGTGCTCCGGTGTTGGCCTCAGTCCGGAGACTGGTGATGGGTGTTGTGAGATGTGCTCCGGTGTTGGCCCCAGTCCGGAGACTGGTGATGGGTGTTGTGAGATGTGCTCCGGTGTTGGCCTCAGTCTGGAGACTGGTGATGGGTGTTGTGCGGTGTGTTCCGGTATTGGCTTCAGTCTGGAGACTGGTGATGGGTGTTGTGCGGTGTGCTCCGGTGTTGGCATCAGTCTGGAGACTGGTGATGGATGTCGTGCGGTGTGGTCCGGTGATGAGGCGCAATGAGCGATCCCGAATGCTGTCAAGTGCTGTGGTGTGCCAGGTGATAGATGATCGATTACAAACGCATTGCATTTCATAACTGAGCTAATCAGAACAATATATATTTCGTGTAGAGCAACTCTATATGCACCCCAGTCCAGGTGTGCCATCTGGTCTCCTGAACGGCCGTTATCAATGGTTTATTGTGGATGACATATTTCTTGGATTCAGCCCAATGAGACATCAGATATCTGGTTGGCGTGTGAGTGGGCGTATGCTGGCGTCAGTTGTGGTAGTTATGGTTACACCCTCGCAGCCGCACGTGTGGGCACGCTGTGGTGGAGTCTCTCCCTCGTACGGGAACGGTATCCCCTGTGGGGGGGATGACTGCACCGAGTCTCGGCTCGGGCCTGGCTCGGGATCCGGCGACGGGGTGAGTCGGTTGTCCCGACGGGGCGGGGTGGTTGGGAGGCACTGACCTGAGGGGGCGGGTGCTCCTGAGGGGGCGGGGTAGTTCGGAGGCACTGGCCTGAGGGGGCGAGGGAAACACTGGCCTGGTGGGGTGGTCCATGGTGCCGTATGGTGGCTCATGGCACCGTGCGGTGGCTCATGGCGCCGTATGGTGGCTCATGGTGCCGTGCGGTGGCTCATGGTGCCGTATGGTGGCTCATGGTGCCGTGCGGTGGCTCATGGCACCGTGCGGTGGTTCATGGTGCCGTGCTGTGGCTCATGGCACCGTGCGGTGGCTCATGGTGCCGTATGGTGGCTCATGGCGCCGTATGGTGGCTCATGGTGCCGTATGGTGGCTCATGGTGCCGTGCGGTGGCTCATGGTGCCGTGCGGTGGCTCATGGTGCCGTGCGGTGGCTCATGGTGCCGTGCGGTGGCTCATGGTGCCGTGCGGTGGCTCATGGTGCCGTGCGGTGGCTCATGGCGCCGTATGGTGGCTCATGGTGCCGTGCGGTGGCTCATGGCACCGTGCGGTGGCTCATGGTGCCGTGCGGTGGCTCATGGTGCCGTATGGTGGCTCATGGTGCCGTGCGGTGGCTCATGGTGCCGTGCGGTGGCTCATGGTGCTGTGCGGTGGCTCATGGTGCCGTGCGGTGGCTCATGGTGCCGTGCGGTGGCTCATGGCGCCGTATGGTGGCTCATGGTGCCGTGCGGTGGCTCATGGCACCGTGCGGTGGCTCATGGTGCCGTGCGGTGGCTCATGGTGCCGTATGGTGGCTCATGGTGCCGTGCGGTGGCTCATGGCGCCGTATGGTGGCTCATGGTGCCGTGCGGTGGCTCATGGACCCGTGCGGTGGCTCATGGCGCCGTATGGTGGCTCATGGTGCCGTATGGTGGCTCATGGTGCCGTGCGGTGGCTCATGGTGCCGTGCGGTGGCTCATGGTGCCGTATGGTGGCTCATGGCGCCGTATGGAGGCTCATGGCGCCGTATGGTGGCTCATGGCGCCGTATGGTGGCTCATGGCACCGTGCGGTGGCTCATGGCACCGTGCGGTGGTTCATGGTGCCGTGCTGTGGCTCATGGTGCCGTGCGGTGGCTCATGGACCCGTGCGGTGGCTCATGGCGCCGTATGGTGGCTCATGGCGCCGTATGGAGGCTCATGGCGCCGTATGGTGGCTCATGGCGCCGTATGGAGGCTCATGGCGCCGTATGGTGGCTCATGGCGCCGTATGGTGGCTCATGGCACCGTGCGGTGGCTCATGGCACCGTGCGGTGGTTCATGGTGCCGTGCTGTGGCTCATGGCACCGTGCGGTGGCTCATGGTGCTGTGCGGTGGCTCATGGCGCCGTATGGTGGCTCATGGCGCCGCAGAGCGGTCCATGGTGCCGTGTGGTAGCCCATAGCGCCTGGATACCCTCAGTAATATGACGGGTGATGTCCCGCACAGTTCGCACACTGATCCGTGGGGTGGCCCATGGCGCAGTGGGCGTGTACGGGGAAACGGGAGCGATACACCCCGCCTTGATGCCTGTTGCGTTAGCAGTTGGCACAGCGAGTGGTAGGTGGGGTCTAGGGGCGGGTGGGGATGCGGAGATGTCCCGTCAGCATGTGCTCCGGCTGGGTCAGTGTCCTGAAGCCGAGCTTCAGGACGGGGCTGGGAGAGGTGGAGGAGCTTCGCCCGAGGCGCCCTACCTCACATGTTCCCTGTGGGGTCAGTTCCTCCAAGAGCTACTCTTCTGGGAGGTGGGTCAGGATGGGGACATGTGCGATAGTGTAGCTGCGGTTTAGGCGGTCGCTTGAAGAGATCGACCATCTCAACAGACACATCCAGGAACCCCCTCATAGTCAGGAGGGTCCTTGCTTTGGGCGCTTTCCAATCCAACACCACCATGGCCTCGGATCGGAGCACTTTGTCGGAAATCACGATCACGAAGGGCGAAGTGGGCCCAAGTTCCCTCGCTCCTTGCTGGAAAATAAACTTGCCACTTCAGAGCGTCAGGAGGAGAGGGTAGCCGGGCACCCGGACGAGGACGGTGTGTGCCTCCTTCCGGTGGGGAAGGGATCCCGGCAATACAAGGCGGGAGGAGTGTTGTGTGCGATGCTGTGTGAGGGCGCCCTGAAGAGGAGCGAGCAAGATGGACACCTGGAGAGGGTGATGTCAGGTAAGTTGTGAGAGGTAAGTGTAGGTGCAAGGAATATAAAAAAACATAGATTTGGAGTGATGGCTCAGTGGGTCAGAGGTGAACGCAGAATGAGATTAGCGCTATCTTTGAACCCGGAAAGGGGCCTCTGGCCAACTCCAATCCAACCTATAGACCGGGGGGGGGCACAGAGCACATACGAGGTCACTGGGAGGGAGATGGTAGGGACGGGAACATAGCGTAAAAGTAGGCCGCGGTCTACGTCACGCTCTGTGCCGAGCTTCCCTTGTGATGTCCTTAGAAGAACATCAACGGAACAAGTTGGATGGGGGCATGTGGGACAGGTTAGTGTCTTCGGCGGGCAGCTAACGTCGCGGGTGGGACAGGCTAGTGTGTTCGGCGGGCAGCTAACGTCGCGGGTGGGACAGGCTAGTGTGTTCGGCGGGCAGCTAACGTCGGGGGGGCAGGCTAGTGTTTGGTGGGCAGCTAACGTCGCGGGTGGGACAGGCTAGTGTGTTCGGCGGGCAGCTAACGTCGCGGGTGGGACAGGCTAGTGTGTTCGGCGGGCAGCTAACGTCGCGGGTGGGACAGACTAGTGTCTTCGGCGGGCAGCTAACGTCGCGGGTGGGACAGACTAGTGTGTTCGGCGGGCAGCTAACGTCGCGGGTGGGACAGGCCAGTGTGTTCGGCGGGCAGCTAACGTCGCGGAGCCTTGGCGCCGACGGGCCGAGAGGGACAGAGTGTGGGCAGGGAACGAGCACGAAGGGAAGCTTATTGGGCTGACGTCATGCCAGGCGCAAAGCTTACCGTGTGATACCCTTAGAATGGTATCAGCAGGATAGCTGGGGCAAGTGGTGTCTCGGACTTAGGTTTTCGGAAACCAGTCACATTTACGAGCCTTCCTACAGAGGGACCTCCATCTCTGGCGTTCGAATGAGCTGTGTCACTCTTTCTTTGATCAGATCAACCATCTTGGAGCTATGGACTGCTAAGGAGCAAACGTTTACGAGCACGCTTCTGAAATGTTCTTTTTTGATTTGTCCTAGTCAGCCCGCCTTGTGACCCAAAGCCACGTGACCCAATATGGGACCTTGTTATCTTAAAGTTATATATTAGTGTACGCCACCTCAAACTCTATCTTTTTCTAACATCTTTTTATGAGCGTATTTTGATTATCAACATCTTTTAAACCCTTACATCAAAATGCCTTTTTCACAAAACAGTCCCGTCGTGATGTGGTGTAAAAAAATTGTGTTGCATTGCATCTGGACAGGTGTGCTTTTGAGATAGAACACCAACCCAGGGCTGGACAAACAAGACACATCCGAATCAAGTTTACTTTCTTTCGCATTCATAATTGGTGAAGTCGTTTTGAAACCACAGTAAAACACTTTTTTTCATGAGTTCAATCGAGAATGTTCTGTGATAGCCTGTTGCAATTAGTTCATTACATTTTTGTAGTTATATCAAGATATCACGCCGTACACAAACACGTTCGCCCCGAACCCACAGACGCAGCACAACAGCTTTTCTTCATGTTGCTTCACTAGCTCACACAGTTTAAGAACTTTAATCTGAGGGATTATTTTCCTCTGATAATTTAAACGGCTCCCGAGGAATCATAGATCCCATTGCATGGTTTTTAACAAGGTCTGGTGCTCCATTTCACGTTCACGAATTTGCATTGCAGTCCGATATTACCCACATAACTAAGCAGTTTCCCCCACTCGGCACCGATATCGAAGCTATGATGGTAAATCCTGGATTCGAAACAAAAGCAACCGAATAAATGAACAGACCTAGATAGTTAAAAATCATATACTCCTAGAAGTGGCGGAGCCAGGATTTTCTTAAGGGAGACCGAAACAAAAATTATGAGGGAAAAACATTCGGCGCGACAGGCACGCCGTATTTTTTGTTTTGTTTCACGTGGTGAAAACATTACGATTTTTGGTTTGATCTAGTGTATTTTGGGTTGCTAAGTCAATGGGGGTGGGCCGCCCCTCCCCCATTGACTCTCTAACTCCGAGGATGATTTGTTTTCGGCGGTTCGGCACGCCATGCATGCGGTTCTCACCTCTGTTGAGGCCATGGCCGGCACCTTGCAGGACCAGTGAGCACAGCAGCAGAACAGGACAGAGCGGCCGGGTCGGCATCTCGCGTCCACCACGGTTGACGACGGTGTACTGCGCCTGACCCGGACGTCACCGTGCCCAACCCGGACGTCACCGTGCGAGGAGATCGAGCGGCATCCCGCCAACCGGGCGGCCTTCGACGGTGGCGCACTTCGGGCCAAAACCGCACCGCACAGTGGCACCTTTTGGGAAGACGGCTTGTGTGGACGGCACAAGCGTTCATTTCTGAATATCATTGGTTTGTGGACGGGGGGGGGGGTCAATGCATAGAGGAAATGGGTGAGCCCAAATTAATCGGGGAAGACCCCATAGTGCCTCATGTCAAAAGCTGACATTATTAGGGGAGTCGGCGTTGATGGGGCCAAGGCTCCCTCGTGAACATAGGACTCCCAGCACGAATGGGCACATGTAATTTGTGTTCTTTCAGTACAAATTTGGTCTGATGCGTATTCTATAGCCTGGAATCCTATCTGTTTAACGCAATAATTATACATACCTTACGTGACCCGCGACAACGGCACTCCGTGGAGTTCCGCCACTTCGCGTGAGAGGTGATTCACTCTTCGTATATTTATGTGCAATTTTCTTTTTTTTAATCAGGTTGGGTCAGGTGACCTGGCTGTAACACCGTTTCTGGTCCTGGAGGCATGGCTGCGGCTACGCATGTGGGCACCTTTGTACTTGCCTGCTTTGCTGCAATTAATCCGTCCACATCATTAACATTTCAGGCCTTGAGACGTTCTCACACCACGCCGATCACTGGTGACCTCCCCAAGGTGAAAAGAGGAGGCCTGTAAAATCAGAGCGATGAACAGTTCGCCCCCCCCCCACCACCACCACCACCACCACGGCGCTGCCTGTCTTGTCCAGCTAGTCTTCAATTACCCTGTTCAATTTTTGCCCACCAGCGCAGTGCCAAGTGACAAAACATCGGAATTGCACAGGATATATAAGAGACATCACCTACCAAGTGTCGAGGTGAAGGGTGCGCATTCCTTACCTCCGATCGTGTGCGTACATTTGGCTTCGCTAGGTGGCGTTCGCCCAGTCTGTGTTCCGTTCTGCAGCACGCTGGACAGGCATCTGCAATGTTCCGCCACGTCTGTGTTCCGTTCTGCAGCACGCTGGACAGGCATCTGCAATGTTCCGCCCCGTCTGTGTTCCGTTCTGCAGCACGCTGGACAGGCATCTGCAATGTTCGCCCCGTCTGTGTTCCGTTCTGCAGCACGCTGGACAGGCATCTGCAATGTTCCGCCCCGTCTGTGTTCCGTTCTGCAGCACGCTGGACAGGCATCTGCAATGTTCCGCCACGTCTGTGTTCCGTTCTGCAGCACGCTGGACAGGCATCTGCAATGTTCGCTAGGTGGCGTTCGCCCCGTCTGTGTTCCGTTCTGCAGCATGCTGGACAGGCATCTGCAATGTTCGCCCCGTCTGTGTTCCGTTCTGCAGCATGCTGGACAGGCATCTGCAATGTTCGCCCCGTCTGTGTTCCGTTCTGCAGCATGCTGGACAGGCATCTGCAATGTTCGCCCCGTCTGTGTTCCGTTCTGCAGCACGCTGGACAGGCATCTGCAATGTTCCGCCCCGTCTGTGTTCCGTTCTGCAGCACGCTGGACAGGCATCTGCAATGTTCCGCCACGTCTGTGTTCCGTTCTGCAGCACGCTGGACAGGCATCTGCAATGTTCGCTAGGTGGCGTTCGCCCCGTCTGTGTTCCGTTCTGCAGCATGCTGGACAGGCATCTGCAATGTTCGCCCCGTCTGTGTTCCGTTCTGCAGCATGCTGGACAGGCATCTGCAATGTTCGCCCCGTCTGTGTTCCGTTCTGCAGCATGCTGGACAGGCATCTGCAATGTTCGCCCCGTCTGTGTTCCGTTCTGCAGCATGCTGGACAGGCATCTGCAATGCAAATGCGACGAATCTGATCTCGACGGGGATTTCCCGTGGTGGACCGCCTCCAGACCACACACTGGTTGAAAACGACGTCATACATGGTGAAATATTCACTGTACACAGTGCACGCCACGCCCACGCTAGAACATGCACTGTTTCCGGTCGTCACCACCGCTCCTTCTCCGATGTTTAATTGGCGTTTCGTCTAAGCAGAGTCACTAGCTAGGTGGTGTAAACACTCCTTTGTTTCGGTATCATGGAATTAAATGTTGTTTTTCATGATCAATGTGTCAACTAAACTTTCAAAGTTTTTCATATATCCGCACCGCAAAATAACATGAAATCCGGTGGATATCTGAAGTGTGCTACAGTATTGCTGGGGTGGGGTGAAGGGGTGAAGTGTGCTACAGTATTGCTGGGGTTGCAGTATAGTCCCATTAGCCCCCTGTTTGCGCTATTGGTTTCGAGGATCGCTAATTCAGGTCTTCGTCGCATATTTGTTCGTACTTGACTGTGACCTGATCGGCGGCTTTGACCCTGGTAGGCGTTACGGTGCTACACTAGGCGTGCGCTCGAGGTCGTCACGAATAACACCCAAAAATGGCATCTACCGGACATCCCATATAATTTTGATTCCCGTTTTCAGAGCGCCAGCCATGTTCTGCTTGTGCGTCAGCAAAGTGCTGTGGAGTTACATCCATGACAATGACATATCAACATATCAATAAATGCTTAAGCAAATGAATGTACACACATATATATATATATATATATATATATATATATATATATATATATATATATATATACATACATGCTATATATATATATATATATATATATATATATATATATATATATATATATATATATATATATATATATATATATATATATATACGTATATATGCCGTGGCAATGCAACTCCGAACAAAGCTATTCCCAACATTGCCTTTTCGCTAGAATATCTCAAGCTGTCTCCACGCTGCTTGAATTCCCTGCGACACTTTCGTGAGAGCATGTGTTTCATAAACAACAAAAGAGCAACGATCGTAGCCACCAACCAAGTGCCTTAAAATATTCTGTCGGTCCGGGATAGGAGCTGGGGGTGTCCGGTGGACTCTGGGTCGTCAGGACTGCTTCGGACGACTAACTGGTTGGAATCCTTCGGACGGGGCATATATTATTGAGGATTATTTGCCGTACGGTTGTTCTCGAACATACTTGCTGTGTTAAATTAGGCACTTCGGCATCCTCAGACCATTTCGTGCCGCTGATGAATAGGAACAAAGTATTAAATCGTATAAGTCAGTTTATAAGGCATGGAACAAGTTGGTTTTTCGCAGAAAAATGAAAAATAACTTCAAAAGAAAAGGGTGATCATCTCCCAACGTGAGGGCAAAGTGAAAGGGATGTTGTGTGCGTGGCAGTAATCAATCAGTGGTTTTCTATGGTCATGATATTGTGTGCAGTGTAGTAATGTATGTGGAACTGTTATATGAGTGTTGCATGATGGACATGAAGGTCGACGTGGATTCGTGTCGATAAATCGATGGGTAAGAAAAGTATGGCCGATGCGTAAGCGTGATATAACTTTTTCTTCGTGTCGGTTCAAACAAAAAAGATGATGCCCATGTTTCAACGGTAGGTTTGATAAGTCGTAATTGTGTATGGTTTGAGTTTGTGTCCAGTTTTGTGTCCAAAAATGTCGAATTTTCTGCTGTATTGATGATTTAATGGTGTCAAAATGTGGTGGGATTTATGTAATGTTTGGAAATTGTAATGATTATTTTGCTAATTTGTCAGCTTTTTCGTTTCCTGGGATGCCGCAGTGGCTGGGCACCAACAGGAAGCGGACCCTCACGCCCATCATGTGAAGTGTTTGAAGTTGTCATAGATGGAAATATGGCAATGGTGTGAAATGGAAAGTGAAGAAAGTGATTGAAGAACAGATTTTGAGACAACAAACAACGACGCTGCGCATGGGGTGACAAAGGAAACGATTACGAATATAACGAAGGGCAATGAGGATGGCATGTAATCCAGCGATAAAAAGTGATGTTCCGTCTGGTAGTCGATGTTGTTTTTTGTACGCTCCCGAAACTATTGCATTTCCTGTAAGGTTAGCGTTTTTAGAACGGTCAGTATAAACAAAAGGAACATGGTGATAACGAGCCCGAAATCGGTGAAATTTTTGTTTGGTATATTCTGGAAAAAGTTGTGATTTTGGAGTGGTGGTGAGATATAGAATGTGTCTTTCGGACATCTGCCATGGTGGTATAGTTTGTGGGGAAAGAGATGTAATGGGTGGAATAGTAAAGTGAAGTTGTTCAGAAAATGTTTTGACCCGAGAAGTTATAGTGAGTCCGGTTCGCTTTTCCGCTGGACCTAAATAACGATGATGTAAATTTGGACGAATTTGCAATGAGTTGTGTGTCGGGTGGTTTGCATGAAACTGAATTTTGGATGCGTATCTAAGTGTTTGTTGCATTCGGCGGAGAGCTAAAGGAGGAATTCCCGATTCGGTTTCTAAAGAGATGATGGGTGAAGTGGTCATTGCACCAAGTGCGATACGGATAATTTTATTTTGAATGGTGTCTAAAATGTGTAAGGAGGATGGGCTGGCACCAGCATAAACTACGGAGCCATATTCAATGATGGGGAGTGCTAAGGATTTATATAGTTGTAAAAGAGTATGACGATCGGCTCCTAAAGGGGTGGAAGTAATGCAGCGAAATACATTTAGTCGGCGAAAACATTTGTTTTGTATGTGTTTCATGTGTTGATGCATGGAAAGCCTACGATCAAAGATTACACCGATAAATGTAATTGATTGTACAAAAGGTATGTCATTTTGTCCATGGTGAGGCTGTGTATCTGGGTTTGGGCAGGGAGTGCATTTGTTAAAAATCATGGTTGCAGATTTAGGGGCGGAAAAATTGAAACCGTACTTGATGGACCATTGATATACTTTGTCAAGGGCGTTTTGAAGCCGAATTAAACAATTTTCATAGTTTTTGTCCGAGCACCAAATTGCACTATCGTCCGCGAAAAGAGAAAATGATACATTTGCAGGCATGTCAGCGAAAAGGTCATTAATGATGATGTTAAATAAAACTGGTGATATGCAGCAGTTGCTGCATATCACTGCAGCAACTGCTCCCCTGTGGCAATCCGTTGTTCATAACATGCTGAGTGGAGGTTGATGATCGACATCTGAGGTGGAAAGAGCGACTGCCAGATAGAAAACCTATTAAATAATGAGCTAAGTGTCCTTTGAAACCGAGTTGATGAATTTTGAGATGTAATGCGGGTTTGTAGACCATATCATAAGCTATACTAATGTCCAGAAATACTGCCATAGTGTGTTCGTGTTTTGTAACTAAGTCGGATGTCTGTCTCTAATCTAATGACATGGTCAGCTGGGATGCGTCCGTGACGAAAACCACGTTGGAATGAGGATAAAAGATAATTTGTGTCCAGGTGCCAGGTCAGTCTTTTACCAATCATTCTTTCAAGAAGTTTCCCAAGCAACTGTAAGAGCAATTGGCCGAAAATTATTGGGGTACTGTGATCTTTGCCGGGTTTTGGAATGGGAATGATGATGTTCGAAAAGTTGAAAAGAAGCATTGTAGTCCTCAGTATTGTCGGATTGGAAGAGTTCGAGATTGGTGTGAAAAGTGTGTTGCGCGTTTGGTAGGAAATTAGGTCTGTAATTCCCATCGGAGCTATTATGGGCTATGGTATCAGCTATGGTATTTACTATGGTTTGTGGGTCTGTAATGATGAGATTGTGGATTTTGAGGGCCGGTAGAGTTATAAATGGGGAGCGTCCGGACAAACGTCGGATTAATTGCCATATTTTACTCAAAGGTGTTTGAGAAGTCAGCTGGTGTAAATATAAGGCCCATGAACGGCGCTTGGCATCGCGAATGATGCGGCACGTTCGCGTTCGCGATCCTCGCACGTTCGCGGTTACGGATGTATAAATTTTCTTGATCGGGATGTCGTAAATAATTTATAAAAGCTCTTTTTCTTATCGCAATGGCTTTTGGAATTTCTTGACACCACCAACGTACTGGTTTTCTTTTTGTGAATGGTTTTTGTAAGTGGAATAGTCGTGGAAGCTGCCTCGAAAAGTGTATTTGTAGTTGAGTTGATGTTTTCGACGGGAGAAATGTTGGGGTTGTACTGCAAATAAGAAAGCTCCTGAAATGTTGTCCAAACGGCTTTTGAAATCTTCCAGCGGGGAATAAAACTGGGTGTGGTGTCAGTCGCCGTTGAAAAGGTGGGTGTTAATTTGATGGGATAGTGGTCGCTGTCGTGGATGTCAGTTTATATGGTCCAATCAAAGTCGTTTGCCAGGGTGGGGGAACAAATATATAAATCAATGGCTGTTGCTGTGTTATGTCCAAGGTGAAAAAAGTTGGTTCTCCAGTGTTAAGTATTACTAAATTATGTCGGTCTAAAATGTGTTCAATGATGTGGCCGCGAGTGTCTCCTTGTGTACATGCTTGATCCCAGGCTGGACTGTGTGCATTAAAGTCTCCGAGTAATATGAAAGGGTTCTTGAAATGTCCTATAAGGCTTTCTAAATGTGTCAAAATATTTGTGTTGTCGGTTTGTGGTGGAATATAGATGGAACACACATCTATATTTCCACTATGTAAACGTAATGTACAAGCTACGGCTTGTAATTGTGTATTAAATGTAATTTGTGTATGTGTGAAATCATTGTTTATGTAAAGTGCTGTACCGCCACTTCGATGTGATCCACGGACCTCGTCGTGACGACACAGTGAATAATTGGAAAGGGTAAAGTTGTATGTATCATTCGGTAAAACCATGTTTCTTGGAGTGCTATGAGAATAGGTGTGAGAATACTGAAAAAAAGCTTTCATTTCGGCCCATTTGGAGATCAGGCTGCGGCAATTCCTAACGTAAAAGTGTGGACAGCGGGAAGAAAAGTATTAGTGTTTGTCTGCACCTTTCGGTGCATGTCGGAGCCAGGAGTGTAGTTCTGGCGGACAGGTGTGTTGAGTGCGGCCGGCGGTGGTTGACCCGCTCGGGCCGTCCGGCCGACCGGTGACCTTGGCAGGATCACGCCGGCCGGCCACTGCCGCAGGGGACACCCGCCGGCCGGGAGTTGGTCGGGTCACCTGTTCGCCGGCCGGCGCTTGACGCGCCGGGCTCGATCGGCGGCTCGCTGACGGGGAGCGATAATTTGCTCCCGCAGCTGAATAACTGCGGGGCCTGTCAGTCCTCGCTGGAGTGGTCCGCTTGTTGGGAGCCGGAGTGATTTGTGTCTTGGGAGCCGGGGTGTTTTGTGTCGGTGTGGTCAGTGGTGTGAGTTTTTGTAGTGGAGCTAATCCGGGAATCATGTCAGTTTGAATAGAAGTAGACGTGGTGCTGACGCGAGGGGTGGAGGGAGCGACGGTGGCCGCCTGGGCGTAAGTTTTGGTCGAGGGGAGGTGGCCTCTACAGATCTCCGGGCCTGGGGGTAGGACACCCTGGTCGTGGCCTTGACGGCGTACACTTCCTTCTATTTGCGCCAAACTGGGCATTGGTTGGAAGTGGTGAGCTGATCGGATGTGTTACAGCTGAGGCAGTGGGCAGGCTTGGAGCAGGTGGAATCAGGATGGGGTGGTTCTCCGCACTTAGGGCATCTGGCGGTTTGGCTATACGTCTTACTGCCATGCCCGAAGCGCTGGCAATTAAAACAGCGGAGAGGATTTGGAATAAATACGCGGACTTGGAATCGGATGTAACCTGCGAGGAGGGTCTTAGGAAGAGTTGTAGAGTTGAAGGTAAGGACAAGGAGGCTTGTATCGCGTTTCTGGCCGTCTTTAAATGAGGTAATGCGGTGGACGTGGGTCACCCCCTCCGGCCTGAGCTCCGTCTGGATATCCGCTTCAGTCATGAAGCGGAGCTCCGGCGCGAAGACGGTGCCCTTGGTAGTGTTACGGTTGGAATGTAGTGACAATGACGGATTTTCCACAAAATGTGGTGGTACGAAGGAGGGCTTTGGGCTCAGGTTTGCGTTTTGATGGCAAGGGTTCCGTTGGCAGGAGATTCGATATCAGGATTGGCTAAAGAGCAGATGGAGAGGAGTTGTTTGGTCGGCCAGAAAACGTTAATACGGCGGAAGGAAACGGATTCCTCGACAGGCTTGACTACTATGAAAGAGCCAGCACTGTCGAGGTAGGGTTCGATGGGATCAGGTTGGGATGGCGTGGTCTGGTTAGGGCGTGGGTCTGTGGCGTGGAGAGTGATGGTCTGGTCGGAATTGCGAGGCGAGGTCTTGGTATGAGCGGGGGTCGGTGAGGGACAAAGGGCTTCCATGGCGTCGTCCAAAGGAATTGTCCGGCGCGGGTCATCAACAGTGGTATCGAGAGGTGGAATATCATGTGCAGAGTCCGGGGTCGCGCGATGGTCGTCAGGGGTAGCGAGTGGTGGAAATTCCGATTCAGAGTCCGGTGGCGAGCTGGGGTCCGGATCCTTCTTTCATTTTTCCCCATCGCGTGGAAAAATCCTATCTAATGAAATCTAAATAAACAAGAACACGCAGAAACACAGGGAACAGAAATACGATGAGAGGAAAAACAAATCCACGCGGGGTGACGGGTGTCACCCCAAGAAATGAACGAAAAGAGCGACGGGTATCCCCCCACGAAAATGACAAATGTAGAACTGCGGCGACGGGCAATCAGTCTCGCCAAAACTGGAAGGGCGGAGTAAACAATTGTTCTGGTGAGGTATGAGGTATAATAGTGAATACTCCATGTCTCGAACGTAAGCTAAGTATGCATGATATTACCATTGAATCACGAAATCACTTTTGTTTCACGACCAGGATCTGGAAGCTACGGATGCGGCCGGATGTCTGACTGCACCCAGACCGTGACTTGCTCAACCTGGCGTGCATGGCCAGCCAGAGGATGTCGACAGAATGTTCCGTGTGGCTCTGAAAGTGCAGGGATAGAGCTTTGTCCTGCCATTCACCACCACGGCTTATCCAGCCTGAGACTAAGGCTGTCGGCTTATTTTGCGCCTCTTCGCACTGCCACAGGTAAGACACTCTGGCTGACTTTGAGAGCTAGATACCTAGTTAGTTCATGTAGCACCGGTTTAGAGAGCTAGCTACCTAGTCAGTTCATGTAACGCCGGCAATTACGAAGTGCTAAAGCGATCTCCTTCAATACAGTCTGCCTGTTGGCAATGACATTATAGCAGTACCTCCCCCTAAAATGTCGGCTGACCTCAGACAAGAAAAGAATACCGTGAAAGATTAATGCATATCATTGCTATCACAGAAGAGATCTAGGTCATCGCGAGGATTTTTTTATTCTGACTAGCAGAGTACGCCAGCACATGCAGTTTGGCAGATTGTTGGTGCAACTTTTGCGGATATCTTGATTTAAAGTTTTGGTCAGGTCATATCAGGTCTTTGAAACAGACCAATGAACGCAATTGCACAGATACATAGGTATACAGAGACGGGTGAATTTTTGGTCGGGTGACGTTTTAATATGTGGGGAATATGTATGACGTCGACCACAGCGATATATTTTAAGAGGACATGTCCGCCGAGATGAGACTCTTTGCACTGCTGGATACTGCCAGATCTATCGTTGCGCCTGAATTTGCTTCAGAGGGCGCCTTTCCATGTTCTCAAGAGTAGAACCGTCGCTGCAACTATTTGACCTGAAGAGTGATTCGTCAGATCACTGGGGGTGTGGCCAATATTCAATTATGTTATATTTTGACACAGTCAAAATCAATGTCAATGTATGCTTAGATGAAACGTCCCCAGCATTTGGAATGCCAACTCCATTGGATCTCATGCTAAATTCCGAAGGTATCTGCGGTGGGGGGGGCGGGGAGCGCAACACTGAGAGAGCAATGGCCCACTCCGAGGTAAGGGAAACGAAGCATCTGTGTCCAGAGAGCCGTTGATTGAAGCTTGGGTTGCCCAGCCGGTACCTCAACGGCTCACTGTTCGACTCAATCGCTATGTGCTCAACGTTTCCCGTACTTGTCGCCTGGGTCTCCCAATAAGCGTTCGCAACCCCATCACTTGCCGTTTTTGTGGACCGCAGCGGATTTCGCCTTCATCATTCCTAATCGTATCGTTTGTAGCGCCACCGCATGACGCGCTGATGCTTTAGTTACAGGTGGCGCTGCTGTCGCAGGAGCCAAGATAGCTCTCTCTCTCTCTCTCTCTCTCTCTCTCTCTCTCTCTCTCTCTCTCTCTCTCTCTCTCTCTCTCTCTCTCTCTCTCTCTCTCTCTCTCTCTCTCTCTCTCTCTCTCTCTCTCTCTCTCTCTCTCTCTCTCTCTCTCTCTCTCTCTCTCTCTCTCTCTCTCTCTCTCTCTCTCTCTCTCTCTCTCTCTCTCTCTCTCTCTCTCTCTCTCTCTCTCTCTCTCTCTCTCTCTCTCTCTCTCTCTCTCTCTCTCTCTCTCTCTCTCTCTCTCTCTCTCTCTCTCTCTCTCTCTCTCTCTCTCTCTCTCTCTCTCTCTCTCTCTCTCTCTCTCTCTCTCTCTCTCTCTCTCTCTCTCTCTCTCTCTCTCTCTCTCTCTCTCTCTCTCTCTCTCTCTCTCTCTCTCTCTCTCTCTCTCTCTCTCTCTCTCTCTCTCTCTCTCTCTCTCTCTCTCTCTCTCTCTCTCTCTCTCTCTCTCTCTCTCTCTCTCTCTCTCTCTCTCTCTCTCTCTCTCTCTCTCTCTCTCTCTCTCTCTCTCTCTCTCTCTCTCTCTCTATATATATATATATATATATATATATATATATATATATATATATATATATATATATATATATATATATATATATATATATATATATATATATATATATATATATATATATATATATATATATATATATATATATATATATATATATATATATATATATATATATATATATATATATATATATATATATATATATATATATATATATATATATATATATATATATATATATATATATATATATTCTCTCTCTCTCTCTCTCTCTCTCTCTCTCTCTCTCTCTTTTCTCTCTCTCTGTCGGGGCGTGAAGTCAGTATGTCATGCTAAATGGCAGCACCACCAGTGGGTCTAGAGACACCAGGTAGCACCACCAGCTGTGTCAGAGACACTAGGTGCCACCACGAATATTGTCAGAGACGCCAGACGGCACCACCACGGGTGGCACCACCACTGTCGAAAATTAATCGTGTGGCAAATCTGTTGGAGATAGGCGGATGAAATTTGGCACACATTTTAGATCGCTCGCATAGTAACTTTTGACGTTGTTGTTGCCGACAGACACTGCATGTCGCGCGGTGGTCTGCCGTTGGCGGGCAGCCGCGACGTCCGGCTAGACACCGCATGTCCAGCGAGACGTGTTTTGTTCGACCGGTAGGGCGTCCCCGTCGCGTCGCCCATATTTGCCCTGCGTGTTTGCTGAACGCCGGCCGCGGCGCAGGTGCGAGGTGTTTTTGCGACTCGTGACCCCGTTCTCTCCTTGTCTCAGCTGGCCCTTTCCTTCATATATAAGCGGCGCGTCTACACCCTCTCGCTCTCTTCTTCTGTCGTCTTCGTCAGGTGCACTGCTACCTCTGCCGTCTCGCCGTCGCCAATACAGAAATGAGTACTTTGAGCGAGTGTTGAAGTGATAAGTGGAACAGTGAGGGATCAGTGAAGTGAATTGAGGAACCACACGCAGCACTGCTCGTCACGGCTGGGGCACCGTGCCTGACTTTGTTTTTCCTGCTTTCTTTCCACGTTTTTCGTACTCCTTCATTTCCTAATGCCACTGCTCTCTTGAATTTGAGGGTTCCTTCACTCTTGAATTGGAGTGCTCTTATCTAGGTCCTAGCTCTCTTGAATTGGAGGGTTCCTTCACTCTTGAATTGGAGTGCCCTTATCTAGGTCCTAGCTCTCTTGAATTGGAGGGTTCCTTCACTCTTGAATTGGAGTGTTCTTGATTTGGCCACTGCTCTCTTGAATTGGAGAGTTCCTTTGTCTCCCTTGAATTGGGGAGCTCTAACCTACAACCTCTATTATTACGTCCACCTTTATTTAGGTTACGTCGATTATTTCTTTATATTCTCCCATCACACATCTTTCCGACCTCTCACATTGCAATTATTTGTTCCTTTTCCTATTGTTATTCCAATAAATTCCTTTCACATGGTATTCCCGCTTATTTCTCCCTCGCTCTTTCTTCTATACCATTCTCTTTAGGCCTCTTGGCCATTCTACCCAATGCTGCAGGGCGCCAACCACATATACAGTCCACTATGAGCGGTTGAGCACGGCGTCCGCAACAGTTGTAATGGCATACGTGCATGTCGTGGGTGCCACGTGGCACGTGCAAATGTTTGTCATAGGCTGAGGCTGGGCGAGTATTTCAAGGGGCGCCAGCGGGCAAACCAAATGAGCTACTAGTATAAAAATTATATTGACAATTGGCCGGTAGGTGCTGTACATGGTGGAAAAACCTCTAGACTGGTGGGACGCACGTGCGTTACGTCGTCACATGTCGTCCATAGGCTCAGGCCGTGAAAAATACAAATGGCTGCTGCGGGCAAACCAAATGACGCAATAGTGCGAAAATTGCAATAGCAAATAGCCAGCCGGCCCTACGCGTCGTGTTGTAATCTCAGACACGTTGGTCGCACGTGGGTCAAGTGGCACGTGACATTGACACCCATAGGCCCAGGCCGTGAATCGGGAACACGAGGGACATTCATTCAACAACGGGCACAGGCCAAACGGTGATGAGTACGACGGTGGCGTTTTCTGGGATTGGTATACAACATATCAAGACAGTGCATTTTAACAGCTTCGCCACCGTGGCACAAGCGGGGACCACGTGGCACGAGTTTGAAATGTGGGCAAACCTCCGTTACTTTAACACGTGGATCGAAATGTTTCGACAGAAAATGTGCATCGCAGGTTTATGATGCGTGTCTGCGTTCACCTGGCGTCTGTTAGACCGTAAATGGCACCACGTGAAAGCCCGCAGTCTTGCCTACCCAGTCAGGGGCGTCCATTTGTATCCTTTTATGGGGGCCATGGCCCCACCAATGTTGATCTTGCCCCCCCCATGTTGATTTGCCCCCCCCCCCAATAACCTATGCTATTTTATGCTGATAAGAAAGCTAAAGGGAAACAAATGAAAAACACCATGCTAAGCAGAAACATTGATGTTAACCAGCACATTTTGTACTGAAAAGAAACAGATTTGGATTAGATAGTGGACTGACTCTCCACCTTTTGCTGAACAAAAAATTAAAATTGTGTGCAAAAACAAACAAAATAGCTGGATTTCCCTCCACTGTGGAAGTACAGCTCACATCATAAAATGTTGAGATTAGCTGACGCTGATCCATTTTAAACCGGCTTGTCTGAAGAAAAAAATATGCTAAGCAACTAAGCAACAATTGCATGGTCATACTGATGTTTGTACACACCACCAATCGCAAAACCACATGCATATGGAGCTTGAACATGATTCATTCCATTCTTAATTTCCAGTTATTGTCAAACCTGCATGCAATCCAGTCCAGTGAAAAACAATCATGGTTATCATTGAGATTGTGGATATACAAATTATAATTATCTTAAGTCATAAAGTCATAAAGTGTTAAGGCTTAATAAGAGCCACAGGGGCCCATCTGGGTTAAGCCCATCTGGAAAAGGTACCAGAAATGTACACACTCTCACCTCAATCAATCCCCCATCTCAAGCTCCTAGGAAGCTACACATCCCAGCCCATCCACCACCAATTCACCTGCTATTGCACAACACACTCAACAACCACAAACTCCTCCCATCACACCCACTGTGCTACCATAGTCAATCTCATCAGCATCACATCCCGAAGGAAGGTGCCGAATCCACTGCTAGGCACACCCCATATAAAGTTATAAAGCGTTTAGACTTAATAAGAGACTCACTTGCTATTGCATAACACCCTCAACAATTACAAACTCCTCCCATCATACCCATTGTGCTACCATAGACAATCTCATCAGTATCACATCCCGAAGGAAGGTGCTGAATCCACTGCTAGGTACACCCTATATAAAGTTATAAAGCGTTTAGACTTAATAAGAAACCCAAGGGCCCATCTAGCTAAGTCTGTAAATGGAAGATAATATAAGCCTGGTAAAAGACCCTCCCCAACCATCCCACATCCTGAAGAACCAGTCCTCCAATATCCCACACACCTGTCAATGCCTATCTACCCTAGCTTTCCAGCCCTATTCCCCGGATCTCTCTTAACACATGTGGATTGAATGCCTTATCAATAATTTTCAAACTGCATCCATGCCTGCTTAAAGTGGTCTGTGCCGTGCACACTTACTTAACATAAATCTCACCCCATCCATCACAAATTAGAACTCAAAAATAAGATTTTCCTGTCTAACAAATTTATCCACCCTACTTTTAAATCTTCAGCAACCTACCCATCACACCATCAGCTTGATATTTACCAAGGTACCTACCTACATGCCCAATGACAATGTGCATGCATTCAATATTGATATGGGGAAACCCAATCTCAAACTGAACCAACGAAAGCCACGTATGAGCCTATCTGCCAGCCTATGCAACTATGAGAGAAAAAAGTCAGCAAGAAGCCGGATAGACACCTCATAATAATTGATATTCCTGAAGAAAGCAATAGGTATTAAGCTATGGCCACATATGACTTCCTAAACAAACCCTACAGAGTCATAGGGTCTGTTCCCGTGGCTTCCCTAGCCTCCACAAACCTCCACTGGTCGTTCCCGTCGCAAATCCGGTGGAAATTTTTCCTCCACCAACCTCCACCAGTGGAGCAAAAGCTCCACCAGCCCAGGAGCAGGGTCCAATTGTTATTTTTCAGTTCAGCTCAATCACGGCGCACTTGCGCCATATATTTGCGCGTAAGCAACGTCCTCCATCATATGAATCTCATCTTCATGCATCAACTGAATACCAGGATCATCCTTCGCAAAGGAAATATAAAATTACTACTACAACTATGAACAATAATCGAAGTAACAGATGCAGACCACAAAACATCCTTTTTGAGGCCTTTGATCTACGTCATTCGGCCTAAGGGAAGATGTTACTTTTCCGGCCGGATCCGCCGCAATTCTCGTGCCCAGAAGTACCGCCGTTCTCCCGGCGCCGACTAAAATCCTACTCGAGCCCGATCGACGAGGTCGGGCATGTTGAGATGAGGAAAATCAGCATCGGGTAGAGAAGCGCCTCAGGGTCGAGGGAACCCGGCGGGTCCAGACACGAGATTATATGCTGTGCGTTAAGAAGGCAGGCTGTAACCAACCGCAGAACAGGGGGAGATGATGCTTAACCGATAGGGAAGAGAGATTGCCTGGTTCATCCCATAGGCGAAAAGTACATCTGTGCTCCCCGCAGTCTCTGAGGACACACACATAACCAGAAATAAAGACAAATTTGGGACTTTGTTTAACAAGGCATACTTTGTGCATTGTGTGATCATCTGGACAAACATTTGAAGGCAATTTGGCCAATTTATGATACAGCGCCAAATGCTTCATTTTTGTCTCGGAATTCACACCGATGTCAGCTGATTTCTCCACCAAGCTCCACCGGTCATTCCCGTGGGCAAGTCTCAACTAACCTCCACTGAGTTCCTTCTGGTGGAGCCACGGGAACACACCCATACAATACCAATGTCTGGTAGCGCGCATTAAATTCCACCCACGATACTATTACATTAGAAGGTACACCAAAGTTCGCCTTTAAGCTTTGGTGACGTCATATATTTTTCCTCTTATATTGCATAAATTGGTAGCATCAGGGGTGTTTCAATTTCACTGCGCATGAGACAGTTAAAGCATTTGTCAATTTTCAATTTTTAAAGTTAACGAACCTAACCCAGCCAAACCTAACCTATCATATGTTGCTGTTGAATAAAACATGATTAGTAAATTTGCAGTTTAAGGTGATTTTTTTTTTTTTGGAATTCTTCTTCAGAATACCATGTTCATGACGGTGACTAAGATGATGGGACCACTTATTTTCGGTGAAAATTCATTTAATTTGAATTGGAAAAAAAATTGACAAATTTTCCGACTTAAAAAACCTAAACCAATCTACCGTAACCAAACCTAACCCATTTGTTTGCTTTATGGTGACAAATGTGTGTAAGAACTTTTCTTGGTTGGTTGGTTGGTTATTTGGGCTTACGGCCGCATTGACTGCGTTGGTCATACGGCGCCCATAAAACTTTTCTTGTTCCCACCTTAAAGCACAATAATACCCAAAAGTTTCACAAAAATTGTACACACATGTTCACAAAAAGGAGAATTTTTTCTTCAAAAGCAGCTTAGGTTAGGTTAGGCTGGGTTAGGTTTCTTTGTTAAGGTTAAAAAATATAAATTAAAAAAATAATAATAAATTGCTTGACATTTTTGTTTCGTTGTTCTCATAAGGTAGGTTCGGCTAGGTTAGGTTAGGTTTTGTTGCATAAAAAAAAACATTTATGTTTATGCTATGTTACCGAACTCAAAGCCCTTCTTTGGCATTATTTTGCTCACAACCTGAAAAGGAAGCATTCGCACAGAAAATAAGTGGTCCCATCATCTTAATCTCCTTCATAAACATAGTATTCTGCAAACAAAATCCAAAAAAGAAAAAAGAACACATTAAACTGCAAAGTTACGAAATAATTCGCAATGTTTTGGGGAAACTTTTTTGGAACTTTTTTGAAAGGTTTTCCAACTTGAAAAGCCTAAACTAACCTAACTTAACCAAACCTAACCCATTTGTTTGCTATATGGAGGAAAATGTGTTTAAAAACTTGTCTTGTTACCACCTTAAAGCACAATAATACCGGTTTGGCTAGGTTAGGCTAGTTTCTTAAGTTGGAAAATTTTTCTAAAATTTTCCAAAATAAAATAAAATCGGAAATATCGCTTCGAAAGCAGCTAACGTTAGGTTCGGTTAGGTTGGGTTCGGTTTTTCAATTAAAAAAAATGTTCAGAAAATATATTGCTTAATTTGTGTTTCTAGTTTGTTTCTCCAAAGGGAGGTTAGGATATGCTCGACTAGGTTATGTTGGTTATGGTATGGATTCACTAATGAGTGAATCCATACCATTCCCACTGGAGTCTAAAAGCTACATCATAACCTTACTTCTATAACGTATATCACAAGAACCCAACTCGATTATACTGCTCACTCAGGACACCATAGAAGCCAATTAATGAAAGTGTTACTTCATTACCTGCATTGCTAATGTAAACAGAAAGAAGTCCTTTGAACCATATGCAAATGGAGCAGCACCTTCACAGTGCTGCTCCATCCACATCCAACTCCAACCCTGACCAAACTTCAGGAGCGCATCCATCTCCAAAGCAGCCTGCGGAAGAAGGTATGTATTGCAGCAAAAGTACTATGATCTGAATTCCATGGTATCCCTGTTGCCTAATAGTCCATCCTTGCCTATCCATGTAGGAGATGTTTGACTTTCCTCAAACTGTCTGGAGAACTTGGGAGTTGAAATCACTTGTGAGTGATGAAGTAGATGAGTTATTCCTGTATGCTTATGTTGCATTATTGCATGGCACAGTGGCATGCCGGATGGGGAGGGGACATTGTGGGCAGTTGCCTCCCTGACAGGTTGTGGGCCCCCAAGAATCGCGTCGAGCTCCGGAAAAAAATTGCGCCAGTCTCCTGAAAAATCCCGTTTATGCCCCCAATAATCGTACCGGGGCCCCGAAAAATCACATTGGGGGCTAAAAAGTCGCGCAGGGAATTCTGAGAAGGACGCTGGGGCCTCAAAAGTTTCCGCCTGGGCCCTTGAAAATCATGCTGGGGGCTCAAAAGAGTCGTGCTGAGGTTCAAGAAAATCACGACGGAGGCCACAAACGGTCAGGCCCGGGGCCCCGGAAAGTCACGCTGAACCTAGTGGTATCAAGAATCCTCGTCCCTGACAATCACGCTAGGGGCATGACAAATCGCACCGGGGCTCCAAAAATATCATTGTGATCACCCAGCAAATGAAGCGGGGCGCAACGAAAAACAGTCCCGACATGGAAAATCACTCTGGGTCCAAATAACCGCTCTAAAAGTCCACAAAACGTGTTGGGCCCCCCAAAGCGTGTCCTAGCCACTAAATCTCGCGCTTGAGATCCGAACAAGTGACCACGGGGCCCCCAAATATCACGTTCGAAACCAAAATTCCGTCGGTAGTCCCAAAATTGAATGTGAGTAATCCAAAGCGTACCGAGTTTCGCAAAAAGCGACAGGGCATTCAAATATGTGTTGCAGCTCGAAATAAACACACCGGGAGCGCTAAATAAAAACATAATGGAGGCCCTCAAGGCACACCAGGGTCATGAGACCACACGGGGCCTCAAAAACAGGCTGGGACCTCAAAAAGGGACTTGATCGTAAACAAGGAACAAAATGACCGGGCACTAAATAAACACATCGGCGTATTCGAAAAAGCGCCGATACCTCAAAAATATCATTGGTGTATAAAACAGCAACAAAGCTGTAAAAAAGAGCCCGGTCTCAAACATGTGCTGGGCCCCTAACACAAATTGGCTGGAGCCATAAAACACATCCATAGCAGAAGAAAAACGCAACGGGTTTAAAAAACGAACACCTAGCTAGGGTCACGGCTCGGTAGCCAATCTGGGAACTTATTTAACCAAAGATATGAGATGCATCAAAGGTCAGTGTGTCTCCGGATTTATTAATCACGAGAAAATGTGGGAAGAAGAGAACTAATACATCGAATTGAATTGATCGATTTTTTTTCCAGTAAGCCGCATTGTCAAGCATTCCACATGTCAAATGTGGCACAAGACTATCACGTGACAGTAATTAGCAAAACGTGGGAGACCTAGCAGAAACCGGAGAAGCGCACGTAGAGTGGCGAATGCGCCGACTGCGCAAGGCGGGTGTACACGTGCACGAACGTTGGCGTTTTGGCGACCGGGCGTTATTAATTGGAATGCATAATATTGGCAACTTTTACATTTTTGAGTGCTTTGTTCAGGTGTAATTTTAGGAGTGTGAGGTGACTTTTCAAGGGATACCCAAAGAAAAACGTTCAAACAGGATGGGGAGGAGTTAGGGTTGAAATCCGGTGATTCAGAAATAATGGTGGTAGATTTGACCCCCTCCACAGGACAGTTCATTTGGTCACTAATTATTATACAACAAAATACAAAGAACCCCCTTTGATTTCTTTTTGGGTGGAAATCCGGGGACTTTTTTAATGGGGTAGGTGGGTACCTTCCAAACAGTTTGCCTCCTCTCGCAAATCCTAGGCACGCTATTGCCATGGCATGACATAATTTGACCTATTGATGGCTATAATCCGCCGCAATGGACGGTGTACTCCGCGGCCCCGGTCCGCCACAGTGGACGATGTGCTCCGCAGCCCTGGTCCGTTACAGTGGACGGTGTACTCCACGGCCCTGATCCGCCACAGTGGACGGTGCGCTCCGCGGCCCCGGTCCGTTACAACGGACGGTGTACTCCACGGCCCTGATCCGCCACAGTGGTCAGTTTGCTCGGCGACCCTGATCCACCACCGTAGATGATGTACTCCGCGGTCCTGATCCGCCGCAGTGGACGCTATGCTTCGCGGCCCTAGTCCGTCATAGTAGGTGTGCCCCACGGCCCCGGTCCACCACAGTGAACGGTGTACTCCGCGACCCTGGCTTGCCACAGTTCATGATGTACTCCGCGGCCCTGGTCCGCCACAGTGGACGGTGTGCTCCGCGGCTGCGGTCCGTTACGGTGAACCATGTGCTCCGCGGCATCGGTCCCCCAGAGTGGATGGTGTGCTTCGCGGCTCTGGTCCGCCATAGTAGAAGGTGTGCTCCACAGCCCGGGTCCGCCACAGTGGACGGTGTGGTCTGCGACCCTGACCCATCACAGTGGACGTCAGGGTCGAAAAAGGGCTTTTCCTGGATTTTGTCATCCATAGCATTATCCTCTTCACAAAATTATCCTCCATGTTGTTTCCTCCATGTGTTTTCAATTTGGACGTCTGATGGTGTTGTTCGACAATTAATTGCCCTGTAGTAAAGTGCTCAAGATTCACCTGAAACTTCAAAGTAAGATTCTGATGCCAAGGTTTGGAGGAAAATATCCTCTCCGTATTCCATCACTGAGAAATTGTCCTCTCCTCATCCAGGATTGCGAAGTATAAATCCAACCCTGGTAGACGGTGCGTTCTCCACGGCCCTGGTCAGTCACAGTGAACGGTGTGGGATTAGTCACGGCTTTGCATCATCTTTCCGAGCAGTTTTGTGTGCATTAGTTGTCACTTTCTCCGCATTATACCGTTCACCTTACCATTAATAGGTACCAATGTCACCAATGTATTAATATTTCCCAATTCGTCACAGCCATTGAATCCGATTGAGACACAGCTGCTCTTGTGGTGCATTTCGATCGATGGATATTGATGTCATCAGAAAAGCACATTTTGTCAGCAGCGAGACTGACCTTACTTCCACTAGGGTAATGATTACAGGTACTGACAGCAGCGCGGCCAGAAATGCTTTTGGGTGCAGCACCCTTCTGGCCTTATTCGTGTCCCTCGCACCTATATGAAAACTCCTTACGTCTGCCATGTGTTTCTAGTGTCCGACATTTTGCGCCTCTTTATATTTGCTCTTTATATGCTTTATATTTGCTTTATATAATAGGGTCCGGTCACACGAAGTCGGGTCATCTCGGATCATTGTTTGTTGACACAATGTCATGGTGTACTACTTCGGTGTCTCTAAAACCGAAGTAAAATTTTAATTCACAAAGAACAGTAGTATTCGGCATAAGACGACATTGCGGGCGCAATGTCGCCAAGGTAGGCCGAAGTGCCTACAATAATAAAATTAAAAAAGTCGCCAAGGCACCTGACGCGCATAAAAATCCCAACTCCACACACAAGACGGCAGTGTAGAATATCCATAATACTTGACCTGACCTAACACCATTGACCTTGTCACATATGTAGTGGAGCCGATCCTCGTTGGCGATGTGATAGAGTCTAGGAGGCTCGCGTAGCGATAACGCCCGTTCAAAGTACGGCGGTACGTTTGACTTTATATTTATCTGTTAACGCAAGCAAGGGCCGAAAGGTGACAAGTGTCGACAGCAATTTGGTACCTTCTGTCGACACTACAACAACGGTTTACAAGAGTAGGTACGATCCGTGCGCTCCGGCCGCCCGGTAAGTTCTCTCTGCAATACCGTCCCGCACCTTCCAGCGGCGGTACTTTCGGCCGCCGTGATTGGCTGCTGCATTAGCGACGGGGCGCCATAGCCCGCCGGCGATTGGCGACACACATTTTGGCACACCTCCGAACAACATGGCCGGCCGCATTTGACGTCACCTCATACGGAAGTGATGCATTCTGGGGACGTAGCCCGGAATGCAGTGTTGTCTAAAAAGGATACCTGGTTGATACCAAAGCGTTTGGTTTTAGCGGTCCAGACACAATGTCATGATAACAGTGGCCGCCACCTGTGGGTTGACGCACTCGGCGCATTCCTGTTGGCTGAAGGCCACATAACACAAGTCAAACATGAACAATGTTACAACACAACATAGGTCCGAAATATTTTGGTTCCATACACAAATGGAATTATAAATCCCACTCTAATTATTACGGCCTGTCATTACATTTTTAACAATACGACACCGAAAATATTCGCGATTTTTAACACACTTTAATAAACTATATATCTGACCTCGGGTCCTACGTGGATTAGTCTAAGGAGTCATTGAGGGAACCCGTTTCCCTAGTCCAGGTTAGTTTACAAACGACATTTGCTAAACATGATACACTATTTACGCGACGATCGCGGCGCTCACTGTTTCTTGAAGTTTTCTCTATATAATGTTCAGTCCGGCAATGCGGTTTGACGTGGACGACCACTGCCCACGCCTGCCAACACTATTGTGCGGCACGCATCTCACCACTGTCCTTTTCGTCTGTCGGAAACACGAGCGGCGGCATCTCCGGGGCGGGTACGGCTGTCCGACCGTCGCGCCAGGCCAGAACCCGTGCCTGCCGCGTCAGGAAGAGAAGACGTCGGCGGCGCGCGACCGCAGCGGAGGGCGGGGGCACTTGCTCCAGTGCCGCCTCGCCTCCGGCTGCCTCAGGGGCAATGTTGCTGGTGGTCGTAGCGGCCACCACGTCCTCCTCTTCTTCTCCGCCTTCCGGTGGGCCCCGTCGGGGCGCCGTCGGCGGCATCACCGGGTGGGGATCACAAGTGTTCCACCACCCGGGTTGGTTCCGATAGGTCCTCGGTTTGGTGGACCACAGGCCCGGACGGCCCTGTGGTCCGTACCGGTCAAACGGTAGCGGCGTCCTGCCGTCCCGCATGCGGCGGTAAAGGTCCACTGGGAGGTGACCCAGCTCCTCCCAGGTAGATTCATGGTAGGGAAATCCCCCCCCCACTCCACTAAAACTCTTCGTCCCGGACGCCTTGGCGTCGGGCCAGCACGCTGACGATCTCAAAGACCATGATGAACGCTGGTGGCTGGTGGCTGGTGGCTGGTGGACGTCCTGAGGCAGACTGACGCGTTCATCAGGTCATGCTCGGTTGTCGGCTCTGGCGACCTCTGGCATCGTGTCAGAGCGGATCACGATGACATCTTCACCGAGCGGTAGGGGTTGAGTGGGGATGGGATTGAGGTCAGACGTGTCGGTGGCGGGAACAGAGCTTTGTTTACGTTTCGAAACACAATACACGACGACGATGCCAGCTGCGGCAATCACGATTGCTGCCGGGATTACCAATGCTGAGTGACCCAGTCTAGCATGATATCTAAGGTCGCGGACAGTTCGTAGCCGGAGTTTCAGTTGGGAGATTGGGATATCAAGGTCGGGTAGGCTAGACAGGACGTCTGTCTCAGGGCTATGTTCAAGGTTGGGCAACTGTGTACGGAGATTTTGTTCAGTCAGCTCGGCCAGACGGGTCAGCTGCTTACGTAGTGATTTGACACGGTCGATGTCTAGGCGGGACGTCTTGGTTTTGATGGTGGGGACTCTGAAGTACTTTGAAAACAAGGAGCAGCCATTTCTCAAATGCATCAACTGTGCATGATCTGTAGTAGTAAAGACGGAGGTGTCATTTCCGCAAACTAGGGGAATTTCTATCGGAGTTCCAGTGATTATTAGCCAAATGTTTTGTTGCACCTCTAGTGCCCTTGGGGTACTCTTCCGAGACACAAGTGTTTTGCACTGTGTGACGATTTCGACTGAGTCACGAAAGTATAGCGACTTCACACAAGATGACGTGGTAGCAGTGAATTGCTCGGCACTGTGAAGGTGACAGAAGGGCAATTGTTGTTGTAGGCAGATATGAATGTCTTCCTTGATTTCAATGTGTCTGGTTTTGTCTTTGCTAAGAGCAAGGTATTTTACTTTGCCTGCGTCAAATTTTGTTTCAAGAGACAAGTTGTGGCATGGGAGGTTCGTGTTGAAGATCTCGAACACTTCGAATTGGTCAGGAATTGTTACTACCGGAATGGGCAGCAACACGCAGGGATTGGCTTTCGCTACCATCATGGATATATGTATCAGCTGATAATATTTATCTAAGTCGTCAGGATGATAAGGTAGAGCTTTTGCGCTAGGCAGGGCGTTTTTAATGTTTGACAGAAGGTCACGCAGCTGAGCTGGTTTAACAAATGATCGGGGTAAGGTGCCATGAGCCAGAAGGCTAAGTTGCAGTTGTAGCTCTGAATGTTGTACTCGGGCTTGTTGAAGAATGGCTCGGGCGGTTTCAATTACTTTCGTAATCTGATTTTGCAGGCTGATGTATATTTCAAAATTTTGCATCTCGGTCTGTTCAAGTTTCGAAACCTGATAAGTAAAGTTGTTTACTAGGCGGCTCATGTGGTTGATTGCTTTTCGATTGGTCTGAACTTCTGTGTTTGTTCGGTTCATCAGTGACGCGCTTTCTCCTAAAACATGAATGATCTGGTCGTTGTCAATTTCCAATGTGTTCAGACGGTTCAGGACGGCTTCTAAGTCAGCATCTGTGGTGGTTCCGAACATGAAGGAGAGGGCTTCTCCGACGAATGGTAGCACGGACCTTTTGGGCCTATTTAAGTTTCGTGGGATGGTTGATCGAGCTGCTTCCAGGACGTCGGCTAGGTTTAGTCGAAGTGTGGTCAGGCGGTCGCTCAGCTGGGATTTCACATCGATTGCGTATTGGAAGTGTGGATGGTCAGTTAGGTACTGGGTTATACGTTTTTCAAACACATGTAACGTGTGGTTCATCTCAGTCAACATGTTCGATACATCGTCTTTTGGAACCGGTATGTGCACATTCCATGTTTCATGCGTAGCATACACCGCACCGCGCGGTAAAAACAAAGCTCCGTGAGTAGTTTCAAGTATAAGGAACAATAGGATAGGAATTATTTTGACCACCCGCGTCATTCTGCAACACAATAAAAAGCTTATATCATGTTCTGCACGAAACGTTTTCCCCTTACTGCGGTAAGAAGAGATAATTTGACCTGACCTCCGTTTAGTAACCTTGACCTTAATTGAAATTTTGGCAAAGCAGAGTTATTTAATTTGATGAAAGAACAGTATGATCTGGATTTGGTGTTGCTATGCTGCAATTACTGCGAATGGTGTCATTTTGAAATTTGGGAATATTATCCTCCTTGGTCCATCCAAAGTCAATTTCAAGGGGAATTAGAAATCAAATTGGTGCATGAGGTCAAGAAGGCAAATATGGTGGGGTCCAAGCACCACCAAAGGTATATAAAAATCCGCACTACCTTTTGGAGGGAAAGGATTACAAGTACTAACCGGGTTGCAGTGAAAATGCTCCTGTTGCGACACACCTGGTGCGGGGCCCATTCCAATTCTACGGATTTGAAAACTGTTTTGAATTCTGACATTATTCCTACTTTCCGAGGTTTTGTACTTTTTATTTCCGACTCTAGCAAAGAAACCATTCGAACCGACACATTCATTTCAAAACCGTCGGATGGCACTTCTGGGAATCTCCTGGGCTGACTCCTTGGCCGTGACCGGAGAGGCATGTACCCAGTGTGTCCTACTCTCGCTCTTGGCTGCGCCATTGGGTACGGGTGGGGTTTTTAGATTGTTGTAAAAAAAAAAAAAAATAGTAGGACGATTGCGGTGATTGATGTCTGTGATCCGTTGTGCATTTTAGTTTGCTTGGTGTCGTGTGTGGTGACTGACTAGACTTGGCGATCACGATGACTACATCAATGCACATGTTTGATCAGAGGACATTGTTTTCTATTTATATACTTTTGTGGAAGCTGTGCCCCCTCCCCGACTGCTCCGATGCTCGAACAAGGCCGGTGTGTTTTAGCCTGCATATGGGCGCAGAACTATTTTATTTAAGCCGGTGTGTGTTTGTTGGTGTGTGGAGTGAGGGAGGGTGACGTTGACGATGACGATGACGATGACGATGACGATGACGATGACGATGACGATGACGATGACGATGACGATGACGATGACGATGACGATGACGATGACGATGACGATGACGATGACGATGACGATGACGATGACGATGACGATGACGATGACGATGACGATGACGATGACGATGACGATGACGGTGACGGTGACGGTGACGATGACGATGACGATGACGATGACGATGACGATGACGATGACGATGACGATGACGATGACGATGACGATGACGATGACGATGACGATGACGATGACGATGACGATGACGATGACGATGACGATGACGATGACGATGACGATGACGATGACGATGACGATGACGATGACGATGACGATGACGATGACGATGACGATGACGATGACGATGACGATGACGATGACGATGACGATGACGATGACGATGACGATGACGATGACGATGACGATGGACCCGAGTCCACTGTATGACACTGTAGTCGTATGCTATGACTCAAAGTTTGTATGTTGACATGTGCTGTGTACTGCTCGTTTGCTTATGTGACTTCACCTGTTACTGGGCGATTTTTCCCGTTGGCGAGGATGCTGAATAAACATAAGCATACACATCGTGGAATACAAAATCCGAATGATTGAGGTCTGAAAATATAGTGGGCGAAATCCGATGAGTTTTTGGTTGGGGGGGGGGGAGATCAAGTACGTTGACATTTCGCCCCCCAATGTTTCTTTAAAAAATCGACACCGCTGTACCCGGTGATGATGGTTTCATTGCTATCGGACCAGTACGTAGCATACGAGGGGCGATTGAGTGACGGGAGAGCGGGTTGGCGCCAATTCGATTGGCTCTCATTGGAATAACATGGGAAATTTACATTTTTAGGGTCGGTTTTTTTACAAATATCGGTAAGCCGGACGGCTCCAATGTCCGTAGCATTGTTCGGCAACCTCTCGGCTGATCGCCATGAAACAAATAACCCTTTATAGCCAAGACGATGGCAAAGCTGAACAGTGCATACACATTTGCTACACGTAGCACGTGCACTCTGTGGAAATGTGTAAATAAAAAACAGCAATTTTCATCATTTTTCACGATTGTATCTGGTGCTGGAAAACGGTGGAAATCGATGCGACGCCGTTGGTTCTATCACTCAGGTCTACGTACCGACTACACATTTCACATTGATTATCGATACTTGTCTAAGGGTGGTGAGTTGTTGTGGCACGATTAGATACATGTTGTGACCGCAAAAACGGCTCTGTTCCCGCTTCATTAACGACCCCATCACATATTATTTTCGGTCAAATGTGCCATGTCCAGATAGCCCGGAGCGTTCTGACGCTCACAGTATCTTCAGATTTTCTCTGCGACAAGTAGTTTGAACGTAATCGGTAATCTTGCCAACCCCTAAAAGTCGGCACTTTTACGCCGATAATTGAATCTAGCGCCCGCCGTAGATAATGTTTAACGAGCTAATATACATGGACTATTTCGTCCCCGCTGCACCCGTCGGGGTTAGCCTCGTGTTAAGATGTTTGACTTCATATTTATGTGACGTGTTCAAATCCATGGCGTGGCAGTGATCTTTTGCATTCTGCAAACACCTAGAATGTTCCGGATCCAAGTATGAAACCGGTGAAGCAGGATGGTGAAGTGAATTGGAGCAGGAGGCGAATGAGTACAGGAGACCGGTGAAGAAAACCATTGAAGAGAACCGGCATCGGGTACCAGTATAGGAAAACGGGATAGGGGACTGGTGCAGGGGATATGTGAATGGGACCAGTTACTGGGGATGACAGAGTGAAGGGTGATCGGGGAAGGGCAAGGGACTGGGGATTGGACCATAATGGGGGACCGGTGGTACCCGGAAAGGGGAACCGTGGGACAGGACTAGGGAACGGGACCGGGACCGGGGAACGGGACCGGGGAACGAGAACGGGGAACGGGACGGAGAACGGGACCGGGATCTGGAAACGGGACCCGGAAACGGGACCGGGGTATGGGACCGGGAACGGGACTGGAGAACAGGACTGTGGAACGGACCGAGGAACGGGACCGAGGAACGGGACTGAGGAACGGGACCGAGGAACTGGACCGAGGAACGGGACCGAGGAACGGGACCGAGGAACGGGACCGAGGAGCGAGATCTGGGAACGGGACCGGGAAACGGGACCGGGACCAGGAAACAGGACCAGTAAACAGGACCGGGGAACGGGAACAGGGAACTGGAACGGGGAACTGGAACGGGGAACGGGACAGGGAACGGGAATGGGAACGGGAATGTGAACGGGAATGGGAATGGGAACGGGAGTGGGAACGGAACCGGGGAAGGGGACCGGGGAATGTGACCGTGAACGGGAACGGGGACGGGGAACGGAAACGGGGAACGGGACAGGAGAACGGGAACGGAGAAGTGGAACGGAAACGGGGAACGGAAACGTGGAACGGAAACGGGGAACGGGAACGGGGAACGGGGAACGGGGAACGTGCAACGAGGAACGGGGAACGGGGAACGGGGTACGGGGAACGGGGAACGGGATAGGGAACGGGGAACAGGGAACAACGAAGGGGGAACGGGGAACGGGAACGGGTAAGAGGAACGGAGAATGGGAACAGGAACGGGAGCGGAGAACGGGACCGGGGAACGGGACCGGAGAACGGGACCGGGGAACGGGACCGGAGAACGGGACCGGGGAACGGGACCGGGGAACGGGACCGGGGAACGGGACCGGGGAACGGGACCGGGAAACGGGGCCGGGGAACGTGACCGGGAAACAGGATCGGGAAACGAGACCGGGAAACGGGACCGGGAAACTGTACCGGGAAACGGGACCGGGGACCGGGAAACGGGACCGGGGAACGGGACCTGCGATTGGTCAATCGCAGTGATAACCTGTCAACTTCTCCTCAAATCGAAAGCATTCACCTTGACTACATAACCAAAGGTAAAATCAGCTTTTTATAATCATCACCTTAGTAAATCTCCATTCAAGTGGTGATGATGTTTGTTCATATTACCGGCTAGATGGTGAAAGGTCGAGATGGCATTTCGCAGGTTTCGTTATTTTTTCAGTTAAATTTTTTTTCCAGTTAAATTTAAAGTTTGTTTAGTGTTTTTAGATTTCGAAATGGTGGCTTTCAAACATTTCGCAACGCGAAATGGACGGCTTCTAGTAGGCAACGAATGCTGCTATTTCTGTCCATGTGCCAGGTAATTAGATGCCGCCTTTGCGGTCGACAGGGTTCGGCTGGTGTTCCCGGCAGGCCATAGGACCGCCACATCCGTGATGCGATCGGAGCGCCGGATCCGTGATGCGCCACATGCGTGATGGTCGGGTGATTTTGAATGTGGCCTAATCGCCCGTCCCGATCACCACATGCTCTCAGTTGGCGCCAATCCTTGTCGACTGGCGCCGACGGCGAGCTCGCGCGCTATTGCTCTCGGTACAGTGCTATTAATATCCGTGACATTCTGTTCAGCAGTGTACGGCGGCTGAAGACCGGCCCCGGGAACTGGTGATCAATGTACTGTGCTGGGCGCAGCAGCGCTGTACGGAATCATCTATTAATACGCGAGAGTGTGTCAAGAAGGCAACCAAAAGAATGGCTCGGGCTGCGCTGATGACGTGCAACTGCCGACTGGAGCATTGTGAACGCTCCACAGCAGTGCGTCAGACATAACCTTTTCGAGATGTAATGATCAGCTGGCATCCGGCACAGCACAGGGTACTTGTTACCGTCACCCTGACAATATTATCTACTTAAGGCCAACGCTGTAACTCCTATGCCTATCGCTGTAGTATATACCTATGGCCAGGTATGTACTACAGCGAATCATCGGGAACAGTTTTGTTTTCTCCTGTGCAGGTTGAAGATGGAAAGTTGCGTGAATTGTTGACAAGCTACGTGACACGTGCACTCTGTGGAAGTGTGTAAATAAAAAGCAGCAGTTTTCATCGTTTTTCACGATTGTGTCTCGTGCTTGAAAACGATGGAAATGGGTGCAACGCCGTTGCTTCTATTACTCGGCTCTATGTACCGACTACAAATTTAACATTCACCATCGACACCTGTTGTGTAACGGTGGTAAGTTATTGTGACACGATTAGATACATGTTGTGATCCGTAAGAAACGGCTCGGTTTCAACTTCATTACCATGCCTATCACATATAGCTTGGGCCCAAGATAATTATGTACAGATAGCACAGGTTACTCTGACGCTCACGGTATCTTCAGATTTTCCCTGCGACAAGTAGTTTAATCGTATTCGGCAATCCTGCAGACCCCTAAAAGTCGGCATTTTTACGCCGAAAATTGAATCCAGCGCCGGGCGCAGATAATGTTTAATGAGCTAATTAATATATATGGACTATTTCGTCGCCGCGGCGCCCGTCGGGATTAATCTCGTGGTAAGGTGTTTTACTTTTGATATTTATATAACGTGTTCAAATCCGTCGTGTGCCACTGATCTTTTGCATTCTGCAGCCACCTAGAATGTTCCGGATCCAAGTATGAAACCGGTGAAGCAGGATGGTGAAGTGAATTGGAGCAGGAGGTGCATGGGTGCAGAAGGCCGGTGAAGGAAACCGGTGAAGAGGACCTCCATCGGGGACCGGTATAAGGAAACGGGATAGGGGACTGGTACAGGGGATATGTGAAGGGGACCAGTTATTGGAGATGACACAGTGAAGGGTGATCGGGGAAGGGCAAGGGACTGGGGATTTGACCATGATGGGGGACCGTGGTTACTAGGGAAGGAGACCCGGGGAACGGGACCGGGGAACGGTACCGGGAACGGGACCCGGATCGGGACTGGGAATGGGACCGATAACGGGACCGGGAACGGGACCGGGAACGGGACCGGGAACGGGACCGGGAACGGGACCGGGAACGGGACCGGGAACGGGACCGGGAACGGGACCGGGAACGGGACCGGGAATGGAACGGGCCCGGGAACGGGCCCGGGAACGTGACCGGGAACGAGATCGGGAACGGGACCCGGAACGGGACCCGGAACGGGACCCGGAAGGGGACCCGGAACGGGACCGGGGGACGCGTCCGTTGAACGATACGGGGGAAGGGGATCGGGGAAGGACTGGGAAACGAACCTAGGAATGGGGCCGGGGAACGGGACTGGGGAACGGACCTAGGAACTGGACCGAGATACGGAACCGAGGAACGGGACCGAGGAACAGCACCGAGGAACGGGACCGGGGAACGGGAATGGTTAACGGGACCAGACAACGGGACCGGGGAACGGGATCGGAGAACGGAACCGGAGAATGGGACCGGGCAACGGGACCGAACACTGGACACTGGAACAGACAACTTGAAATGAAGAGCGCCTCCCGACCAAGTGCTCGGACAATGGTTGTTCCGCTCCACACACCGTTTCTACACCGTAGCGCGCATGTGGGAAAATGTGTGACTGAACACAGTGAGTTATTTTTGTTGGTGGGCTAGGTGGCATTTAATGTTCAGGTACGGCGTTTAGATGTATGGATTGGCGCTGGTGTTTTCCGTCCTGGATCCGCCTGGGATGGTCCGGATCCAGGAATGGAACTGATGAAGGGATCGGTGAAGGGGACCGGGGAAGGGCACGGGGGAAGGGGACCGGGGAAGGGGACCGGGGAAGGGGACCGGGGAAGGGGACCGGGGAAGGGACCGGGGAATGAGACCGGGGAAGGGGACCGGGGAAGGGGACCGGGGAAGGGGACCGGGGAAGGGGACCGGAGGGGAACGGGAAGGGGGCCGGGGGAGGGGACCGGGGAAGGGGACCGGGGAAGGGGACCGGGGAAGGGGACCGGGGAAGGGGACCGGGGAAGGGGACCGGGGAAGGGGACCGGGGAAGGGGACCGGGGAAGGGGACCGGGGAAGGGGACCGGGGAAGGGGACCGGGGAAGGGGACCGGGGAAGGGGACCGGGGAAGAGGACCTGGGAAAGGGACCGTGGAAGGGAACCGAGGAAGAGGACCGGGAAAGGGGACCGGAGAACCTGACCGAGGAAGAAACCGTAGACGGAACCAGGTAATAGAACCGGTGAAGACGACTGTGGATGGGGCGGGGGAAGGGGAATTAGGCCGGGACAGGAAAGAGCGTCAATGAATGGATCGGGAAGAAACTGAGGGCATGCACAGGGGCTGAGTCAGGGAAGAGAGTCCGAAATCGGTGCATTACTCGGCGAATTACTACTGGCAAGGCGAATTACTCGGTGATGCTACGGACACTGAACCACCTTCATCCTCCACATAGCATACAGCATAATGCCATTGCGTGAAAGGGAGCAACGTGCAGTTCAGAATTCTTCATTCAACAAGGCAGCATAACTGATATCAACATAGCAAAAGCGTGTAAATGCAATAGGAATACACCCGACAAAAATTCGGTGTACGTGCACAACTGCATTACAGAAATAATATGGCGTTACAACATTTCGTTAATCGAAGTGATAACTTCTCAACTTCTCAACCCGAAAGCATTCAGCTTGACCACTTTAACCAAGGTAGTTAATCAGCTTTTCATGAACCATGACGTTAGTGAATTCCATTTTATTGGTGAAGGTGTTTGCGCATGTTGCAAGCACTATGGTGGGACTCTGAGGTGGCATTTTGGAGATTTTCGTTTTTTTTCCCTTTTATTTTTTTTAAAGTGGAGATTAAGGTTTACTTAAATTTGTCCAGGCATCGAATTGGTGGCTTTCCAAGTTTCGCAACGCGAAATGGACAGCATCTAGTCAACATGTAAATATTTGCTTAAGCACATAAATGTGTAGGCTCTCTCTCTCTCTCTCTCTCTCTCTCTCTCTCTCTCTCTCTCTCTCTCTCTCTCTCTCTCTCTCTCTCTCTCTCTCTCTCTCTCTCTCTCTCTCTCTCTCTCCCTTTCTCTCTCTCTCTCTCTCTCTCTGTCCGAGCGTGAAGTCAGCATATCATGCTAGGTGGCACCACCAGTGGGGCTAGAGACACCAGGTAGCACCACCAGCTGTGTCAGCGACACAAGGTGGCACCACGAATAGAGTCAGAGACGCTAGGCGGCACCACCACAGATGGCACCACCACCGGTGCCAGAGATGCACACAACGGGAATGGGAGACACTGGGATATGTGCCCATCCCCATAGTATCGGGGGATCAGTTCGAGGATAAGGAATTCGCTCCATTTCCCGGTCTTTCCGTCTGTCAGTCTGTCCATCTTTCTGTCCCTCGGTGACCCGTTTGTCTCCGTATGGGCGTCACATGCTGGCGAACGGTAGCGTCTCCCTGTCTGTCTGTATCTGTGTGGACGTCACCACGAGGGCGAAAGGTAGGACACGTCTCCCAGTCTGTTTCTCTGCGTGGACGTCCCCACTCTGGCGAAAGGTAAGGACGCGTCTCCCTGTACGCCTGCCTCTCCGTATGGACGTCGCCACGCTGGCAGACGGTAGGGACGAGTTCCTCCATGGACGTCCCCACGCGTCTCCCTGTACGCCTGTCTCTCCGTATGGACGTCGCCACGCTGGCAGACGGTAGGGACGAGTTCCTCCATGGACGTCCCCACGCGTCTCCCTGTACGCCTGTCTCTCCGTATGGACGTCGCCACGCTGGCAGACGGTAGGGACGAGTTCCTCCATGGACGTCCCCACGCGTCTCCCTGCACGCCTGTCTCTCCGTATGGACGTCGCCACGCTGGCAGACGGTAGGGACGAGTTCCTCCATGGACGTCCCCACGCGTCTCCCTGTACGCCTGTCTCTCCGTATGGACGTCGCCACGCTGGCAGACGGTAGGGACGAGTTCCTCCCAAAGCATCTGGAAAATTAGCATTGTGCCCTTAGCGTGAAATGGCAAAAAAATCTGCAAAAAGCCCTTGCCTCCGTGCATAATCCGTGGCGGCGACTATGTCCCTTGGCATCTTCTGTGTCTCTGTTCATTTGTCTATCGATCTACCTGTCAGTCTATGTATATGTCTATGTCCCTGTTGTTATCTCTATCCCTCTCTCTCTCTGTCTCGTGTCTCTATATATACCTCTATTTCTGTATTCGTTTCTGTCTCGTGTCTTTATATCTTCATATCTATCCCAGAATCTTACTGTCACTGTATCTAGCTTTCTCTAGCTTTATGTCCATGTATCTGACTTTTCTGTTTCTATGTCCCCTGTGTCTGTATTTTCTGTCTTTTTTTCTCTGATCCTGTCTCGGTCTTGTTCTGACTCTGTATTGACCTCTGTGCATGCGTGCGTGCGTGCGTGCGTGCGTGTTTGAGTTCGCTGGCGTCTGCGTGTGCGCATGGTCGTGTGAGTACATGTGCGAGTACCCGCGCTTTTGTGAGTGCGTGTATGTGTGTGTGTTTGTGTGTGTGTATGTGTATGTGTGTGTGTGTGTGTGTGTGTGTGTGTGTGAGTGTGTGTGTGTGTGTGTGGTTGTGTGGTGTGTGTGTTATTTAGGTTCTGGGTGGATGTGTGTGGTGTGTGTGTTTGTGTGTGTGTATGTGTATGTGTGTGTGTGTGTGTGTGTGTGTGTGTGTGTGTGTGTGTGTGTGTGTGTGTGTGTGCGTGTGTGTGTGTGTGTGTGTGTGTGGTTGTGTGGGTGTGTGTGTGTTCATTTTAAGGTTCTGGGTGCGATGTGTGCTGGTGGTGGGTGTCTATTGCGCGGATACTCAGTTGCGTTGGTGTAGTTTTCACTTACAAAAGTACGCCATGAACGAGCGAGCGACTAATTAGGCCAGCGGCTGTTGTTGATCGACCAGCGGAGCGACCAGTGCGGGGAACGGTCAGCGTTCCCCGCACTGCGTTCGTCGCCGGAGTATTCTGCGTCACGTTCGTCGCCGGAGTATTCCGCGTCACGTTCGTCGCCGGAGTGTTCTGCGTCACGTTCGTCGCCGCAGTGTTCCGCGTCACGTTCGTCGCCGGAGTGTTCTGCGTCACGTTCGTCGCCGAAGAGTTCCGCGTCACGTTCGTCGCCGAAGTGTTCCGCGTCACGTTCGCCGCCGAAGTGTTCCGCGTCGCGTTCGTCGCCGAAGTGTTCCGCGTCACGTTCGTCGCCGAAGTGTTCCGCGTCACGTTCGTCGCCGAAGTGTTCCGCGTCACGTTCGTCGCCGAAGTGTTCCGCGTCACGTTCGTCGCCGAAGTGTTCCGCGTCACGTTCGTCGCCGGAGTGCTCCGCGTCACGTTCGTCGCCGGAGTGTTCCGCGTCACGTTCGTCGCCGGACGGCCCGGGGTCCTCTCTGGCAGCTGGAGACCTTCTCCGTCAGCTCAGGGCAGTGGCGGATCTAGGCGTCCCTCTAGACCATGAAGGCGTCCTCTTAGCTAGGACGGCACCTCTCTGGAAAACGAAGTCCTTCCTCTGGATAGCAAAAGAAGCCCTCTAGACTAGACAGGTGCCCCTCTAGATAATGAAGGCGCCCCTCTGGACAACGAACAGGCCCTTTGTACTAGACAGACGCCCTCTAGACTAGATGCACACCAACCCCACTACGATGTTAAACAGGAGTGGAGGTGTTGCTCGAATATGAGCGCATGGCACGCGCTACGCTTCACCCACCCCTACAAATTGCACACAACCTAACATAATATAACCCAACATGACATGGCCTAACCTTTAGCAATCCACATTTGGTCTGACCTCTGCCATTTCCTACTTTCACTTCCATACTCCCTATAGTACAGCTGCAATTCCCGGTATGCAGCGTAAGTTACATTCCCCTAGCAAATCCTTCTCACGGTAGCTTGGCTGGCGTGGCAGCACGAGCGACTGCTCGTTAAAGTATTCATAGATTACGCATAGACCGCGTAGGGTACTCCCCCCCCCAAGCTGATCTGAACCGAGATAACATGAAATCAACTAATCTGCATTAACCTAGACTAACCCAACCCAACCCACCCCAACCCAACCTAACCAAATGCCACCACACCTAACCTAGCCTATCATGACCTGATCCGACATGACCTGACCCAAGCAGAAGTCATTTGATCTGATTTGCCCTGCCCTTTTCCAATTTCCTTTCAATATTCCTTATAACACAGTTGTATATATCTCCATATACCATAAGATATATTCATCTATATAGAATCCTTGCCACAGTAGCTTGGCTGGTGTGGAAGCACTTATGACCTGCATAATTTTCGACCGATGAAGTTGGTTCCAGGAAACCACCGATCCATCGATACAATGAGCCAGCTGAGAAGCCCGAAAATGACGTTTGGTAATGCTTCAGGGCAGTCTTGATTGTAGGAAAAGTAGTTTCGATGGGGAAAACTTAAAGGTATCGTGGGAATCATAACAGTTGGGGCTATGCGTGCATACCACTTTTCATCCAAAATGAGTCCTGGCAGGGGCTTGGATAGGGTGGGAAGCAGAACCTGTTTTGCGGGTCACGACACATGTCACTCTCGTCGCGATGGCTGACACCTGGCACATGGCAGGTGTAGATAGTGAATGGGAAAACTGTGGCCGGTACATGGACCTGGGTAATGCAAGTAACGGCGTACCATCACTTTTATCAGTTTTCCAGCACCAGACCCAATCGTGAAAAACGATGAAAACGGACACCTTTTCTTTACCCCCCCCCCCCCCCCCCCCCCCCCCCCCCCCCGGGAGAAAAAATATATTTGCCCCCCTTCGGTTAAATATTTTTTCCCCTCCCCCGGGGTTTTGGTTGGTGTGGAAAAAAAAATTGTTTGGGAAAAAAAAATAAAAAAAAACAAAAAAATAAAACGAAAAAAAATTAATTTTATTAAAATAAAATCCCGTTTCACGTTAAACCAATTGACGACAGAGGATTTCGGTGACACCTGTTCTCCCATCACACTGCCCTCACGTGAAATTGCCGCGCAAGAGCTAGCCAACACTGTAGGCTTTCATGTGATGTGATACATCCCTCGTGCACCACGATGTGAGCCGAGCCGGACGCCAATATGTGGCGGTCGGGAATTTCGTCTGAAAGAGCCCAAGCCCCATGTTAAACAGAAGTTGCGGCGTCGCTCGAATCGGAACGCATAGCACGCGCTACGCTTCGCCCACCCCCACAAATTGTACATTGCCGGATAGCCCATGTGACGGGGTACCAGTCCACTAAATTTTACGGCTCTAGTACGCGTCGGTCTCAGCTCGTAGGTGCCCAACTCAAAACAGATGCACGCTCCTGGCGATGACACGATACAGCGCACCCGGCCGCTGACCACAAAAGCCCGCAGTTTCCTGTGGGGCGCGTGTTTGCACAAAGTTTCATACTCGTGCGACCTGTGGTATATGCTGTGGTCCCGGCTAACTGATTTCGACATGACCCCAGTTGACGGTATGTGACACGTGCGCACGTGACACGCGCAACCAGAAACCAGTGCCATAATCTGTCTCCCGTACCGGCGAATCACGTGTGGAAATTTGAGCGAAATCCGCTCGGCCGTTTTCGCACAGTATGCGTTAAGCGGCACATACAGGGACACAGACACACAGACAAACATTTCTCGACAACTAAAAAACCGACCGCCATGTATTAAATCTGCGATAGAGATTTATCGTGACTTAGTTACTCTAAATATAAATCTACGATGTTGAACTAGATGCACACCATCCCCACTACCATGTTGGTGTGTTCAAAATCGATTCAAGCCATTACGCTCTCCATCGGGTTTGAACTGCTTTCACCCAAAATTGGCAAATCTACACTAACCTAGCCTAACCTAACTGGACCTGACCTGACATGACCTGACCTATTCAGACTTCATTTGATCTGATTTGCCCTGCCTTTTTTCAATTTCGTTTCTATATTCCTTATAACACAGCTGTATATCTCTCCATACACCAGAAGATATATTCACGATGTAGAATCCATCCCATGGTGGCTTGGCTGGCGGGGTAGCACGTGCGACCTGCATACTTTTCAACCGATGAAGTTGGTTCCAGAAAACCCACCGATCCATCGATGCAATGAGCCGGTTGAGAAGCCCGAAAATGATGTTTGGTAATGCTTCAGGGCAGTCTTGATTGTAGGAAAAGTATTTGATATGGAGAAAATATATAGGTACCGTGGGAATCACAGCAGTTGCAGCTATGCATGAATACCACTTTTTATCCAAAATGTGGCCTGACAGAGACGCTGAAGGGGTGGGAAGCAGAGTCTGTTTTACGCTTCAGGACACCTACCACTCTCGTCGTGATGACTGACCACTGGTATGCGGCAGGTGCCCATAGTCAACGGGGAAAGTGTAGCCGGTACATGGAACCGGGTAATGCAGGCAACGGCGTACAATCACTTTTATCAATTTTCCAGCATCAGACCCAATCGTGAAAAACGATGAAAATGGACACCATTTCTTTGCACCCAGCACGTGCCACGTGCGGCAAAAATGTTTACATTATTGAACTTGGAGATTGTCTTGGCTAACCGTGGTGTCGGTTTGGTGTCAATGGGTCCATTGGTTTGCGAGCTATGCCGGTTGAAACCGAGCCGATTCGGCGCACGAAAATTGATCATATTGCGATCTAAAAATACACGTTACAATACAAATTATCACGATACAAATACATGTTAAACCAATTGGCGACTGAGGATTTCGGTGCAACCCGTTATCCCATCATATCGGTGTCGCTCACGTGCAGCACATTGACTCCATCGCACCGAAGTTGTGCCCAAGGGGTAGCCAACGCTGTGGGCTTTCACGTGGTGTGACACATCCCTCATTCCCTGCGATGTGAGCCGAGCCGGGCGCCAATATGAAGGCGGTCGCGTTTTTCGTCGGGATAAGTCGCAGCCCCATGCTAAACAGGAGTGGAGGTGTTGCTCGAATATGAGCGCATGGCACGCGCTACGCTTCGCCCACCCCTACAAATTGTACATTGCCGGACAGCCCATGTGATGGCTATCCGTCCACCAAATTTGATGGCTCTAGTGTGCGGCGCTCTCGGCTTGCAGGTGCCCAACTCAAAGCAGATGCACGCGCCTGGCGGTCGCACGGTACGGCGCACACGGCCGCCGACCACAAAAACACGCAGTTCCCTGTGGGGTGCGCGTTTGCACAAAGTTTCATACTCGTGCGACCTGTGGTATATGCTGTGGCCCTGTCTAATTGATCTCGACATGACCCAAGTTGACGGCACGTGGCACGTGCCCACGTGACTCACGCAACCCGAAACTACCGCCATGGTCTGTCCCCCGTACTGGCGCATCACGTGTTAAAGTTTGAGCGAAATCCGCTCAGCCGTTTACACACAGCATGCGTTGAAGCGGCACATACAGACACACAGACAAACATTTATCGACAACTTTAGAAAATCGACCGCCATGTATTAAATCTCCGATAGAGATTTATCGTGACTTAGTCACTCTAAATCTAAATCTACGATTTTGAATTAGGAAGGCGTCCCTCTGAACAACGAAAGCGCCCCATCGGCTAGACAGGTGATCCTCTGGACAACGAAGTCTCCTTCTGGAGTAGATATGCGATTCTCTAGATTAGGTAGACGTCCCTCTAAGCTAGGAAGGCGACCCTCTGGGAAGCGAAGGTGTCTCTCTGAGCTAGACAGGTGCCCCATGCGCAATGGAAGATGGTCCCCTGGACTACACAGGCACCACTCTGAACACGAAGCAATGCCTTTCGTGATATACGTGCACCCCTCTGGACTAGGTAGACGTTCCTGTAAATTGGCCCGGTTTGCAGGGACGTCTTTCCGGGAAAGAAGTCCCTTTTGACAGAGAAAGTGCCCCTCTTGCCTAGACAGGTGCCCTTCTGTACAACGAAGGCACCCTCTGGACAGAGAGGGCGCCCATCTAGATGACGAAGACGACCTCTAGAGTCAACAGGTGTCCCTCTGGATTATACAGACGCCCCTATAAACTAGGAAAGCGCTCCTCGGAACTTGGAAGGCGCCCCTCTGGTCAACGAATGCGTCCCCTTTGATAACAATGAATGTCCTCTGGGTTGGGTGGGCACCCTCGGGTGTAGATAGGCACCCTTCTATACTAATCAGGCAACCCTATAAGGAAGAATGGACGCCACACAGGCGCCCTTCTAAACTAGGAAGGCACAATTAGACTGACGCTCCTTTAGACTAAGCGCGTGCCCCTCAAAGCTGGGAAGATGGCCCTCTGGATAACGAAGGCATCCATTTGGATAAAAAAATATGCCTTCTAGACTACCGAGGCGACGCTCTGAACAATGAAGACACACGTTTGGATAATCATGCCGGGGCTAAAAATATCGCGCCGCAGGTCCGCAAAATCGAGCTTGGGCTCTTTAAAAAAATCACTCCGGGTCCCGAAAAAGCGCCCTGAGCTCCAAACAAATTCAGAAGAGGTACCGGCAAATCGCGTCGGGGAAAGATAACTCGCGTTGGGGCCCCGAAGACTCGCGCCTGGGCCCGAAATCGCGCCGGGATCCAAAATATCGCTCTGCGGTCTACAAATTCCAGTTGAGGTTCAAATAAGCATAGCGGGGCACCGAAAATCGCACCAGGATCCCAAGATAATAAAGACTGCTACCTAAAAAGTGGGAATGGATCCCGAACAGCAAATTTCCTAAAGCGATTTTCCTGGCTCGGAAAATCGTTTTGGAGCGCCACAAAATCGCGCCAGAGGCCTCGAATTCGCGTGGGTTCCCGAAAGCAAAACGTGTCGGCCCCAGAGAAATCGCGCCGGGGCACACAAATATGATGCTGTGGCCCGAAGAAAGACACAGTGCCAGTGATGCCTTAAAAGCACAACGGGAGATCGAAAACGTACCTGAACCTTCCAAAATGCACCGAGTCTCGCAGAAAGAGATTACATTATCAAATGCGTTGGGGACCTAAATAAACATGCGAGGAGCCCTAAAAAATTAAGCTGGTGCTCGTCGCCTGGGTTTAAAAATGGGCCGGGTCCTATAACACATTAGTAGACCAGAAGTAAAACACAACCGGCACTAAAATAGCACCGAACCAGCAGCTCGGTTCGGTAGCCAATCTGCCGCAGAAGGAAAAAAATTATGTGGTACATTAAAGATGTGGTATATCAAATATGTGGTATTTAAAGATGTGATTCATCAAAGATGTGATACATCAAAGATGTGATACATCAAAGATGTGATACATCAAAGATGTGATACGTCAAAGATGTGATACATCAAAGATGTGATACAGCAAAGATGTGATACATCAAAGATGTGATACATCAAAGATGTGATACATCAAGATGTGATACATCAAGATGTGATACATCAAGATGTGATACATCAAAGATGTGATACATCAAGATGTGATACATCGAAGATGTGATACATCAAAGATGTGATACATCAAAGATGTGATACATCAAAGATGTGATACATCAAAGATGTGATACATCAAAGATGTGATACATCAAAGATGTGATACATCAAAGATGTGATACAACAAAGATGTGATACATCAAAGATGTGATACATCAAAGATGTGATACATCAAAGATGTGATACATCAAAGATGTGATACATCAAAGATGTGATACATCAAAGATGTGATACATCAAGAAAGTGCTACATCAAAGTTCAGCGGTTGAGTGCGCCTATGTTTTTTTATGCTTTTGTGTCATTGAAAGGTCAATGTGGAAATTTTAGGCAATGTATGTTCTTTATGAATCCATAATTATGTATCGTTCACCGTATTGATGTAATTCATAAAACTTGCTATTTTAGATCTGCCTTGTCTTTTCTCGTCGGGTGAGAGCTGCAAACGCTAGACACGGATTCGGTACAATTCATTACTATTGTCATGTTTAACCCTTCTCATTAGTTTAGGAAGAGTTCATCGGAAACTTCCCGAAGCGTAAGAAAACGAAATGTTCGGGAAGGCCATCCATAGGTTACTGTCCTTAGTCTTACCCAACTTGTGAAGTTAAGCAGGAAAATAAGTCATTTCACTTCTGGAAAAACGGCGAGACGCTGTATGATATCGCGGCGGCAGAAGAACATTTCTACTGAGGCATGTTTATGTCGGACCGATGTCATTTCTTCATTTTACACAGGTCAAAAGTCCACTGGCGGATCCAGGGGTAAACTGGATGCATGTGCTCCCCCGATAAAGATGTGGCGTCCTTCCAGAACACTTGATTGCATCCCCCACCCCCTCTCAGCGCCCTCAGAGTAAAAAGGCGCCCCTCCAGAACAAAAGTACCCCCTCCGACCAAAAATTATGGATCCGTCCCTGGCTCACGGGCCTTTTTCGTCGACTCAGGGCCCTCTCTGTTGGATCAGGGACTCTCTTTACTGGCCGGGACCTTCTCAATCAACCCGGGTCCCTTCCAAAGACTTGGGGCTTCATCCGGTTGGATGGAGGCTCCCCACCTTACCTCGGCCCAGGACCCTCAACATCTGCTCGTGGGCACCCTTCGTTGACTCAGGAACCCTCGTTGACCCTCTTTACTCAGGGGTCCTCTCCGGTCGCCCGGAGACTCCCAGGAGCGACAAATTTCTGGTGTGGTTCGTCACTGTCCGTGTATGTTGAAACACAATGTGTTCAACGACCCCGTTGGGCCCGAAGCCACGCGGTGATGTCTCCCTGAAGTGGACATGACCGCATGGCTCCCTGGAGTCCCCTGGATCAGCCATTGTGCCCAGCCTCTGTGGGGCGGCGGTGCAGGCTCGGAGTCCGTCTGGAGAGATGACTGACGTCACTGCAGCTGATGTGCAGGCTCGGAGTCCGTCCGGAGAGATGACTGACGTCACTGCAGCTGATGTGTAGGCTCGGAGTCCGTCCGGAGAGATGACTGACGTCACTGCAGCTGATGTGCAGGCTCGGAGTCCGTCCGGAGAGTTGACTGACGTCACTGCAGCTGATGTGCAGGCTCGGAGTCCATTCGGAGAGATGACTGACGTCACTGCAGCTGATGTGTAGGCTCGAGTCCGTCCGGAGAGATGACTGACGTCACTGCAGCTGATGTGCAGGCTCGGAGTCCGTCCGGAGAGATGACTGACGTCACTGCAGCTGATGTGCAGGCTCGGAGTCTGTCCGGAGAGATGACTGACGTCACTGCAGCTGATGTGCAGACTCGGAGTCCATTCGGAGAGATGACTGACGTCACTGCAGCTGATGTGTAGGCTCGGAGTCCGTCCGGAGAGATGACTGACGTCACTGCAGCTGATGTGCAGGCTCGGAGTCCGTCCGGAGAGTTGACTGACGTCACTGCAGCTGATGTGCAGGCTCGGAGTCCATTCGGAGAGATGACTGACGTCACTGCAGCTGATGTGTAGGCTCGGAGTCCGTCCGGAGAGATGACTGACGTCACTGCAGCTGATGTGCAGGCTCGGAGTCCGTCCGGAGAGTTGACTGACGTCACTGCAGCTGATGTGCAGGCTCTGAGTCCATTCGGAGAGATGACTGACGTCACTGCAGCTGATGTGTAGGCTCGGAGTCCGTCCGGAGAGATGACCGACATCACTGCAGCTGATGTTCAAGCTCGGAGTCCGTCCGGAGAGATGACCGATGGCACTGCAGCTGACGTGCTGTCGGCAGACGCTATGCTCGCATCTTGTCTTCAGCACATTCAATCGACGTGCTCTGAAACGTTTTTCCGCTGCGGTTGCTGGTGGCTTCACGTCAAAAAGTTTCCTTTTCGGCGATATTGGAAACGTTCGGCAGCATTGAATTGCCTGCGGCAGTGCATGGGTGGGCTGGTGCAGTGTATGGGTGGGCTGGTGCAGTGTATGGATGGGCTGGTGCAGTGTATGGGTGGGCTGGTGCAGTGCATGGGTGGGCTGGTGCAGTGTATGGGTGGGCTGGTTTGGGTGGGCTGGTGCAGTGCATGGGTGGGCTGGTGCATGGGTGGGCTGGTGCAGTGTATGGGTGGGCTGGTGCAGTGTATGGGTGGGCTGGTGCAGTGTATGGGTGGGCTGGTGCAGTGTATGGGTGGGCTGGTGCAGTGCATGGGTGGGCTGATGCAGTGTATGGGTGGGCTGGTGCAGTGTATGGATGTGCTGGTGCAGTGCATGGATGGGCTGGTGCAGTGTATGGGTGGGCTGGTGCAGTGCATGGGTCGGCTGGTGCAGTGCACAATGCACACTGCTGCTGTTATCTGCTCAGATCACGGATGTATGACGCGAAACGTGTAGTAATTTCTCACTTCCCCGTAGTGACCAACTGTCGCATGGACATTGAACGCTATTTGTCAGGTAGAGTAACGGCGTCTCGTGCTATTGTTGGATGATTTCACATGAACCTCAAGGCTTGTAGGTTTTTCACGGTCATCATTTCAAGGTCACCAGAAATGCCGTATGTTATGTTGACCTATGTTGACCATGGCAGGCCGACCTATTATATGTGGCAAGTTGATCTCCAGGATAGTTAATATCGCGTGATTCGTATTCGGTAGTCTGATTTTGATAGCTCAGTGCCAAATTATAAGAATATGACATAGATCATCTCAGGTCAGCGATCTAGAGGACCTTGGCATGGTCTACGTTGATCTATCTTTGTGGTAACCTGAACTTCCAGGTGATTTTTAGCGCTGAATTCCAGTTCACCTTTTTAACCACATAATACCAAGAGCTACCGCCCCAGTAGCTCAATTGGTTAGAGCTCTGGCCTGCACCGGTCTCTCCTGTCCGGGCAAGACAAGGTTCGAGTCGATTCACGCGTTCGCATTTAGGGTAGGCTGGGAGGATCAGTTGGCAATTGACCCGATAGGGCCGGGGACAGGCTACCGGGACGGCCGTGTCGGTGCATTGACGGCACGTTAAACTATCGGTCAAAATTATGCCGCTGAACTGGAATGCATGAATCGGGTTGTTGGGCCAGGGTCCACGCAACAAGCCCGGCTTAACAAGAGAATCCTGGTCGATAAATCCACCCAGCCAGAATTTGGACTAATTTTATTTTACAAAAATAGAGGAATGCGACACAGGTCACTAGTCAATCATAATAGGAACAGGAAACATAAGTCAATTACCGAAGGGAGTTGGCGTGAAATACGATGACCATTTTGCGGTTTTCTTCAGTGTAGCTGTTAGTGCTGAATTCGAATGCGGTGCCCTGACTTGCCTGAATCATGCCTAGACTCCAGAATAAACAGGTGAAGCCCCAAACGTGTTCGATCATGCTTGACCAATTGTGACAAAGAGATCTTTGGTCAATGTTGTGGTCATTAGAGTTGGTATCTCTTCGTCTCATATCAACTGCTTTTGCATCACCGCTTTGTCGCTCTTAGGTTTGGAGCTACCGTAAAATTGTCATCACATGGATATATCTATATAGTTATAAATGGGTATATATCCGATATAGGTAGAGAACGGATATATCCGTTCTCACGCCACCTACGCATGACCTTGGCCTTGAATTCTGGTTCCAATATGAACGACATATCCACAAGAAGCTACGCTATCTAGCTATTTCACATGCCCCCGAGGACTCCAAGTTGTTAGTGGCCAGGAGTCGAAAACCGGTAACAAAGACTGGTCAGTCTTGCGTAACCCTGACCTTGACCCCTTTGACCTGACCTCGAGAGTAAATCGTTACAGATAGACAGATTATTCATACCCTTGAACAGTCCAAGGACGGGGTTGGTGAACATTTCGTTTGTCACGGAACAGAGGTAAGCTGGGATGGGAGGAGAGCAAATCCCTCACCCTCAGCAAAACTAGGGCTATGGACTAAGGGCGGCAGTGCTAGGGTTAAAGCACAGTTTTAACTGAGCATGTATATAGATGCCGAAGATGAAACAACCGTCCTCAGTGGCTGTAGGTGGACTTAACCTCACATCTCACATCTCCGCGTGTGAATATTAACGTGGGCGATGAACGACACTGTCAGCTCAGGAATTCCCTTCTGCAGACGGTGTGCAGCGCGTCATCACGGACCATCCTTGAGTGTGCCAGTGCACACCCGGTCGCCAAAATTCTGCCAACTGCCCGCTCGCCGCTGGCTATCTGTTGTCATTGCTGGGCGACAAGAGCCGTGCTGTCTGCGTCTGGCCCAGGTAGGCCGGGAGCGCCACGGCCTCCAGGTGAGAGAACTCCAGTGACGTCAGAGCGCGTCACCAGGTGGCGACGCCGTCGGCTGGATCGAAGCCGGCGCCGGCGCCGGGCGGCCGCCGCGGGCCGGCGGCGCAGCACCAGTTGCTGACCACCGTCGACTTGTTGCTCCGACAGGGTGGTCGCGCCGTGCCCCGCCCCGCACACACACACGGCCCTGCCGCCCTGCCGCCCTGCCGCGCGCCCGCCATGTTCAAACTGGGCAGTGGCCGCACCGATGGCAACCCAATACTGAACCTGTACGAGATGGGCAAGCAGGTGGCCACCGGCGGCCCCGAAAGCGTCTGGAAGATTTACGAGGGCCATCGCAAGAGCGACGCTAAGGTAGGTCCTCGGCTCGGTACTATGGGCGACGCTGAGGTAGGTCTCGCCTCGGCTCGGCTCCAGCCGGACGAGTCGGCAGTGGCTGCAAGGTGCCCATGCTCGGTACTATAGGCGATTTTCGGTCTTCAGACTCACTTGGACTGCCTGGACCCTTGGACTTGCTTGCATTGTGTTAATGTGGACTGCAGGCCTTTGCTTGCCTCGATGTTTACATATGACTGTGGATCCGACCACTAAATACTTTGTTGTTCCATCAAGTCACCGATTGAAGTTGAGTCGCCCAGTCGATGTTTCGAGTCAAAATAGGAACTAAATATAGACAATGGCTTCACATCAACACCAAAACTTCGAAGTGCACACCTGCACACATTGCTGCTAGAATGGGGGGGGGGGGCACGGGGTCATGCCCCTCCACATTTTTTTTCGGAATAGGAACCAATAAACCTGTGAACGTTGCATGAAAGTAATCGATTTAAAAATTCCTCCTCTGCACTTGCTTTGGGTTTCCACGCTCTACCTTGTGCATCGGTAAAACAGGTTCGCAACAATCACATTCACAAACCCTGAAGACATTCCAACCTTTAGCACACAATATAGGACAGCAAAGAACTAATTGGTGTTTTATCCACTTCATTACATTCATTCCATTTCATTCACAACGGATTCGAGCTGCTTCCGGCGCTCGCAGTTAGCGCCTGCGGCTGCAATGGCCAGTTGGTACCTGGCCAGGCGAGGTCGAGGGTACAGCTGCAATGGCCGGTTGGTACCTGGCCAGGCGAGGTCGAGGGCACAGCTGCAATGGCCAGTTGGTACCTGGCCAGGCGAGGTCGAGGGTACAGCTGCAATGGCCGGTTGGTACCTGGCCAGGCGAGGTCGAGGGTACAGCTGCAATGGCCGGTTGGTACCTGGCCAGGCGAGGTCGAGGGCACAGCTGCAATGGCCAGTTGGTACCTGGCCAGGCGAGGTCGAGGGTACAGCTGCAATGGCCGGTTGGTACCTGGCCAGGCGAGGTCGAGGGTACAGCTGCAATGGCCGGTTGGTACCTGGCCAGGCGAGGTCGAGGGCACAGCTGCAATGGCCAGTTGGTACCTGGCCAGGCGAGGTCGAGGGTACAGCTGCAATGGCCGGTTGGTACCTGGCCAGGCGAGGTCGAGGGTACAGCTGCAATGGTCAGTTGGTACCTGGCCAGGCGAGGTCGAGGGTACAGCTGCAATGGCCAGTTGGTACCTGGCCAGGCGAGGTCGAGGGTACAACTGCAATGGCCGGTTGGTACCTGGCCAGGCGAGGTCGAGGGTACAGGCACCGGGCGGTCGTACCTGCTATGTGTGTATTCTGAACTCTTGCTTAAAATTGTGCTATAAAATTGGAATTTCCCGATCGGGAGAAAGGTTCAAGGTCAGTGTAGCAAGCTTGCGCTTTGCACTGCCTCATTCTGTAAAGCCCCCCCTGAACAACGATTCGTACTAAATTTGTTTTAAGAAATACACTCTGGAACCAATTCAAATCACACTGAAAATCATTCCGCAAAAAAAACTGTCTTCGCGCGCATTGTTCGTTATTCGTCCAACGAGGTACTTTGCTGGTGATATTATACTACGGAATTGAGCAGAATGCGTACAATACGCGAACATCGAAGTGCACCGACATGTGCAATCCTACATCCGACTCAGCTCATCTGCGGAGTTATATTGTTACTTAGTAGTGATTAAGCAGTTAATTTTTATTTTAATTCAGCATCATTATTATGGGATTTGTGAAATGGTGCCGCCTCGGAAACACCAGCACCGCGCAAAAGTACTACTTCATATTTTGGAAACCTTCTCACGCGCCGTGGCTTGCAGTGAATATGTTTATCATACTTCGAAGCAATACACTACAATCAGGGGTAAAAATGTTCGCCTCGCTTTTATGTGGTGTGCCACAACACATAAATAAGTTATGGAAAAGTAATGAAGCTGTCTTTTTCCTGGTTAACCCGTTCCAGATGAAGATTTTCTGGATGTATATACCATGTGAAAAATTAGGTGGAGGGTGGGGGGGGGAAGAGTGAGTAACAGTATCTATATATAAGAAGTAGTGTGTTACTACATTTTGGTGTGCTTGACATTGGCTTTGAGCAGCATGCTCGTTAATCGTATACAACAAGTGATAATAATAATGTGATGCTCATTAATCGGCAGGTGTCTTTTTCATGTAGACGAAGACAGCGCAGCTGCGGCATGGCTCACATCGATGAGTTAGCACTGCATGAAGGTGTCCTACCTTCTGCATTACTTGCTATGTAGCTGCTGTATGGCTCACATCGATGAGTTAACACTGCATGAAGGTGTCCTACCTTCTGCATTACTGCATGAGTTAAAACTGCACGAAGGTGTCCTACCTTCTGCATTACTGCATGAGTTAACACTGCACGAAGGTGTCCTACCCTCTGCATTACTTGCTATGTAGCTGCTGTATGGCTCACATCGATGAGTTAACACTGCATGAAGGTGTCCTACCTTCTGCATTACTTGCTATGTAGCTGCTGTATGGCTCACATCGATGAGTTAACACTGCATGAAGGTGTCCTACCTTCTGCATTACTTGCTATGTAGCTGCTGTATGGCTCACATCGATGAGTTAACACTGCACGAAGGTGTCCAACCTTCTGCATTACTTGCTATGTAGCTGCTGTATGGCTCACATCGATGAGTTAGCACTGCATGAAGGTGTCCTACCTTCTGCATTACTTGCTATGTAGCTGCTGCATGGCTCACATCGATGAGTTAACACTGCATGAAGGTGTCCTACCTTCTGCATTACTTGCTATGTAGCTGCTGTATGGCTCACATCGATGAGTTAGCACTGCATGAAGGTGTCCTACCTTCTGCATTACTTGCTATGTAGCTGCTGTATGGCTCACATCGATGAGTTAGCACTGCATGAAGGTGTCCTACCTTCTGCATTACTTGCTATGTAGCTGCTGTATGGCTCACATCGATGAGTTAGCACTGCATGAAGGTGTCCTACCTTCTGCATTACTTGCTATGTAGCTGCTGTATGGCTCACATCGATGAGTTAGCACTGCATGAAGGTGTCCTACCTTCTGCATTACTTGCTATGTAGCTGCTGTATGGCTCACATCGATGAGTTAGCACTGCATGAAGGTGTCCTACCTTCTGCATTACTTGCTATGTAGTTGCTGTATGGCTCACATCGATGAGTTAACACTGCATGAAGGTGTCCTACCTTCTGCATTACTTGCTATGTAGCTGCTGTATGGCTCACATCGATGAGTTAGCACTGCATGAAGGTGTCCTACCTTCTGCATTACTTGCTATGTAGCTGCTGTATGGCTCACATCGATGAGTTAGCACTGCATGAAGGTGTCCTACCTTCTGCATTACTTGCTATGTAGTTGCTGTATGGCTCACATCGATGAGTTAACACTGCATGAAGGTGTCCTACCTTCTGCATTACTTGCTATGTAGCTGCTGTATGGCTCACATCGATGAGTTAGCACTGCATGAAGGTGTCCTACCTTCTGCATTACTTGCTATGTAGCTGCTGTATGGCTCACATCGATGAGTTAGCACTGCATGAAGGTGTCCTACCTTCTGCATTACTTGCTATGTAGCTGCTGTATGGCTCACATCGATGAGTTAGCACTGCATGAAGGTGTCCTACCTTCTGCATTACTTGCTATGTAGCTGCTGTATGGCTCACATCGATGAGTTAGCACTGCATGAAGGTGTCCTACCTTCTGCATTACTTGCTATGTAGCTGCTGTATGGCTCACATCGATGAGTTAGCACTGCACGAAGGTGTCCAACCTTCTGCATTACTTGCTATGTAGCTGCTGCACACGTGCCTTTCGGAAATATCATGAAAACGTCTGCTGGTTGAGAGTCAGGCCATTTGCATGCAGTTTTCCCTTGTGACTGAAGATACACAACTGCGCTGTGCTTGTTCCTTGTCCGCTACTTCACACTTGCTGTAGCGGGCAAGGAGGCTCGATGCCTAATTCACTAACCGATGTCGAAATGAGGGAGGCATGCTTTCGCTTTATCCCGAGGTATTGTCATTGAAGTTTTTGGGATTAGTTTTCTGGTCTGGTGGTCTGAAGCGAAAATTTTCCCCGTCCGATTTATTTAAAAAAAAACACTTATTGTCTCAAAATTGTATGAAATAACATTCCCGGGTCCAGCTGGGGTGACGAGATAGTGACATACATAGCATATACGATGCATATATAGCATAAGATGTGTCAGACTGTATGATTTTTAGCCGATGTTTAGCCAACATTTCGAGGTCGGGTGAAGTGCTGGTCAATAACATGATGCGATCTGCTACTTCCAGAGGACAGAAAAGTTAGGCTGGTGCTACGACCAGAGGTCAACGAGTGAGCACGTTGCCATTCACAGGCATACATAGCTGAATGAACAAGCTGCCGCCTGATTGCAGTTTCGGTTTTTAACGAGTACATACCAGAGTTCAGGAGTGCACAAGCTGTAGTTCCCTTTTGTATCTTGTGAAAAACACGACACCACAGTTGCATTCCTGATTGTGAGCTAAGCGGGACGCTGAATGAGATTCCCCGAACCCAGCTGAGTTCGGAACTCAACTCGGGCGGCTGGGCTTGGCAATGCACAGCGCATCGTTTTCTGCTTTTTTTGTTGGCGAATCAATATCCCCGGCTGCTGGACATTTCATCCTATGAGGGAATTTCAAGATATCTAAGGAGAGCCATACTGACTTCTGAGTATCTGTACCTCCTCCAACATTGGGCCATGACGACATCAACTTAATGACAGCATGGTGAGACCACTTAGTGTTTGCATGACCAACGTGACATACCTCCAGCAACCTTAGCAGTTTTTTCTCGCTTCCTGTCACGTCATCGAGTTAAAGCGTCATAAATTGGTTCGTCGTCGTACTTGTTTTAATAATATGACTCTGTATATGTTGTGGCGGTTTTAAGACGGTGACATATATATATATATATATATATATATATATATATATATATATATATATATATATATATATATATATATATATATATATATATATATATATATATATTTATATATATATATAGGTAGATAAATACATAGACAGATAGATAGATAGATATATAGATAGATAGATACTATGGATGCCCCACCCTATTGAGCAGGAAGCCTGTATGTGATCGATGCACCACCCTATTGAGCAGGAAGCCTGTATGTGTTGACGACTGTATGCACAGTTAACATTGTCTATATATGGATAGCTTTAATCACTTCTGCAAGGGCTCTGGATCCCAGACCAAATCATAGATCTAAAATTGTCCCCTTCCGACACTCTTGTGCGAAATACAAGTGAAGCGTCATAAGCTATTGAGACATACGCAATGCCCATCAAGCTTATGGTGCGCATTTGAGGGGGCGCCTACAGACATCGGGGACTAAGAGGGGCGCCTACAGACATCGGGAACTAAGAGGGGCGGCTACAGGAAACGTTCACGCAATTCAGATTCAAGTATCGCGAGGTCATGGGATCGATAAGATCACAGGTCAATATTGTCCCAAGTGAAGTCAACATGCCAGAATGTATCTCCACTTTATTCACATTTTTCAGTGCGGTACCATGCAGCATCACTCAGGCACTTTTTGAGAACTGAATAAGCTATTCACATAGAGCATTACACCACCCCCTTTCACTGCTGGACCCCTATTGCATGAAAACATATTGTATCCCTGGATCTCATAGTCCTGCAAGTTATCCCCAAAATACCCCTCACTGACCCATGCCTCAGTAATGCAAACAAAATCTGGTTCCTCCTCAGCAACATAACACTTGAACTCATCAAATTTGGATCGAATACTCTGAGCATTAAGCATTATACACTTAACAAATGTTCCATAACCATCTTTGGCTTTTTCATGTTGAGTAACTCTTCATCTCTGGATGAGCTACCACTCTGCCCCCTTGAACTACTGCTATCCCTATTTGCTGATTGTGAGGTTCTATTGCCTAGGCTGTCACTATTGGCATATCCCTGAGATGGCAATGCCACTTCTTCCCTCCCCACCCCCATTGTCTAGTTTCCCTGAAGGACATGCTCATATACTTTGCTTAACACTTGCACCCCCTTCTCGGAGAAGTGCAGGTCATCCCTTTGATAGAGGTCCCATGAGCCATAAAACCTGCACCACTTGTCAACAAAGGTCAAACCTAACTCATTGCAGAGCCTACCTACCCTGGCATTGGCTGCCAGTGCCCTAGAGCTCCACCCAGGGGAGACTCCAGCCTTAGGCAGAATAGCAGTCACAATGGCTCTGCTATTGCTTTGCTTCCGGGTGGCCAGAAGGGCCCTGTAGTCCTGCAGCAGCTTCTCACTCCTAGCAGGACCTAAGCTATTTACTCCTACCTGCACTACAACTGCACTAAACTGGTGCTCACTGGTGGCCTGTGCCACCACTGGCACCAGGTCTTTGACCTTGGCACCAGGCCTGGTGATGCACCTCCTGCCTCTCCGACCTTTACAGAGCACCCTATATAAATGCCACACACGAGAGTCGCCTACGACCAGCACTGTCTCCTTGCTACTATCCTGGGGGCAGTCCTCCAATGCCTGGAACCTAATTGATGTTACTATGCCTGCCTGCTGAGCTGCTCGACTAGGTTTCCTCCCACTCCTACCACCTGCCACCTGCCAAGTGAGTGTTGGTGGTGTGGTGTCCACAGTGCTCCTGCTAGTTTTGTGGCGTACAAATATTCAAATAGCAATTTAATGAGTTATAGGTGCTTGCCACCCAGAAGCGATGGAAGCGACAAGGTGATACCCACGTTTTGGCAGGTATTAAGTAGTTTTTGAGTGTTAAGGCTACTAGAATCTAGCAGGATGTGTTCTATGCTTAATGTGGTGCTGCAGGTGTCGCAGTGAGGTGTTGTATATTGGTCATCCTCAAGTTGAGGCTGTGTTAATTGAATGCAATCAGTTCTAAGTCTAGTGAGGATGATTTCGTTTGTCGGGGAGACTGATTTGATGTGCTCCATGTATCTACTGCTGGTTTGATGTCGTGGCTGTGTTTAGATTTGTGTTGTGTATAGTTGTGTCGTGTCCATGTGTTCTGGTGATGCTGACGCATGTGGCGTTGTATGAGTGTTTTGCAGTCGTCTACCGAATATTCCACACTGGGCTAAGTGTTCAATGCTAAGGCTTGCTTTGCGAGGCGATCTGCTTCTTCGTTACCTGGGATGTTGGCGTGGCTCGGTATCCAGAGGAAGGAAAGTTGTTGTTTACGTTATGGGCCACGATTTGTTGGATTCTGTCAATGTCTGGATGTGGACATTCGTGGGTATTGCTAATTGACTGAAGAACGGATTTGGTATCTGAGCAAATTACTACGTTTCTAGCTTTACGTTTCATGAAATGGAGATGGCGGCCAGAATGGCCATTGCTTCAGCGGAGTAAATGAGAGGCTATCCGGGAGACGCTTGGAAAGCATAAGGTCCGGTCCAGTGATGCCGATGCCTACCTTGACCTCGGTTTCGATCCATCCGTGAGTACGAGTGTTTTGGGTTTGTTGCCATCGGCGAACTTGTGAAAGATGCCATGAATTTCCGCCGATGTGATAGTCCATTTGTTTTCCGAGAGCAAATACTCGACCGGTCGAGCTGCAATGGTTGGCATTGTGAGGTTAAGATCCAAGAGAACTATGGTAATTTGAGTACTTTATAGTGGAAATTTGCGCCCAAATCGGCTCTTATTGCATCTATCAGGAGTAAGGTAGCGCTGTGTCGGATGCTTTTTAATGGATTTGATTTTAATGTATAGCGGCACAGCTGTTGTGTCCTCCTGAAGTGGAGTGGAAGCGTGTTCGAGTTCCCTAGAAGACTGGCTATCGGTGTGGCGCTGAGGGCTACTGTGGCTGCTCTGATGCAGTTGTTTTGGATGATTTCTACCTTTTTGCTCTGGGTTTCTGAAATGGTAGCAAAGATGATGTTGTTGCATTCTAGGATGGGTGGTATGATATGTAGCGTCGTAGTAATGTTTTCCTGTCTCCTCCCCAGTTTGTGCAGTCTGTGCAACGCACGGAGTACGCTTACGCGCTTCGCGCATCTCTCGAGATGGAGGTGGTGTGTGTGTGTGTGTGTGTGTTGAAACTAAGTTTTTCATCCAAATGTACTCTTAAGAACTTGAACTTTTCACCTGTTCGATGGCTTTGCCATCAATTTTAAGTAATATTGTGTGTATGTGTGTGACGGAGGTGACTATATGTGACTGTGACCGATTTTTCTGCGGGCGGGGTGAAGCCCCACGTTTTGCACCACTTCGCGATGTGGTCTAGAGCTGTTTGAATGGTTTTATAAGCCTTTAGGAAACATTTTGTTGTTGCCATTTAGTGCTACGTCGTCCGCGAAAAGTGAATATTGAAGTGACGTGTCTCTGTGGTCAGCATGCATATCGTTGATCATGATGATGAAGAGGCTCGGTGAGAGCACGCTCCGCTGTGCCAGGCCCTGTTCCTGAGGTGTGGTGTTTTATGTGACACTGCCGCATCGGACCTTAAGGGTCCTGTCTCTAAGAAAGTTGAGAATGAAGTGTGACGTATGCACGCGTAGGCCTATCTTGTGGAGTTTGTGTGTCAGTGCGGACTTGTGTACTCTGCCGAATGCGGCAGTGATGTCTATGTAGGCACCTATTGTTGTACGTTTGATGCGTAGACCACTTTTGATGGAGTGCACTAGTCTAATGAGATTGTCTGTTGCTGATTTTTAACGCTGGAAGCCGCACTGAAATTCGTCGAGCAGATCGTTGTGTTCTAGAAAATGTCTCAATCATGTGTTGACCATGCGCTCGACCGTTACTAGCGCAGCTAGTAAGTGAGTTGGGCCCATAACCTTTTGGTGTGGAGTGATCTTTGTGCGGATTTGGCAATAGAATGCCTATGTTTGCCCGCCAGGAGGCGGGGAAGGTTTCGCTTTGATACAGATCGTTAATGGCCGCCAGTACGTACATTAGATAATTGTTTGCTAAGATGTTTAAAAAACTGGTAATGGATGTCTTCCAGATTGACGTTGCGTTATTTGTGACAGGCTGCAGCAGTGCCTTTTCTAGACTTGTTGACCACGATTGGAAGGGTCCATGGCCGTCATTCTCACAAGACTGCCAATTATAGCCACAAACTCTGCGTTGGGATTCACTACAAGTCGACGCACCCCTCCAACACAACATATCATATGGTCCGAAATCCAATTCCGTAGGCTTTGTTTCTCTCGTCGAATGCTGCTAGAGAGGAGACAAGCATTAATCAAAACTTAGGAGATTCTCATAAGCAATTGATATCCGGAAAAAAACTGCCTCCGAAGTTACCACGGGAGGTCTAAAATCACGGGAGTATGATTTGTGCAATTATGGGAATCAAAGATATGTGGCCCAAGGATGCTGGGTATAAAGATGCGAAAAATATGCCACCTAGGAGGGCGTCTGCTCTTCAGAGTCCCATCACCCCACTGTTAGCTGACTTCTTTCGTGCTCATAATATTTTTTTAATCAGTGTCATTTTGCTCATGTAATAATATCAATATTTGTCGGAGCAAGCCTGTAATATCCAATGCTCATTGCACTGCACCTTGGTTCCGACCAAGTTTGCCGTTTTCACACATAGGGAGAAATCATGTTATTGCATTTCCAGGGCAACGGGTGCTAGCAAGCAATTATAGATTTCCCAGTTCAAATCAGACACACATGATTGTGAATTGAACGTTTCAGCACAGATTCAATTACGTGGGTGTGCCTTCAAAGGCCAATGGCCTTTCACACCTCACGATGACATTAAGCCAGCCACCGAGCCGTGTTTGGCCGCCACCTGAGGCTGGCCTGGAGAAGACACATTGGGAACTTCGTCAGTGGACGCATTTACGAACGCGAAGGGGTAGATATTCGCATCGGCTCCCTTTCCGAGCGGCTTGGATCGGCGGGTACTCGTCCTATGCTGACTGTCCGGATGCCGATAATGAAAAGACGATAGCACAAACAAGGTGCAGAATTGCAATATCTCCTCTAGGAAAGGTCTGCCTTCGCTTCCGTTCACAGACTGGCTTGTAATGTTATTGAACACCTAATAGGCACATGATGTGACAGGCGATGACATGCTGAGATTGTTCATAATGAGAACATTCGCATTTCGAGGTGCAATATTTTCATGTTAACCTTGGCCAGTGCAGAGGATTTCATGCATACCACTCAGGATAAATTGTCATGTCCATGAAAAAAGAACAGTTCACGTTTGGGCGTAACCACTTGATCTAGCTGATCAGGGCGATCTCATGGCATAAAAAAATAAAATAAACTATTTTCACACTACTACAGTATGATGTCATAAGAGAACATATGCCGGGCCATTTTCGCTGAAATCGCGAATTATCGGTTTAAAAAATATCAATTACCTCCCCGAAGTTGAACAAGTTGGATGTGATATGGTGACCGGCAACTCATCTGATGTGCGTACATAGACCAATGATATTCACAAGGTATTTCCGGGTCATCGACCTAACTTCACCTCAGATGACCGTGTTGCGTTTGTGTCACTCTGGAGTTGGCTTTAACGCTGCAGCTGAATTGAGCCTCGGCTTTTATCTCCAGGTACAAGAAAATAGTTATCGGGAATTATTACGGAAGTTTCCAAAATGAGGTCAACACTTTGAGGTCATCTCACCGTTGATATATGGCTTGAAATGTATCATATCGTACATCGTTAGTTTCCTTACAGGGGAATATCATGCTGAACATTTCAAGTGCGTATCGGTTATTGCCTTACACAGGGAACAGCTATGTGCGAAAATGTCCACATTTGGCGAGGAAAAAAAGTTATCTGTACCTTATCTAGCTGGTCAATTAGGAACCCAATGCATACAAATCGGGTGCATACCAACCACGAGACCTCGACATATGTCACACGCTGGCTCTTTGTTTCATGACCCTAGCTCTCTCCGTTTGAAAACACTATGCGGTTTCGACAACCTCTCTGCACTGGGAAAGGCGGCAAAATGTCTTGCACAGCGAGAAGTAAACCAGCCAGGACGGCAGATGTGGCAGCATGCTTTTCTTGATTCCTCTCGGCTTCTATCACGTCGGACAGAATTCAGCATTAAATATGCGCCACACTCGACATACTTTGCGCTTCTCGTACGTTGTGCAATTGATGACAAAACATGTGCAGAAACTGCATTTGGGGACATTTCATATTAATCAAAAGGCATACTCGGAGATTTACGGAGATGGCGACTTTGACACTTCCATGACGTTCGAACCCGGACAAGAACATCGAAATTCCACCTAGCATTGCTCGATTTTGCTGTTTTCTGTCGCTCCCTAGTCAGAGGAACCGAGTGATGGGTTAGAGCCTCCGTTAAATACGCCTACTTTTGCCAATGGCTGTGAAAATCCGGCGAGCTTACACAGAACACCTCCCGACCACGACACTGGACGGTAGCTGACCGCCAGTAGCCGGTCTTACACAAAACACCTCCCGGCCACGACACTGGTCGGTAGCTGACCGCCAGTGAGCGGTCTCCCGGCCACGACACTGGTCGGTAGCTGACCGCCAGTGGGCGGTCTCCCGGCCACGACACTGGTCGGTAGCTGATCGCCAGTGAGCGGTCTCCTGGCCACGACACTGGTCGGTAGCTGACCGCCAGTGGGCGGTCTCCTGGCCACGACACTGGTCGGTAGCTGATCGCCAGTGAGCGGTCTCCTGGCCACGACACTGGTCGGTAGCTGACCGCCAGTGGGCGGTCTCCTGGCCACGACACTCGGGGGGCCACGACACTCGTCGGTAGCTGACCGCCAGTGGGCGGTCTCCTGGCCACGACACTCGTCGGTAGCTGACCGCCAGTGGGCGGTCTCCTGGCCACGACACTGGTCAGTAGCTGAACGCCAGTGGCCGATCTACAAGGCGCTGCACAGTACTACCCAAGAACGAAAACGGTTCCTTTCATATGACCAGAGACGTAAACGGCAGTGCTGATTATTGTTTGCAGATTTGATTGGCTAGGTATCGCAAAGTAATTTTTATGCACTGTTTTATTGTACGATGTTCTTGTAAAATTTGTATTCTAAGATTGAACACAAATTGAGAAGATGGCAACTTTGTGTTGAGCCACAAATGCTTCCGGAGGAAACCGCCTTTTTGTGCCACCATTCTTGGATGTGTCAGTGCTGTACCTCATCCAGGATGGTCTTAGTCATGCTGGCGTTTCACGTCATAAGTTTTCTCCAGCATGTCACCGCCACAGACCCCGCACGGCGGAGAGGACTGGCCACAATGGTCAGACGATACAGTTATAACAAAACTTCAGAGCTGACGCCGCAGGTTTCGTGAGATAACGACAGATGGTGGGAACTTGGGACAGGCACCTGCGGATCGAAGATGTCTGAAAGGATTATCTCTTCGCGTCGTGTCGTAAATAGACCCATCAGCACCAGTCAGCATAATATGAAGTGCGCTTTGGTGGCATAGCAGACAGATAGAGTCTCGCTTGGTGACTACCGTGGGTCTGCTCCTTCTGGAACCATTATCAACGTTTTTGTCCACAGCTAATATTTTCATCTTTTCCTCATCCGGCTCACAGAGTAAGACGATTCCTCAAGAGACATATCGCCACTAAATAGTGGTCGTTGAGTCTTTGTGGTATGTCTGGTAATTGAGTAGGTACATGAATAAATTAACTCGCCAAGGAATACCTGCTTCATTTTCAGGACTTTCAAATGTCTGCTATGTTTTCACAGCACAGCGAGGCATCGGCAACTTGCCGAAAGCCTAACTGGGATTAGCTGAGCTAAAGCAAACCAAAAACTTGCTATGGTATGACCCTTCTTCTACACAGGTTCGTTAAGTATCGGCCGCTCGAAAGGTGAAGTAGTCCGTTACGGTCGGACCTCTGACCTCAATTCTCTGGTTGACCTCTGACCTCTGGTGGTGGTGGTTGTGACTTTACAACGCACTCAGCAGCTGAGGCCATATGGCGTCGCCTGCCTCTCACCCTGGCAGGCAGGGCGGGCGCCGCGGGGAATCGAACCCCGTACCTCTGGCTTGCCAGACGCTCAGCTTTACCACTGAGCTACCGACTTACTTACTTACATTTGGTATACTAAACTTTATGAGTTTCTCCAGGTTTTCATGGCCAAATTTGAAACAAACTAAAATTGCGAAACTGCATAAGCCAAACTACACAACGGACAGTCGTGGTAAAGGAAGGTTGCACATCTTACAGTTGGCGTATCGGCACCACCGAACAGCAGGCGCAGCGATATTCCACGTATCGGCACCACCGAGCAGCAGTGGCAGCGATATGCCACCACCGAGCAGCAGTGGCAGCGGTATGCCACGTATCGGCACCACCGAGCAGCAGTGGCAGCGATATGCCACGTATGGGCACCACCGAGCAGCAGTGGCAGCGGTATGCCACGTATCGGCACCACCGAGCAGCAGTGGCAGCGATATGCCACGTATCGGCACCACCGAGCAGCAGTGGCAGCGATATGCCACCACCGAGCAGCAGTGGCAGCGATATGCCACCACCGAGCAGCAGTGGCAGCGATATGCCACATTTATAGGCGGGTCCGTTGACACACCCGGCAGCTCCACATGCGGGGAAACCCGCAGGCTGACATGCAATTTAAACAATGAGGAAGTGCTGAAGTATTCTTGCGGGAAAATTAGCCAAGAGAATGCCAACTACGCTAGGCTGGTATTCTGCTCCCAAGAGTTGGTGGCAACATCACCACCGCCAGCTTGGTTTCGGGCTAGAAGGCGTTGCAGTGACAAGTTCAGAAGTTTCTGCTGTGTTGCTGCTGCTGCTGCCAACAAACCGACCAAAGACTATGTTCATCGGAAAAGCAACACACAAACGCTACAGTCGGCATGCAGATGTCTCTTTGAAATTACTACGCAATGAACCAATATAAATGGCAATCTAATTAAAACGGAAAGGCAGTTAACTAAAGTAACCGAAACTAAAGCATTTGAACGGTAGGAGATTGCAAAAAAAAAGTAGCAATTCGAGACACAGAACGATTCCTGGATGCAGCATTGACATTGGGAAGAACTTCTGCATCAAATTCATTCTAACGTACATGCATTTCAGCAGCAAATAACATTGATTTCCTAAATTGGCTGTGGTGCATTCAGGCATGACATTGCTGTGCGAGAAGAGGGTGCCAATTTGACCCTTCATCAGATTTAAAAAAGAAGGTTGTTCCTACACCGCTGAACACAGCGCCTGGATATTTGGTCTACCTTCCTAAAATTGACGAGCGCCCCTTGTACACACAACGTATTCCAACTATTTCAGTTACGGGGCTGAGTCAAGTCAGCGCCAGGTCCCGCTTTCCCCTATCGTGGTCATTAGACGCACCTTTTTTCTTCTTTTTTATTTTTAGCAGAGGCAAAGTGCCATCCGCTAGAGATTGCACAAATAACTATATGTAAATGTTAAGTGTTGATCTTCAGTCAGGTTTCGAGTTTAAAATTAATATTAGGCTATGTAAAGATCCTTTGTTATGCATATCTTTCCCACAAACTCGTACATGAAGAAAACATGCAATGATGGTGCACCACTCCTACTCCAATACAGTTATTATATTGTGTAGTAGTCCTCATTTCTGTTTCCAGCGCTCATGATGCAGGCACCATCATAACATTCCAGGTCGTAATCTGTTACTTGGCCTGGTGATTAGCTAAAATGTGAAGTTTGGATAAGGCACATCATGCATGCATATTAGGTTGACATATTTTTTATAATTTTGCTAGCTCACAAGGAAATGGTACTCGAATGGAAACTAAACTGGTGCTAGGTATAAAAAGGCCATCAATTAATTACACCCTCATAGCCGAATAGATCGGACCAAAATGTGCTGAGCCTCATCCACTGGTACCAATCCCGTACGGTAGATGGCACCGTACGCTAGTGACGTCCCGTATGCTAGTGACGCAGTGGCCACCTCAAGCCGCCTCCACGGCTATAATGCCACCGTTTTGCAGTTGGAGAGGGAGCTACAAAGAAATGATTGGCAAGAAGGCCCACAGGACGTCACAGAGTTCAGAACCTGCCACCGTGACATGTTTACTATTGCATGATTTCATTTGCATTGAAGCATAACACACATTTCACCAAAAAGTATTCATGTCACCTATTGTCATGCCGGGAGGTAAATCAGCGTCGGTAGTCATGAGTTGCTAATGCAATGCATGTTCAAAGGCTATTTAATGCACCATGTAAAATACAGATAAAGAATGAATTTTTTAAGTGGAACGGTAAGCGACATGAAAGAAGTGCAGCATTAAAACTATTATTTCATTATTTCGGACATTTTGATGAATGATGCGTTTGGATCAATAGGCATTTGGTGCCTATTGATCACTGGAACGCACGGTACCGTCCGTCATTATCTTTGTTCCGAGCCAAATTTATCCCACATGCGTTGACAATTCTGTGGATAATATGAAGGTGAACGTGTTTCGCACGAAAATGAAAGTGTATTATATCCAACTGTCTGAGACGGTGCAGCTTGCCGTCAAGCCAGCTATCAGCCGGTGCTGATGTCTGGATACGAATCATGATGCTACGGCTAGAAGAGATGGAGGCATGGCAACAAGCATGTTTCTGCAGTAACTTGCATCGAAAAGGTGGCCGATGAGGTGACGGAATCCTGGGGCATGGTATCGATCCAGATGAAAACGCCATACCGGATGCGAGATGTGAACAGAAAACCGAGGATGCCTGAAGATCCGATTCGAAAACGCCCCACTGCGCAGCATGCTGCCACTCATGCTGCCACGTGCATGAAGGAACTGCGGGATATCTCCAACTGCGCAGTACCGCCAGAAGATCCAGGAGACAGGCAGTTTCTTGAAGACCAGAGAACGGCGAAACAACTATTAACTGGCCGAGTTGATCAAGACACGACGGCGCGGTGGAGGCGGCGGGAGCAGCGGCGAGCTCGTGCTGATGACAGAGTGAAGGCCGTGGCCGCCGCCGTCACTGCGAGCACTCACTCACGATCACCAGCAGCGCTGCCATCGATGTCGTCATCTCCGTCGCTACCGCCGCCGCTGGCGATGGCGACCCTCCGACGGAGGCTGCTGTCGCCGTCGGATGTATCACGGTATCCTTCGCCAGTGACGCCGCCGCCACCGCCACCAGCACCGCTGCTGTGGCCATGGGAAGAATTGCCTGTGCTCCCTTGGAACATTGGCCCCATCAACTTCTCACTCTCTAAACATGGGACCATATTGGGTGGGCCCCACCAACAAAATTGGCATCACTCATTGCCTCCGTGCATTGAGCCCCACCAATAACTTACCAACTTCTGCACCGCTGGCTGCGGCCACAGCTGGGGCGGCGCCATCCAGTGAGACGCCCGAGAGCATCGGGTGTGATGACAGTGAGCCAGACTATGTGGCGTCCCACCACAACCCGAAGAGGGAGATGGACGCGACTTGTGGCAGAGACGGTGGACGATTGCGATGGCGGTGCGCGAAAAGCATAAAATCATGTCGTCTTTTGCTGTTGTAATGTGAGGAAGCATTGTCACGAAAATGTGGGTGCAAAGGGCCCTAGAGTATGACAGAGAATATGAAAGGGAGAGTCGATCGGGTGAGTAATGGCACCTCTCCGTGTTGTACTGTATTTTGTGATGACCGGGACGGCTAGACACGGAGGGAGGTGGTACAGTAGGAAGGGTCAATGAAGCACATATTGTGCGCGGTGCAGAATGTGCTGATGAATATGCATCCGGCCGATGTATGTGTTTGCCATTTGTACACGTGATAGTGGTCACACACGGACGTGACAGTGGTCCAACAGCTGCGTGCACTCGTGAGCATGAGCGCGGCGTTGACGATGGCTGCCAAGGTCATGGCTGCGAATCTCGGGTGGGTCGGGAGGGTCTGGATATCCCCTGGTTTGGTACTCTGCTAATTTGATGTCGACATTTTCTTTGTTCGATCCGATAATATATCCTGAAACTATGCAACTGGACCTCTTGGTCTGGTGAGAGATCTTCAGCCTTGGTCAAGGTGTTTGCTTTCGGTGGAGACGAGAGAAACCGGGTGATGGGGTGGCGGAGTGGGTGGATGGCGAGGCTGGAAGACCGGGTGATGGGGTGGCGGAGTGGGTGGATGGCGAGGCTGGAAGACCTGGTCAGCCGGTCGCTGAGCAAGGTGGTGTGTCACTGCCATCAGGCCGAGCTGTCCTACAGGGAGCTGTTCCGACAGCTGAATGGAAGAACAGCAGGACCGGCCACCTTTGCCAGCCCGATTGGAAAGCTTATCTGGGGGGGGGGCGAGGCCTGTCAGCAACATGTCTGTCTGTCTGTTATGTCTGACACTTGTCTGTCTGTCATGTCTGACACTTGCCTGTATGTCATGTCTGACACTTGTCTGTCTGTCATGTCTGACACTTGCCTGTATGTCACGTCTGACACTTGTCTATATGTCATGTCTGACACTTGTCTGTCTGTCATGTCTGACACTTGTCTGTCTGTCATGTCTGACACTTGCCTGTATGTCATGTCTGACACTTGTCTGTCTGTCATGTCTGACACTTGTCTGTCTGTCATGTCTGACACTTGTCTGTCTGTCATGTCTGACACTTGTCTGTCTGTCATGTCTGACACTTGTCTGTCTGTCATGTCTGACACTTGTCTGTCTGTCATGTCTGACACTTGTCTGTCTGTCATGTCTGACACTTGCTCCCGTGCAGTGCGACCAGTTCCCGGTTTAAAGGACGACTTCCCGACTCTGAGATGTCCAACTCATGGCCCCCTCCTACAATAGTTCATGACTGAGCCATGCTCCAGGGCCGTGCTGAGTGCTGACCACGCTGGCACGCTACGTCGTCAGTGTGTAGGTGTCGCAGAGATCACCACGCTGGCACGCTACGTCGTCAGTGTGTAGGTGTCGCAGAGATCACCACGCTGGCACGCTACGTCGTCAGTGTGTAGGTGTCGCAAGATCACCACGCTGGCACGCTACGTCGTCAGTGTGTAGGTGTCGCAGAGATCACCACGCTGGCACGCTACGTCGTCAGTGTGTAGGTGTCGCAGAGATCACCACGCTGGCACGCTACGTCGTCAGTGTGTAGGTGTCGCAGAGATCACCACGCTGGCACGCTACGTCGTCAGTGTGTAGGTGTCGCAGAGATCATCACGCTGGCACGCTACGTCGTCAGTGTGTAGGTGTCGCAGAGATCACCACGCTGGCACGCCACGTCTTCAGTGTGTAGGTGTCGCAGAGATCACCACGCTGGCACGCCACGTCGTCAGTGTGTAGGTGTCGCAGAGATCACCACACTGGCACGCTACGTCGTCAGTGTGTAGGTGTCGCAGAGATCACCACGCTGGCACGCTACGTCGTCAGTGTGTAGGTGTCGCAGAGATCATCACGCTGGCACGCTACGTCGTCAGTGTGTAGGTGTCGCAGAGATCATCACGCTGGCACGCTACGTCGTCAGTGTGTAGGTGTCGCAGAGATCATCACGCTGGCACGCTACGTCGTCAGTGTGTAGGTGTCGCAGAGATCACCACGCTGGCACGCCACGTCTTCAGTGTGTAGGTGTCGCAGAGATCACCACGCTGGCACGCTACGTCGTCAGTGTGTAGGTGTCGCGAGATCACCACACTGGCACGCTACGTCGTCAGTGTGTAGGTGTCGCAGAGATCACCACGCTGGCACGCTACGTCGTCAGTGTGTAGGTGTCGCAGAGATCACCACGCTGGCACGCTACGTCGTCAGTGTGTAGGTGTCGCAGAGATCACCACGCTGGCACGCTACGTCGTCAGTGTGTAGGTGTCGCAGAGATCACCACGCTGGCACGCTACGTCGTCGTGTGTAGGTGTCGCAGAGATCACCACGCTGGCACGCTAGTGTGTGTGTGGTGTCGGAGATCACCACACTGGCACGCTACGTGTCGTGTGTGGTGTGCGAGATCACCACGCTGGCACGCTCGTCGTCGTGTGGTGTCGCGAGATCACCACGTGGCACGCTACGTCGTCGTGTGTGGTGTCCGAGATCACCACGCTGGCGCTGTGTCTGTGTGGTGTCCGATCACCACGCTGGCACGCTACGTCGTCGTGTGTGGTGTGCGGATACCACGCTGGACGCTACGTCGTCGTGTTGGTGTCGCGAGATCACCACGCTGGCACGCTACGTCGTCGTGTGTGGTGTCGCAGAGATCACCACGCTGGCACGCTACGTCGTCAGTGTGTAGGTGTCGCAGAGATCACCACGCTGGCACGCTACGTCGTCAGTGTGTAGGTGTCGCAGAGATCACCACGCTGGCACGCTACGTCGTCAGTGTGTAGGTGTCGCAGAGATCACCACGCTGGCACGCTACGTCGTCAGTGTGTAGGTGTCGCAGAGATCACCACGCTGGCACGCTACGTCGTCAGTGTGTAGGTGTCGCAGAGATCACCACGCTGGCACGCTACGTCGTCAGTGTGTAGGTGTCGCAGAGATCACCACGCTGGCACGCTACGTCGTCAGTGTGTAGGTGTCGCAGAGATCATCACGCTGGCACGCCACGTCTTCAGTGTGTAGGTACCCGTTGTGGTCGCCATCAAGAGCCGGAGCGACCTCGTGGACGCGCCGCGACACCTTTGCGAGCAGATGAGGCGACTACGGCAGCATCCGGCTTTCGCTCCACTGGTCAAGGCGCACGGAGCAGGAATCTGTCAGCCTGGCCAGCAACTCCTCCATGGCGCATCCAGAAAACATCCTGCCGGACATGCTGGGCGACGAGGATGAAGGATATCAGAGCTGAGGCGGTCGCCGTGATCAGGGCCGCCCGCCAGCGCCGTCGGCCGGAGCCACTCAGAACATGCACAAGTCCGCAGGTGAACCTCAGTGCCAACACCTACAAAGAGTTGGTGGAGCTCCGGCGGGCTGCAGCGGAAGGTGACATAGAAACCTCTTGTGCAGAGAGCACCGTGAAGCTGACAACAGAGGCAGTAGCAGTCGCCAGGGGCGCTCACCGGCAGCTCAGCCACAGCCTCAACAAAAGGGCGTTCCGGCGGAGATTCCCCGCAGGTCACAACAGGCATCGATCAGAAGGACTGAAACAATGATGTGCATTACCGGTCTAGTAAGTTTGTTGGCAATTCCCAAGTGATTTTAGTGATCTTCGTCAAAGCGCACTTGGCATTTACCAGGGCCAACACCAGTGCAGTGTCGTAGCTATCACCATGGTCGACACGCTAACCTGTCAATCTACGGTACATTTTAGTTGCAATGACGAACTATTAATAAGGCAATCAAGGAACTCAGAGTACTGGTGCACGTACAATTGTTTGCGCTTGAGATATTCAGCAGATTTCCTTGAATCAAACTTTGCTGTAGCACACGATTGACAAGCTGGTACAACAGTGGGGGAGGGGCGAGGGAATGTGGAGCGGCCCGAACTTTGTTCAACGTTCATTATGTTGAAGGGTCGTACAACTACGCAATAATCTCATAAAACATTGGAAGAACTTGGCCATAGGTGATTTACCTCCCCAATCACTAGAAACCAGAGGAAACCTGCCTCTTCCCCAGGGGCGTCGCCACCGTTGCCCGAGAGCCTGCCGGCGAACTTGCGGGGAGGAGCTGAGACCCGCGGCTGGAGCGACTAAACCGGGCGCTCTAAGGCGATTCGCATTGTCGGAGCGGGGTAGATGTCCCGTGGGGGTATATCCCCTGCTCACCATCGCATCGGCAACATCCGGCTATGTCCCTCATACTCCATCTGCAAACTGACCCCTGCTGGAACCGCAACACGGTGGTGTAAATGTTGTGTGGACGGCGAGGCTGCATCACTAGCGCCATCTGTCATAGGACATTAGTACCAATGGATGAGGCGAGCTCAGCACGATACCTTGGCCCGACCAACTGTGCTAGGAGGGTGTATTTGACGGCGATATGTGGACAATGGAGTGTCTCTATATCTAACATCAGCTTTGTTCCTATTCCTGTACCATTTCTTTGTGAGCTAGCCAAATTATCAAAACTGGGTTAAACCATGCACTTTCAAACTCAGTCAGTTTTGCAGATAATGTAATTTGTTTGGCCACATTCGGGATCAGTGCCGGAAATGCACAATAAGCCGATCGGAAATGGAACCTTTTCGATAAAAAAGCTTAAAATGGGTCACCGGAATATATATATATATATATATATATATATATATATATATATATATATATATATATATATATATATATATATATTGCACAGGAACACAGGAAATGGTGCGGAAGCAACCAAAGGAATGAGAGTTCCCCTCCCTTCTCATCACCGACTGCATCGACCTGACTTGACAGTCCAACCAAAAGATGTGTTCCGGGTATGACTTAATTCGGTCCTGAAGTTTACAGGAGGATCTACGGCATGGCGTTGATTGCAACATTATATCCGGCCAAAATCAAACGTCAATGAGAAGTGAAATTTGCTGTTCCTCGTGTTGCCCCGCACTACGAGCGGTGCCCCGAAATACTCGGCGAAGAATGCTGCCACCCCGCGAGGTGTGAGATGCGTACACCTTATCCAATAATGGAGCCAGGTTTCGGCACGAGTGGAACTCATTTTAGGACAAGGGCAATGAAAACGGGACAGAGGGGATGTTTTGTGCCGAGCCTGACGCTGTGTCACATTGTAAGCTTGAACGCCGTATGTTGAATTACTGTAATTGGCAATTTTTCGTCATACAATGTGCTTCTTCAGTTGGCAACAAAATGCTCAATTAGCCCCGATATTTACATTCTCGATTACATTCCGGAGGAAACGGTGGATCCTTCTTCTCCTGAGATTCTAGCCCCTGGCTGGTGCCATGCTAAGGATATGTTTTGCGGGAAAGCATCACACGTTCCGTGCACCTCAACCACGTGCAAGTTGCCCGTGCTTGATTTGTTGCACGTCGTGCAATACATCAAGCTCCATTACATTGTTATTGTTATTTATTGTTGTTGTTAATATTGTTACATCATTATATTGTTATTATATTGTTATTGGTATTGTTGCTTAGCTGGAACATCGCGATATCCGAGCAAGTCCCCGACATGAAGCTAGCATTAAGCCTCCAGATCAGGATAGTATCAGACATCTAGCGCCAATACTGATATCCGCCTGCAAGTCAGATGCGTACACCTTATCCAATGATTGTAATAGGTAGTCATGCTGCGAGGTGGCAATTCGATGAACATTAAAAAGGAGGGGTATCCATTACTGTATCCGTTACTCGCATCATGGGCAACACTACTGATGTCATGTGCGAGCAATGGGTATCTCCAGCGTCCAGCATGGCCAGATCTGCTACATCTCGCTCGGTGCCGAGCTCCATTCACCCTCACCGGCTGTATAACAGCGGATTCCAAGCACCAGTTCGTCAAGTGAAATCTTTGCCGCGACCGACTGAGAAGTGTGGCGGCGGCGATATGCCGTGTTATCGGACACTCGTGCAGCAGACCGTCAAGCGGCCGTGTTTGGTGGTCTGCGTCACGACCGGGACGACGTGGACGGCGGCGGACCGGGCCGCACCGTGCACCAGCCCGGCCCGCAGGGAAATTACCGAATTCCGCCGCTGCAGCGACGGTAAGCCGGCGCGTGAGAGGCCGTCAGGCTGCCGGCCGCCGTCAGCGCCCGTAAGCCGCGGGCTATTCGGTCGCGTCGCCGCATGCCTGGCTTTGTGTGGTTGGACACGTGCCGGGCCCGGTTGAGACTCGATGTCCGCACACGCGGGAACGCCCCGGTGCACCAGCATTTGCCAGCCCGGCTGCGGCTCGGCAGGAAGTGAGCTGAGTGACGTGTCCAGCTGCACGGCCGACCGGGTGAGCCGTGACCCAGCTGTGGTCCATAGCACAGCAGCCAGCACCAAATGAAGCCGACCATTTTCACTCGGACGTCCTTTCGTGTCACGCGCAACCGTCACGGGCGCGGCGAAATGTCAAGTAGCTGGTGGAAGTTGGACCAGGATAACGACCGTCGGAGACCACTGCGCCAACCGCCACACCATCGACTGACTGTTCAGCGTAGTGCCGTTACCACTGTGTCAACCACCACACCATCGGCTGACTGTTCAGCGTCGTGCCGTTACCACTGTGTCAACCACCACACCATCGGCTGACTGTTCAGCGTCGTGCCGTTACCACTGCGTCAACCGCCACACCATCGACTGACTGTTCAGCGTCGTGCCGTTACCACTGTGTCAACCGCCACACCATCGACTGACTGTTCAGCGTCGTGCCTTTACCACTGTGTCAACCACCACACCATCGGCTGACTGTTCAGCGTCGTGCCGTTACCACTGTGTCAACCACCACACCACCGGCTGACTGTTCAGCGTCGTGCCGTTACCACTGTGTCAACCGCCACACCATCGGCTGACTGTTCAGCGTCGTGCCGTTACCACTGTGTCAACCGCCACACCATCGGCTGACTGTTCAGTGTCGTGCCGTTACCACTGCGTCAACCGCCACACCATCGACTGACTGTTCAGCGTCGTGCCGTTACCACTGAGTCAACCGCCACACCATCGGCTGACTGTTCAGCGTCGTGCCGTTACCACTGAGTCAACCGCCACACCATCGGCTGACTGTTCAGCGTTGTGCCGTTGCCACTGTGTCAACCACCACACCATCGACTGACTGTTCAGCGTCGTGCCGTTACCACTGCGTCAACCGCTACACCATCGACTGACTGTTCAGCGTCGTGCCGTTTCCACTGTGTCAACCGCCACACCATCGGCTGACTGTTCAGCGTCGTGCCGTTACCACTGTGTCAACCACCACACCACCGGCTGACTGTTCAGCGTCGTGCCGTTACCACTGCGTCAACCGCCACACCATCGGCTGACTGTTCAGCGTCGTGCCTTTCCCCACCGTCATAGACATCGATGAACGTTGGTGTTGAGTGAGGAAGGTGAGGAAGGTCTGCTTCGCCGTTTGTTGATCGCGTCGGCGTTGATGGACTGCGACTCTGCGCACTGGCTGAAATATGTTTTGTCCAAAGGTCGGCAGCCAATGAGCAAATGCGCCCACTCATGCGATCTGGATGCAACTGGGTGTCGCTGTCAGACAGTGTCCCGGCTGCCGGATGTCTGCTGCCGCCGCTACATTTTGACCGACGAGGCGTGACACAAAGGCGTTGCACGCGATGTTGCACTACTGTCGGCAAAGTGCAATCATAGAAATAGCCCTTTGATGCCCACGCAGCCGCCTCCATATTAACCAATTCAGACGGGAATGTGCTGAACTACATGCGCCGTTGCACAATTAGTTGCCGCAGTAACGACTCCATCGATCGGAGTTGCGAGTGCTCCTTCCAGGGTATGAACGGTGCATTATGCCGGCTATCAGCGGTTGTGACAGGCTTCAACTGATGGCGCTTGATAGCACGTAATGGCGCTGAATGAATCAGCTAGCTGCAGTGAATACGCACCATGTGAATGCTTTTTCCGCACGCTCTTCAAACGGACTGTCACACCTGTGGAGCCCAATACCACAGGGATGCTAAAACCGGACGGCATTGGTAGAGGTGTGTGCGTAGTTTGGATTTTTGGCGCGTCAGATGCCTTGGCTATATTGCCCCCAGGTATTGGCAGAAGCAATAAAACGGATTAGATTTGTGATATCCATCGCTCGCTTCCAGTGCTCTTTTTACAAGTGTTCTCAATAAAGCACTGGCGGGACTCCGATGATAGTTGCCATACCTTGAAACCACAATATTTATACGCACACTATGCACGACTAAGTTGCTTGTGTAACCCTTTCTGCATTCAACCAAACTCTTCCGGGAAACTGTGGCCGACTGACCAACAGATAGCCGGCGAGTAGCAGTGTAAAAGAAGAAACAGACAGAAGCCGTGAGAAGGAACACTTCACGACCATCGAAATGCACCGGCACGAGCGACGAAGCCCCACGCGTATTGTCAGAAGCCTATGATGTAAATTTAATGGGTCTTGGGCCGCTCTGTGCTAAGAAATGGGCCAATTGACGCGCGGAAAATAGCAGCACTGGCTACTCTGGGCGCCGGAACGGATATTAATGTCAGCAGTGCAGGTCATAATGCGTGCGATGGATACAAGTCGTGCACTCTCCTGTTGATGCCCCTCGACAAGTTATCCGGCTAACAAGAGCTCGGCGAACACTCAACAGTCTCGCTCGATGTGTCGCACGTGTTGGGAGCGCGTGTGACAGGTGGTGTTTCCCTCAGCCAATATTATATCCCTGGCCCAGGCTCCAAGACTGGAGAGGAATTTAAATATTCCCTGGGCGCTCAGGTAACCGGAGTATCGTCTCTCGCCCCTTCTTCCATCAGCGAAGCCCTTGCAATATTCGGTGTCACATGGCCGTCCTCGGTGCGCACATGCGGAAAGGCAGGGCGCGATATGGATTTTCTGAGTGTCTGTGTGAATCAGGTGTCTGTGTGACTGTCCGAGTTTTCCGAGTGTCTGTGTGACTGTTCGAGTTTTCTGAGTGTCTGTGTGAATGTCCGAGTTTTCCTAGTGTCTGTGTGACTGTCCGAGTTTTTGCAAGTGTCTGTGTGACTGTCCGAGTTTTCCGAGTGTCTGTGTGACTCAGGTGTCTGTGTGACTGTCCGAGTTTTCCAAGTGTCTGTGTGACTGTCCGAGTTTTCCTAGTGTCTGTGTGACTGTCCGAGTTTTCCGAGTGTCTGTGTGACTGTCCGAGTTTTCCGAGTTTTCCGAGTGTCTGTGTGACCCAGGTGTCTTGTGTGACTGTCCGAGTTTTCCGAGTGTCTGTGTGACTCAGGTGTCTGTGTCACTGTCCGAGTTTTCCGAGTGTCTGTGTGACTCAGGTGTCTGTGTGACTGTCCGAGTTTTCCAAGTGTCTGTGTGACTGTCCGAGTTTTCCTAGTGTCTGTGTGACTGTCCGAGTTTTTGCAAGTGTCTGTGTGACTGTCCGAGTTTTCCTAGTGTCTGTGTGACTGTCCGAGTTTTCCGAGTGTCTGTGTGACTGTCCGAGTTTTCCTAGTGTCTGTGTGACTGTCCGAGTTTTCCGAGTGTCTGTGTGACTCAGGTGTCTGTGTGACTGTCCGAGTTTTCCGAGTGTCTGTGTGACTGTCCGAGTTTTCCGAGTGTCTGTGCTAATGAACCAGCTGGCAGTGCGGCGCACAAAACACTGAATACCGGCTTGAATGCTCCTTCTAGTTGTGTGCTCAAACAAACCTTGTGGTATCGACTTGACATACGTGTGTGAGGCTGGGGTGGTCAAAGGGATACTCGGTGAATGTGAAGCGGAGACTCGGGGGTGCAGGGTGGTGGGAGGGGTGTGTGGGGCGAGGATGGGGTGTGTAGAAAAGGAATGGTGGAAGCGAGGGTGCTTGGAGGGGTGTGCGCGAGGCGGGAATGTGGAAGTAAGAGTGGCGAGAAGGGTGTGTGTGGAGTGGGGATGGGGTGTGGATGTGTGCGGTGAGGATGGTGGGGAGAGGGTGGTGGGAGTGATGTATGTGAGGCGGGGTGGTTGAGGAGTGTGTGTGATTGGACATGCAAGGACGGATCCGGAAATTTTAATTATATTGCAGCACTCCTCTAGGGGACGTCATTTTCCGATGAAGCGCCAGCTATCTGGAAAGTTTTGAGGAGTGAGTACATTCAGAATTCCGAGGAGCGCAGATTTTCATTAAGATGAGCAGCTTCGGATAAAAAAATCGACGGGGTCTCCAGTCGAACCTTTCCGGAGCGGCGCGTTTTCCAATCAGATGGGCGCAGCCTTGCGATGGGGTGAGGGACACCAGTGGCGAGCCCCCATGGTGCCCTGGATCCACCACTGGGGTTGTGGGGTGGGAGTGTGTGAAGCGAGATGGCGGGGCAGGCGGGAGTAGTCTGAGAGGGGCCTAATCTGCCAGTAGTCGTGTGAGGCGCAAATGGTGGTGGTGGAACATGGGCGGCGCTGTGGATTTCGAATGGGGGGCGAGTCGGGGATGGAGAATGTATGCCATGCCAGGTAATAGGAATTTGTACCTTGCCAGGTAATAGGGAATTTGTGCCATGCCAGGTAATAGGGAATTTGTGCCATGCCAGGTAATAGGGAATTTGTGGCATGCCAGGTAATAGGGAATTTGTGCCATGCCAGGTAATAGGGAATGTGTGGCATGCCAGGTAATAGGGAATTTGTGCCATGCCAGGTAATAGGGAATTTGTACCATGCCAGATAATAGGGAATGTGTACCATGCCAGGTAATAGGGAATTTGTGCCATACCAGGTAATAGGGAATTTGCGCCATGCCAGGTAATAGGGAATTTGTGCCTTGCCAGGTAATAGGGAATTTGTGCCATGCCAGGTAATAGGGAATTTGTACCATGCCAGATAATAGGGAATGTGTACCATGCCAGGTAATAGGGAATTTGTGCCATACCAGGTAATAGGGAATTTGCGCCATGCCAGGTAATCAAGCCAGTTCGCACCGGCAATTTGCTGTCGTGTTGGGAACGGAACGTAAGCGGGATGAAATGATTTGCAAGCCTAGCGTAATGGTAGCGAAGAGTTTTGCGGCGTTCGATCGAAATGCAGTGTGAACCGGTGTATTTCGACCAGTATAGAACGCTCGTAAAACAATGGCTTTCCGAATGGAATGCATCGCTTAAAAGATAATATAAAGTTATCTTTCTACGGGCACACAACGTGACCGAAGCGTTTTGATTGCGATTTGCAATACTTATTTGAGAAATACAGGTCGGCAGAAGTAGATATCGTGGAGACGAAACTGAAGATCTCCACAGAAACGTGAATTAATATGGAAATTGTTTTCTTAGGTATGTTTTCGTAATCTCTATGAATCGTTACAGTGGATGATATTTAACTTATCCAAGGGCACATGGGCGCAGGTCATGAAAGTTGATTTTGCTATTTATCTTAGATGGGACCATGACCTTCCATTGTTTGGTTTGCCTCGAATGTGATCACTATTTGATGTGGGTTGACAATAGTAGGCCAAAGTACGGTAAATGATATCGCATACCTATTTCATTTAATGGTCGGCCACTCATAGTGATTTTAATAAATCAGCGCCTTAACAGCCTATTTCACAACCAATATTTGCCAGGAATTCACTTTCGCTGATGTCGATCCTGGCGCCGGGCGGCGAATGAGGTAGGTATGCTCCATGGTATTAGGTGGGTATGCTCCATGGGATTAGGTGGGTATGCTCCATGGGATTAGGTGGGTATGCTCCATGGGATTAGGTGGGTATGCTCCATGGGATTAGGTGGGTATGCTCCATGGGATTAGGTGGGTATGCTCCATGGGATTAGGTGGGTATGCTCCATGGGATTAGGTAGGTATGCTCCATGGGATTAAGTGGGTATGCTCCATGGGATTAGGTGGGTATGCTCCATGGGATTAGGTGGGTATGCTCCATGGGATTAGGTGGGTATGCTCCATGGAATCGCTATGGTGTAGCCATTAGGTTAAAGTAGACGTACCTTGATACAGCTAGTGTACTGAACGGTGGCCAGGTGGCTATCCTCGTGGATATACGGGACTCAAGGACGGTAAACTATAAAATGTTGCGGTCTGTAGTTCTGCGCTGGGCAGCACGTACCTTACGACTGTACGCAGCCATGTACAGGTGACTGTCTTCAGGTACACACCTGCCGGACCCACGGACGGTGTGTCTGGCCTGCACAATGTTGCGGCCAGGATATGTCCGACTGTCCTCAGGTACACACCTGCCGGACCCACGGACGGTGTGTCTGGCCTACACAATGTTGCGGCCAGGATATGTCCGACTGTCCTCAGGTACACACCTGCCGGACCCACGGACGGTGTGTCTGGCCTGCACAATGTTGCGGCCAGGATATGTCCGACTGTCCTCAGGTACACACCTGCCGGACCCACGGACGGTGTGTCTGGCCTGCACAATGTTGCGGCCAGGATATGTCCGACTGTCTTCAGGTACACACCTGCCGGACCCACGGACGGTGTGTCTGGCCTACACAATGTTGCGGCCAGGATATGTCCGACTGTCCTCAGGTACACACCTGCCGGACCCACGGACGGTGTGTCTGGCCTGCACAATGTTGCGGCCAGGATATGTCCGACTGTCCTCAGGTACACACCTGCCGGACCCACGGACGGTGTGTCTGGCCTACACAATGTTGCGGCCAGGATATGTCCGACTGTCCTCAGGTACACACCTGCCGGACCCACGGACGGTGTGTCTGGCCTGCACAATGTTGCGGCCAGGATATGTCCGACTGTCCTCAGGTACACACCTGCCGGACCCACGGACGGTGTGTCTGGCCTGCACAATGTTGCGGCCAGGATATGTCCGACTGTCCTCAGGTACACACCTGCCGGACCCACGGACGGTGTGTCTGGCCTGCACAATGTTGCGGCCAGGATATGTCCGACTGTCCTCAGGTACACACCTGCCGGACCCACGGACGGTGTGTCTGGCCTACACAATGTTGCGGCCAGGATATGTCCGACTGTCCTCAGGTACACACCTGCCGGACCCACGGACGGTGTGTCTGGCCTGCACAATGTTGCGGCCAGGATATGTCCGACTGTCTTCAGGTACACACCTGCCGGACCCACGGACGGTGTGTCTGGCCTACACAATGTTGCGGCCAGGATATGTCCGACTGTCCTCAGGTACACACCTGCCGGACCCACGGACGGTGTGTCTGGCCTACACAATGTTGCGGCCAGGATATGTCCGACTGTCCTCAGGTACACACCTGCCGGACCCACGGACGGTGTGTCTGGCCTGCACAATGTTGCGGCCAGGATATGTCCGACTGTCCTCAGGTACACACCTGCCGGACCCACGGACGGTGTGTCTGGCCTGCACAATGTTGCGGCCAGGATATGTCCGCCTGTCCTCAGGTACACACCTGCCGGACCCACGGACGGTGTGTCTGGCCTACACAATGTTGCGGCCAGGATATGTCCGCCTGTCCTCAGGTACACACCTGCCGGACCCACGGACGGTGTGTCTGGCCTGCACAATGTTGCGGCCAGGATATGTCCGTCTGTCCTCAGGTACACACCTGCCGGAACCACGGACGGTGTGTCTGGCCTACACAATGTTGCGGCCAGGATATGTCCGACTGTCTTCAGGTACACACCTGCCGGACCCACGGACGGTGTGTCTGGCCTACACAATGTTGCGGCCAGGATATGTCCGACTGTCCTCAGGTACACACCTGCCGGACCCACGGACGGTGTGTCTGGCCTGCACAATGTTGCGGCCAGGATATGTCCGCGCGGGGAAATACTTATCCTACGACTGTACGCAGCCATGAACGCTATTTTTATTCCACGTTGAAGCTAGGGACGTAGGTAGAAACGCATTGCGAGGATAGCCAATAGCATCTCGGGCCCAGATCAATGACTGAAGATGCCGGATGCGTCGAGAGGATAGGTTCGGTTCGGACCATTCCTGGTTTTGTGTACTGCTGATATTAATCGCCAATTGCCCTATTCGATTTGAAAATGTTCGGACCCGGATCCCTCCCCCGGGTTTGGCTGCAGCCTGGTCAAAGTCATTATCGCGATCAGATACAGACGAGCCGAACCGATCATTGCATTACAGGGACCTGAACCTTTCCAAAGGTATATGAAGCTAGGTACTAGGTAGGATGTGAGATACCCAGTAGGCACGTGCCACGGTGATGCGTCCTGTGGGAACCGATGGCTAGTGAATTCAATACTGAGAACGACCACCTCAGTGCATTACTTACAAGATTGCCCCGCAATTCACATTCCCGTAAAAACAAGCGTAATGCATAAATGTGTACAAAGTTCAAACCAATGACTTGAGCTAGACACATAGTCGCGCACAATCCATCCACCAGCATCATCGCACCTTTAAAACTGAGCGTCGTTGTTTTCCGCACGTCGACTTTAGCCGGGGGTCGCTCGACAATACAGTCTCGTGCCGCCAGAACTCCTAATTGAATAGCTGGCAGGGAATATAAATTCCTGCCATCAACGAGCTATGGTCTGCCCAGTGGTGGTTTCAGAATGTGACTAAGGGGCATGCAGAATGCTGGTGTCCCATGACGGTTCTGGGTTAGATTGAAGCAATAGGCGATTATTGTGGGTTTAACCGAAGTAATAGGCGGTTCTTGGTTAGATCCAAAGGCCAATAACAGCGGAAAGTCTGTGTCCTTCATGGCGCACTGACGATGACGCAAATATATGTCCATACTCAGGCAAAGAAGAAAAGAAGGAATACTTGGCAAGTTTTATCCAGCCTGAATTGCGCCAAATTCGCCGTAACACGCTTCGGCGAGCGTGCGCAAAGCAAACGTAAACAAAACGTAACTAAAATAAACCCATTCCATTCATTTCACCTTTTCAGAACGTTCCGATTGCGTTACGTTCTGCTTACCTTTCGTTCCCAATACGCTAACAATTTGCCGGTGTGAACCGTCCTATAGGCGTAATGTTAAAGTTCACGAAGTTTGTGAGGAAGTGTCCTCACCTCTTCTCACCCCCCCTACCGCGTTTCCCGCTGTGGAACCCATGGGCGGGTTTGTCACGAGCAGCATTACGCCCTGCCGTGTGTATTGACATGCCGGTGAGCTGTTAGACGTCAGCCGTTAAACATGCCACATCAGCCGTAAGACACACAACGTTAACCGCTAAACATAACGCTAGTCGTTAGACACACAATGTTGATCGTTAAACACACAACGTTAGCCGTCCGACACACAACATTAACCGTTAGACACACAACGTTAGCCGTTAGACACACGACGTTAGCCGTTAGACACACGACGTTAGCCGTCCGACACACAACACTATCCGTTAGACACACAACGTTAGCCGTTAGACACACAACGTTAGCCGTTAGACACACGACGTTAGCCGTTAGACACACAACGCTAGCCGTCAGATACACAACATTAGCCGTTAGACACACAACGTTAGCCGTTAGACACACAACGTTAGCCGTTAGACACACAACGCTATCCGTTAGACACACAACGTTGGTCGTTAGACACACAACGTTAGCCGTCAGACACACACTATTAGCCGTTAGACACACAACGCTAGCCGTTAGACACACAACTTTGGTCGTTATACACACGGCGTTAGCCGTTAGACACACAACGTTAGCCGTTAAACACACAGCGTTGGTCGTTAGACACACAACGTTACCCGTCAGACACACAACGTTAGCCGTTAGACACACAACGTTAGCCGTTAAACACACAGCGTTGGTCGTTAGACACACAAAGTTGGTCGTTAGACACACAACGTTAGCCGTTAGACACACAGCGTTGGTCGTTAGACACACAAAGTTGGTCGTTAGACACACAACGTTAGCCGTTAGACACACAACGTTAGCCGTTAAACACACAGCGTTGGTCGTTAGACACACAAAGTTGGTCGTTAGACACACAACGTTAGCCGTTAGACACACAGCGTTGGTCGTTAGACACACAAAGTTGGTCGTTAGACACACAACGTTAGCCGTTAAACACACAGCGTTGGTCGTTAGACACACAAAGTTGGTCGTTAGACACACAACGTTAGCCGTTAGACACACAACGTTAGCCGTTAGACACACAAAGTTGGTCGTTAGACACACAACGTTAGCCGTTAGACACACAACATTGGCAGTTAGACATACCACGTTAGCCGCCAGGCATGTGCCACTGGCTGGGCGGCTGTTGCCATCGATCATCAGGTGCAGCAGCGAGCGCTAACGGCATTCAGCGGCCATCTCCAGGCCGCCCAGTGATTGCCAGGCTGTGCAGAGATCCAGAGATTTTCCAGTACTGACCTTTGCGATGAATTTCTTCGGATGACTTGTTGGGGTCTTTTTGCTGATTTCTCAATTTCTGATAAATCTGTGAGTATTTTGGTTAATATAATTGAAGAATTGCAGTCGGTAGCATGCACATAGGTTATATCAGTAATGTAGTACACTATGCATATTTTTAAGCTAAGTTGTTGCAAATCAGAGTACTATTTCAAGAAGGGACAAGACCTACGCATCCACGATTGCGTAGCGAGTTTGTCGTGCAATCGTTGAATTCAGTTTCATAAACATTCAAAACGATTAATCTGCGAAAACTCGATGACAGAACACAACCCTCTTCTCGTGCAAAAGAAGTAGTCGTAATAGTAGTAAGGAAGTAGTACGGCACCATTGTTTCACGAGCAACATCGAAGATCGAAGAGGACAAATTCAACTGCAACAACTTGATCAAGTTCAACAAGTTGTTCACAGCCTCTCGTCTTAACCTAACCCGGTCACCGCTAGTGCGCTGAGTGAATCAGAGGACAATTCAATAGCGTTTTTGTTCATGTTAATAATGCTAGGCGAGTGAAAATTTGCACAAATGTGCCTATAAATTTATAAATATCACTATGAATTTGTTTTCATCCAAGTCAGCTTTAGCTACCTGTGGTCAGTGTTCCGGCCGAGGGCGGTCAAACTTGGTCGATGTTGAGGAAATCTGACCTGATTTGACCTTCAAGGCGTTATGCAAATTGCATACAGCGTAGTTCTCCATGGGCCACGCTGCCTTGAACACATGTCCTCTTTAATTTCGATGCCTTCAGATATCGTAAGTGTGGGCCAAATCAGCCCACCTGCTCCAGGTGCCGTGATTCTCAGAGGTGTGGCCTGCACAAGCCATTTTCAGAGGCGCGCTTCTCAGAGGTGTGGCCTGCACAAGCCATTGTCAGAGGCGCGATTATCAGAGGTGCAGCGTGTGGAGCCAAGTGTAGCCACGTGACTATGCTAGCGCGCGTGTAACCACCACCATCATAGTATAGGATGCCTGACAGCTTGCTGAATATCAATTCCAATATAAGCGAATATTTGAGCTAATGCCAATTAATTTGAGCTAATCAGCTAATGTCAATTAACTGACAGTGAATTAGCTGATCGTTGATTTTTATCACAATCGAGAGGATTTCAAGCTCGATTTGAGCTAACTGTTGACGCATCGGCTTCTCCGTCGCCAGTTTCCGTGAGTGAATGGCAGCCGATGTAGCTCAATGCGTTGTTGAACAAGTCTCCCTGGTATATACTAAAATCTGCATTCGAATAGCTACTTTGTCTGCCTGGAATAAAACATCATGGCCACGTGACATAGCGGTAGTGGGACAATGCAACTTCAACTGAAATATGACATTCGATGTCTCTTCGGAACATATTGTTGACTCTTGCAGTGTAGGGATTAACTCGACAGGCATGATGCTTTTCTGAGGAAGGGTGTTGTTTATGCACTTTTAAGTGGGCAAGTGCCCCCTCAATGTTGGCTTTGCCCCATCATTAATTTGAACTTTTAACATGGTACCCCATAGAGTGTGCCCTGAATATGTATGGACCCGTCCATTGTCTTCATGTATTGTGCCCCCCCCCAACAATTTTCAGAAAGCAACGTCTGCGTTTCTGAGGTACGTCCTGAACCGTTCAAATCGTCGCTTTGAAATGTGGCATACCACCCAAGAATTGAATGGTGCGCATTGTGTCGAAAAGCTCAGCTATAGTCTCAGTACCGGAGTTGGGGCGGGTTAAAGTCAGTTCACGCCTCGTTCCCATGGGATTTTTGGACGTATTTGGGAACATTTGTGATAAGCAAACGATACAAGATGCAGCAAAAAGTGAAACATGGCTATATATAAAAACGTTCAACGAAAAATTGGAACATAAAAATACGACTTCGGCTCAGATGCGTCGGTCGAAAAGTATGTTGGCTAATACTAGAGAAAACAAATTTCCTCATAACTGTGTTACTAATAAATATGTTTCAAAGCCAAAACATATGCATGGGCAAATGATGTCCTTTAAAAGCGTTCCAGGCTCCAATCACTATCAGGCCATGTCGCTGAGACATGATGCGACCCCCACCCCCGAGGATACGACCCCCACCCCCGGGGATGCGACCCCTACCCCGGGGATACGACCCCCACCCCCGGGGATACATGCATGCTAGGAGCTCTTGTGACCACCACGCCAACTGGTACCAAGTAAAAATGGTGAAAACATGAATACATTGAATAGTGAGACAGGTACGCATAGCTTTTGCTGGACAGTGGACATGTATATGAAAGCTCCGATATATTTATATATATATATATATATATATATATATATAAGTAATGACATTCCTGTAGAAAAGTCTTTTGGACTCTATGTAGGCGTAGATAGTCTAGGTTTCGACCTCGCGTCACAATGCCCAGTCCAAATGTTCAATGTTTTCTGCACATTAATGTATTGTGCAGAAAGTTGAGCAAATATACGGTAACATGCACACTTCAGAAAAGACGTACGCAAAATGTTCCAAGACAACAGCCGACAGCGATAATGCCTAGTTCTGAATTGTAAGGCCGAAATCCAGTTATTAATTTGTACATGCGACCGACCGCGCGACAGACCCGCACCGCTCGACAGTACAGACAGGTCTGATCATCGAGGGTAGTTCCACGTGTACGTGGCGGCCATGGCTGATGAAAATGTACACGTCACTGTCGTCAGCCACCGAGCGGTCGTCGCCCGGCACAGCCCAGTGCCCAGTACATGCGCTGGCCCAGCTCGGTCGGCTCAGGCTCGTGAGGCGTTAGATTTACGGGGCGCGGTAGGTCGGCTGACTTACGGGGTCACAGCATTTACAGTTATGGGACAGCATTATAGTACTATGCCAGTACTCATTATAGTACTCATTTGACAGTCGAAAAGTACATTTTATAGAAAATGTGTTACATTCCTGATTAACTTATATTCGGTCCCGGGGTTCTTCGTCATTGTAAAAAAACGAATTGATCACGCAAGCAAATGTGAAACATGCCTACCCACAGAACACATGTGATAGAATGTGAGACGAAACGATGATTTGTTCCATTTTCTACGAAATATAAAGCAAAGCAGGTTTTTTTTTTTTTTGTATTTGCGAGATTTAACAAACCGATTCCATAAAATGGATTAATATTTGGTTTGTGTCAGAATACAGTCGGATACATTTCACAAACATGAGCAAAAATGAAAGCGGCAAGACAACAGTATACAGGGGAAAACCGAACACGTGAAGTCAATTTATAAGATGTTGTTCAGCATCGCGACGAACTCGCCCCGTGTCCGAGAAGCGGAAGTGGCCGGCGGCAGTAGGTTCCAGGCCGAGGCTGCCCGGAAGGAGAAGGTTCTGCGTGACATGCTGAGGCGGAAAGGCGGTGGCTCCAGTGCCCCAGCCACCGTCGCACGAGTGGAGCGCCGGGAGACATCCGACCGCCGGCGGAACAGAGCACGGATCGCCTCGGGGGCTCGCAGATCATTCAGGGCTGTGAACACGGCGATGTTGTCGCGGTGAGTGATGAGGTCACGGACACTGCGCCAGCCCAGCGTTGCCACTGTCGGCGAGATATGGTCACGACGACGAGCCCCTACGACGATCCTAGCCCCGAAATTGATCGCCTTCTGCACTCGTCCAAGGTGACATTGGGCAGCCCCGCCCCATACAGTGAGGCAGTATAGGATGTATGGAAAGACGTGAGACTGAATTAGGAGTTTGCGTGCTTCGGGTGTGAGATGGTGACGGATATTGTGGAGACAGAACAAGGTGGAGTTGCACTTTTTGACAACGTGGGATATGTGCTCCTCCCAGGATAGGGTGCGGTCAATGATGACTCCCAGCACCTTCACGAATGGCGAGGGGGTTAGGACGTGACTGCCAACGTTGAGTTGGTAGGATGTGGCTTTTTTTTAGGGATTGGGTCGTGCCGACAAGCAGTAGGGTAGTTTTGGTGGGGTTCATCTTCAAGGAGTTGGATGTGAAGTAAGACTGAATAGCAAGGATGGTGTTCTCCTGCCGGGATTTAAGAACGGGTAATTCATCAGGATGTGCAGAGTCTAGGAGCTGGGTGTCGTCGGCATATGATATCAGACGTCCGTATGGAAGGTATGCTGGCAGGTCATTCATGAAGATGCTGAACAGCAAGGGACCAACCAGGGATCCCTGAGGAACACCATGGGATAGCGGAAGGGATAGAGAGCCGCCCCTCACCACCTGCCGCCGGTCAGTAAGGTAGCTGTCAAACCACCTCGGGTCGACGCCGTACCACTGCAGCTTCCGCAGGAGGATATCATGGTCGACGCTGTCGAATGCTTTGCTTAGGTCGATTGAGATGACCGAAGCGATGTGACCAGTGTCGACACGACGTGTAATCCACTCGACAGCGTCGACCAGGGCGTCCTCCGTCGAATGGCATGGCCTGTATGCATACTGGGAGGAGGAAAGAATGTGATTAGTGACTAGATAAGAGGACAGCTGGATACATACTACTTTTTCACATAACTTGGATAAGACTGGCAAAATAGAGATTAGATGAAAGTTACTGGCGACATCGCGAGGCCCAGATTTGTGAAGTGGAACAACCGAAGCAGTTTTCCACGAGGTAGGGAACACGCAGGAGACTACAGAAGTGTTAATGATGTGAAGTATGTGATGCCCGAGAACCGGAAAACAGTTGCGGAGAGCGTGCAGTGGTACGCCATCGACGCCAACCGCTTTCGACGAAGACATCTCACATATGGCTCTGAATAGTTCGGGCAGGGTCACCGGGTGTAGCCGGAGGCCGGTGGTAGTCACACAAGGTAGTCGCGGAGGGATGAGTGGAACGCCGCGGTTGCTAGCAACGAGATCAGCGGCAATGCGTGGGCCCACGGAAGCAAAGTGACGATTAAATTCGTCCGCCACCGTCGCTGCCAGGCCCCTCACGGCCCCCTCCCCTCCCCGGCCGGTCGGAGCGCAAAGTCCCGGATGTGGCGCCAGAAATTGGCACGGTCTGTCAGCATTTGCGCACACACAAAGTCACGCCTGGCTTTTGCAAACGCACATTTCACACGGTTTCGCAGCCTCCGATAAGCGACCAAGTAATAATCCGTGCGATAGCTCCGCCAAGACTGAAAAGCCTGGTCACGGTCACGCATGAGCTGCAGCAGGTACGGACTGTCACCTACCCACGGGCAACATGCCCGGCGGGGGTGGACGGTCTTGAGGGGACAATACACGTTCACCGCCACATGCCACAAGTGCATGAACTCCTTTAGTTTCGCGTCCACCCCCGCTGCCCGGTACATACTGCTCCAGTCCGCCTGCAAGAAATGAAGGCACAAGGCGTCCCAGTTAATCTTGCGCCAGGGGCGATAGGTGAAGTACGCCCGGCGACACCGCAGCCCGCGGTAGGGCACGCGCACAATTATTGTCAGATGGTCAGCAATCGGTACGAGCGGCAGCTGAATGGCCGACTCAATATCCGGGACATTGGTGATGATATGGTCCAGCAGTGTTGCCGTCGGCCACAGATGGGTCGGCTGCCGGATAAGCTGAGAGAGGCCGAGATCCTGCAGCACCTGTCCGTAGCGACGAACACCGGGGCAGTCGGAACGAAGAAGGTTGATGTTCATATCGCCCAGGCAAAAGGTTGGCTTGCCGATACTGATGGCGGCACGCAGCTGGTCTTGTAGCTCGTCCAGGCCGTCAGATACGGGCTCCGATGGCGGGCGGTAAACCACCCCCACAGTGACAGGACGGCGTCCCCCGCCACTCACAGACACCCACAGCGTCTCGCAGGACGAACCGGTACTTGATATAGGCAGCAGCTTCATATTGAATTTTTCCTTACATAGGATGGCGACGCCACCGCCTCGGGCTGCAGCAGCTGGACGGCCGCGGCCCGACTGGGCCGGACGGTCACGACGCACTAGTTTATAGCCTGGAAATACTAGGATTCTGTCGGACACAGCGGAAGAGAGCCAAGTTTCGGATAAGCACATAAGGTCTAGTTTGTGTTCTTGCAGAGTGCGAAGAACACAGTTCATTTTCGGCACTAATGACTGGACGTTAGCATGTCCAATCGCCAGGGTGCGCACCGGCTCAGGGCAGGTGGCAGCACGCAGCGTATGCTGAGTCTGACCGATGGTGAGGCGAGACGGAATGACGAAAGAAGAAGGGAGCCTGTCGCGGAAACGCTGTTGATCCGTGACCCGGTTCATGCGATGTCGCCGCTGATGAACACGACATCCGGCGCGTGTTTCTTGGCCGGCAGTCTCCTGTACTACCACCGGTCCCGTGGACGGAGAGTGGAACGAGCAAGATGGGCGACACTCTACACGACGGGGGGCTTCCCCAGTGCCGGGAGTGGTATGCAGAGCAGCACTCCTTTGAGATGATAGTAATGCTCGTTGCAGGGCTCTCCTCTTCACCTGCTGTCCGCCCCGGCATCCTCGCCTCCTCAGCCGTCGTCGGCGTCGCCTTATGTCTAACATATGTATCTTACCTATCTGTACTTTTAACGTTCAACCTGAATCTGATTTCAGATACCAATTTAGTGCCAATTTAAAATACGCCAAGGCAAGGAAATTACAGCAAATATATGCAGTAATCTTCATCGAAGAACTCAAATCACCACTTACTGGAATATCACGAACATTGAAACCATGTCGTGTACGCAAAGCATGAGCGAACTGTGTTACTTCTGTTTGGGTCCGAGTTGTGATGTGTGCGCGTGGTGACGGTACGGTGGTCATATTATGAGTAGCCATGCTGATGTCCTGGTGTTGGGTCTGGGTCACGAATATAGAGTGACTCTTTTGTGTTATATAGAGTAATATAGAGTGATATAGGCTTTAGTTGTTCTGTGTCTTTGCATGTCTCTAGTATCTTGATATTGAATGTCTCCACTGTGGTAGTGGCATACGGGTTCTCTTTAGACATGTGTTCTCCTAATGGTGCTTCTTGATTTGTTTTGTGCTTAGAATCACGTTAGTATTCGTTGAAGAGTTGTCATACTATTCGTGATATCTCCCAAATGTAGGCTGCCTCATTAGCCTGGCTACCCAGATCGTAGCTGATCTCATAAACAATATTCCTGGTGTGGCATCTTCCAGAAAGCCCCAATTCCCGAGAATTTGTCTATGAATTTCTGCCAATGATATTTATGCCTTGTATTGATCAACATATTTTTCCCCAACATTTAGTCCGAATTCTTGCTGGATGGCTTTATGGACCAGGATTCTATTTCTAAGCAGAGCTTGTTGCGTGAACCTTGGCCCCACCACCCGATCCATGAATTCCAGTTCCACGGCAGAATTTTGACCGACAGTTTAACGTGCCGCCAATGCACCGACACGGCCGCCCCGGTAGCTCAACCCCTGACCCTCCCAGAGGGCCAGCTGCCACCCGACCCTCCCAGCCGGGGGCTAAATGCGAGCGCGTGAAGCGACTCGAACTCTGTCTTGCCAGGACAGGAGGACCTGTGCAGAACAGCACTAACCAACTGAGCTACTGGGGTGAGCTACATATATCTGTTTATGCTTAAAATGACTTCGATTGGACCAAAATGACTTAGTTTGTGCCAACAACGTCTTCCTGTGGTAGTGAGAGAGAAAGCATTTCCTATGAAATTTGGTTCTGATAATTGTCGTAATGGCATAGGCTGGTTATGCGAAATACTGCGACCATTCGACAGCGTCCCCGTACAAATGGAGCGAATAATCTTGACATCTCTGAACTATGCACCAATCACTGTCTTGTGTCAATTATCAAGAAAAGTAGGTACTCCCTGGCACGACACGAGTTTCTCAGAGTTGTGTAGGCTTCGAGGGAAGTGTAAAGTTTGTTTGCGGTGGATGCAGGCTGTCACAGTATATTTGGATTAACACGGTAGAAAAACACCTCAGAGTGAGCTTGATTCACGGAGCGATTCGCATAGCGCATTAGACGGCATTACGTGAATCCTCATGCCGATGTTGACTCTAGCAGCAAAAATGTTCGGACCGTCTCATATTCACCCCGGAACTCCTTGGAACCATACTTGACGACAGGATTGCCGATTTATGAAAAGCATTCGGAGGGGACAAGCATTGGATTGAGCGTGGAGGCAAAGCAATTGATGAGGCCGGCCCGTTTTATAATATGAAAACAATGGTGGTAAATAGGGCTATCATTGGTGTAAAGAGAGATTCAAATAGATATAGCATGATGACTAACGTTGAAATCTAGCTAGAAATTCCAAGTGACTTAACCGCGACTAGTGACTAGAAATCCCCTTACCATAACCGCAATGTGATGTACTGATATTTTCAAGTAACTTGAAAATATATGTACACACCACTGGACATTTTGAACATCAGATTATCAAAGGCAAAGTATTTCAGAAGAAAATCAGCGGCTATCTAACATCAATTGCTTTTCCCTAAGACGTCATGTGGGAATTTTCACTGCATGACCTGACTTTGCCAGGGACAGTAAACCTGACGGAAGATATCTCCGTATATCCTTCCTCAGAGGCGACCACTGATAAGACTGAAACTTGTTCCTTTTGCCAGATGCAACGCAGAAAAAAAACCCAGAGAATCGAAGCCCAATCCTGGCCCTTCACGAGACCTGAGCTAAGCAGCTAAGCGACGCTTACTGTTGTTACAGGAGGTTTCCATCTTCGTGTTCGAGAAGCGAAGCGCCGAGAAGCTGTACAAGCCGAAGCGGCGCGAAACGGTGACCGAACTGCTTCGGGCAGGCGCGCGTCAGCTTGAGCGTCTGCGCCATCCCAGGATACTGCAGGTGAGAGTGTAGGATACAGCAGGTGAAAGTGTAGGATACTGCAGGTGAGAGTGTAGGATACTGCAGGTGAGAGTGTAGGATACTGCAGGTGAGAGTGTAGGATACTGCAGGTGAGAGTGTAGGATAATGCAGGTGAGAGTGTATGATAATGCAGGTGATGGTGTAGGATACTGCAAGTGAGAGTGCAGGATACTGCAGGTGAGAGTGTAGGATGCTGCATGTGAGAGTGTATGATACTGCAGGTGATAGTGTAGGATACTGCAAGTGAGAGTGTAGGATACTGCAGGTGAGAGTGTAAGATGCTACAGGTGAGAATGTAGGATGTTACAGGTGAAGTGTAGGATACTGCAGGTGATAGTGTAGGATGCTGCAGGTGATAGTGTAGGATATTGCCGGTGATAGTGTAGGATACCGCAGGTGAGAATGTAGGATGTTGCAGGTGAGAGTGTAGGACACTGCAGGTGATAGTGTAGGATACTGCGAGTGAGAGTGTAGGATACTGCAGGTGAGAGTGTAAGATGCTGCAGGTGAGAGTGCAGGATACTGCAGGTGAGAGTGTAGGATGTTGCAGGTGAGAGTGTAGGACACTGCAGGTGATAGTATAGGATACTGCAAGTGTATGATACTGCAGGTGATAGTGTAGGGTATTGCAGGTGAGAGTGTAGGATACTGCAGGTGAGAGTGTAGGATGCTGCAGGTGAGAGTGTAGAATACTGCAGGTGTCAGTGTTAGATACTGCACAAACTGTGTTAGATACTTGAGATACACAGTGTTAGATACTGTGTTAGTGTTAGATACTGCACTGCAGGTGAGAGTATAGGAACTGCAGGGGATTTTTTCCTAATGTCGACCCCAGTTTCGTATGCAGCAGCCTATCCTATTTGGATACACGCACTATTACAGGCTTGATTGATATTGGGCTTTGAATACTTTTGCCAGCTATTCAAAAGTTAGGACAGCCAGCTTACGAATGCCTCAGGATGCCAATACATATGTCATTTGTCTGCATACCTCCAGTTCACAACAACTGGTTGCATCCTTTTTTGTCTTTTTGTTTGCAGATAGGCCACCACCAGTTATTAGTAGAAGTAGCCCCAGGAGCAACTCAGCGAGGTAGCAGCTAGTAACACCAAGGAACTCCTGGGGCCACAAAGTGAAATGTGTTATGAGGGGGAAAATGGAGAAGTTGGATCCATGTACATACACATGCACAAGCACACAAACCTGCATATGCACACACATGAAACATGTACACCTACACATACTTCACATACATAGACACATATGCACTCACACATCTATTAAAATATACATGCATACACATATACTAACATGCACATACATAAACATACACACATATGTATCCATACACATTTATGCACATACACATGCACACATCTGCATATACACACCTGTACTTACATGCAATTAAGCATATAGGTACATATGCATCATCACATATGCATATGCTTGCTGATCCAGCTTTACTCACACATACTTAAATTAACCACCTATATATAATTCCTCTTTTTTGTAGTGTGCAATTGATCAAGGTTAATTTTTGCTCGCCAGTTAGTTTGTGACAAATAAGCTAATGAAATAAGCTCTGATAACTATTTTGTATCTTCTTTCTTAATAGGTACATGATTACAGGAAGGAAATTTTGTACCAATAATACTATTCCAAGTTCTTGGTGCCCTAAATGGTATGGAATGAAGTCTATAAGATTTCGATGAAAAAGGTAAATGGAAATGATCAACATGCTTTAAATTACTTGGTGATGAGTATTGAAACATATTCATTATTGTGATTGGTAATGTTTTATTACAAAATATGTGAAATAGTTATATGCTCTGTTCCTGCACAATATGAGGGAACTTCAGAATGTTATATTTGACAAACAATTCATTTGTAGGGTATGCATAGTGCTGATTATCTATGATTCTTAATGCCTTTTTTGTATTTGAACAATTCTGTCTAATCGTGTTGGAAAGTTGTTTCCCCATATTAAGGCACGATAATTTAAATAGGGAATAATCAAAGTATAATATAAGTGTTTCAATTCACGACTTGTGATAAAGTATTTTGCTCCACTCTTCACATTATTCCTAGATTTCTGCCTGTTTTTGCAGCAACATATGTATGCTATGTGATACCTCCATGTTAATTTTTTCATCAACTATTACACCAAGATATTTGATTTGCTGTTTCCTGTGAACCTTTTGATAATTTATGGCTATGTTAATTCAGCACTAGGCATACTGGAATAAATTTGGTTATTTTTTTGACATTCAGTGATAAAAGCTTGAAACCATTCAGTTATTCCTGTAACAATGGCATTGACTTTAATTTGTAGTTCCTTTATATTTGTAGCTTTTATCATGACAGCAGCATCATGAATATTCCATCTAAAGAATTACACAAATCATTAATGTATATAAGGCAGAGTAGTGTACCAAGCATGGAGCCTTGTGGAACTCCCATTGTAATGCACTCTGCATCTGAGATTATATCATTAATTTGTGTTTGCTAATAACGATATTTTAAATATGAATGTAATATCATGAGTAGAGTTCCTGAGATGCCAATATGTTGGATTTTTTAGTAGAATGTCCATGCTCACAGTATCAAATGCTTTTTTCAAGTCAATATGGATACCACAAGTAAGTTCTTTCTTTTCCAAAGATTTTGTAATTTCATCATAAATCTGAGCAATTGGCATGTAGATGCTATGCTTTTTTCTAAATCCAAATTGGAGCGTACTGAGTATATTATTCAGCTCCAGATAAGATATGAGATAAGAATATACCATTTTTTCAAGGATTTTTGAAAATACTGGTAGCATAGAAATTGGCCTATAATTTGTGAATTTGTTCAGTTCTCCTGCCTTAAATATGGGGATAACTATGGCTTGTTTTAGTTGTTTAGGAAAAACTCCACTTCTCAGGCAGAGGTTAAAGAAATGGGTGATTTGCTTCAGGATATTTTTTTGTAAGTCAGTAAGAGAGTTTTTGTACTAATGTCATCAGCCCCTCCTCCAACAGAGTTCAGTCACTTTATAATTGTTTCAACTTGGATTCCATTAGTGTACATGTCTTGTTCCCAAATAGCATAGTCATGCCCTGCAATGTATTCAATTGGATCTTTGTTAGAAGCAGTAGTCTTCTTTTCTAATTTGCTGCCAATGGTTGAAAAGAAATTGTTGAAGGCATTAGGAATTTGTTCTGTTTGATATTCATTATCTTCTTCATCTAACATGGATTTTGGGATTATTTGTTTTGTTTTGTGTTTATTTATCAGCTCATGTAATATTTTCCAAGTTTCCTTTCCATTTGATTTACTACAGTAAAGGGCATTTGAATAGTGTAGCTTCTTTGCTTCTCTGATTAATCTTGATGAGGATGTTCCTGAATTGTTTGTATTGAACTTCATTGTGTGGAGTTGGATTTTTAATAAACTTCTTATATAGTCTGTTTTTTTTCGATTTATGGAACATAATATGCCAGAGCTATTCCAGGCCTTCATGGGGGTTTTCCTCCTGCTTGTGATAATTTTCTTTGTAATAATATGCATGCCATCATTATATACTGAGAGCAAATCACTGCATGCTATGTTTGGATGATTGTGCTGATGGAAATTATTCAATCTTGTTGCTAAATAGTCATTTAAGAGATGGATTTGATTGTAATCAAGTATTTCTTTTGGATAATTTGACGTTTTTTTGCCTGGGCAATTAATGTTACAAAGACTGGAAAATGATCCGAAAGGTTTTCTATCAGTATATCTGATGAGGAAATACATGAAAAATAATTTATGAAGATATTGTCCAATAAAGAACTAGTAGTATTTTGTACCCGAGTAGCATTTGTGATTGTGGGCAGAAAACTATATGACAATAGTTGGTTTGATAATCTCTCCACATTTCTGTCATTTTGTATATTTAGAAGATTGTAGTTGAAATCTCCTGTTATAATTGTAAGCTTCCTCTCATTCTCTATCATTTGTGCAATTTTTCAGTGCCTTCAAGAAAATTATCGTGGGGGAAAATTGGGGGACGATAAATCTGGCAAATGATTATTGATCTAGTACTATTTTGAGACTCAAGTTTGATTTCAACAGCAGCAGCTTCATCAAGTTGATTTACAATATCTTTTCTTTCTCTTGATTCCGAACTATTATGAATGTAAATTGCAGACCCCCTCCTTCTCCCTACCTTCGACGTGCTGCATACATTTTGTAATTGCTCATTTTGAAGAACTTTTCTGTATCTTTGCTAAGCCATGTTTCTGATAAACATACAGCTGACCAGTTGATTCCTGTTGTAGCTAAGAAGTTTTCTAAGTCATCAAATTTATTCTTGATAGACCTAACATTTAAGTGTATTATGGGAAAAAACATGTGCACATCTGCCCTAAGTTTGCTTGGAAGTACATAATCGCATTGTCTTAGGGTGTTTTCACATTCGAAAATTCATCTCCCAGTCCCTGTTTTGAATAGTTGAGAAAACTGGCCTGCCCTTGATATACGTCTCCGTTCACAGTAATATTTCTTAAATGCCTGCCTTACCTTGACTTTAGTTTGCTGTTTCACCTAAATAACCTAGTTCCGATACCAGTATATTTTTGTCACCTTTTTCTGATCGGGACCCAGATTGGGCTGTCACGAGAAAAAAAGAAAAGAAAAGAAAAATGTATACATAAATCAATGTGTTTTTGCAGTCTATGCAATTTTATTTAGGTATTTATTTCACTTCAGTTACGTACCGAGTCACATGTGTTTTCACAATGTATTTTTTCTCTTCAAATATTCAAACATTCAACACACATTTTTTCGTTTTTGTCGCCATCTGGTTCAGCATAGAGAGTGGCTTGTAAATAAAAAGCATCAAAATAAAATGGGCAATGGCTATGCGTTTGAATATAGCTATTAGGAAGTGATTTGAAAAGCAAAATGAAGTGCTGTTATTTCATAAAGTGTTTTTGGAGTTATCTGATTGCAATGCAGAGTAATTGTTTTAGGGTTATCTGATTGTAAAGCTGAATGATCCGTCGAGTCGGTCGGCTTACGAATGTACTCCTTGCTGCCGACAAATGACCTGACATGGCGCCACATTGACATTCACCCGTCCTCAAAGATGCGTCGCTCAACATCGCGCGGCAGTTACGGCTAATCGCCGACCGTACAGCTCGGTTGTCGTCCCTGTACTCCGTAGGCTGGTGTCTATAGACTGCCAGCACAACACGGCGGCGACACATTAAAGCTTTGGTTCCATCCGACACCACCGGGGCGCTAGGATTCCTGATTTTCACAAATCTGATAGGAGCATGGATGTCAACGATGGGTGAATGATGGCCAGATAACAGTCCCACTTGAGCATAACGCAGGAAGAATTTAAAAAACGAAACTCCAGTCTCACCGAAGAAAAAGATCTTGCAGCTAAGCATTTGGATCTGCGAAAGTATCAGGAGCGACCAGTGGCGCTGCTCGGTCTAGATTTAGGCACCGCGACAGAAACGCAGATAAATCAAATAGAGCCAGTCAAATAGGTGGGCGAAGTCACACCATGAGATAACGAATAATCGGAAATATAATCACATAGCGTATGCCTGCCTGAGTCTGAGTCTGGTTTACCCAAGCCACAATTGAAATATCCGCAAGTAAAAAGTTTGAACTTGGGATAGTCCACAATCACACGTTGAAACTGTGCCTCCAAGTCAGCGAAGTCAACTTTCAGGTCGGTCATATTCCGTCTCGGTGGACGGTATGCGGTGCACACAATGAACTGTTGCTTACTGTCTGGCTTGACCAACATCCACAACGTCTCCAGCTTGCTGTTGGGATGGTTGATAGCGGTGGTGCTTCAGAGGAGACACGCTGATGCCGTCCCGGGCGGCCAGCGCCAACCCACCGTGCCCTCGCTTGTCGGGACGATCAGCCCGATGCAACTGGTATCCAGGCAGCAGCAGTAGTCTGTTGGGCGTCGCAAGCTTCAGTCAGGCACATGTCGTGCATATTATGATGCAGCATGTTAGAAAGTTCCAGTAATTTGGACTTAACGCTTTGGGTATTAAACACGCCAATGATGAGTCCGGAACCGGGAGCGGGCCGCAGGTGTCTCTCTCGGCGTCGAGCGTCTTTGCTTCCCCGCTTCCTGGCACCGGGCGCGCACCTGCTGCGCCTGTTCCGGCGAGGGTGGCCGCCAGAGCTCACTGATAGGCCGCCCGGCAGCGCTGACCCGTACCGACGGGCACGCAGTTACCCAGCGACAGGTCCCTGTTCTCAAGGTCACGCAGACCGGCGCAGTTAGAGTGGCTAGGCAAGCTGGGATTGGATACTACAGGCGGGAATGTAGGATACTGAAGTTCAATGTGCACGATGCTGCAGGTTGGAGTGTGGGATACCGCAACTTAACACTCGCACGTCCGGCGGTCCGCGCCAACTTCGCATGTCCGGGGGGGCAGATGTCTGCCCCCCCCCTAAGATCTCGAAAACTATGCTAGGTAGCGACAAACGGAAAACGGCTTTAGATAGCTGGTGACAAGCTCTATCGAAAGTATTTCGGTTATGTTCTCGCTCTGGTCAATATTTAGGTCACTGGGTCATCATATGTCAAATTCGACCAGATCGGGTGGGACCCTCAGATATTGGCACATATCTCAGGACCTGTAACAGATAGAAACAAACTGCAAATGCTATTCGACAGCCCTTGAAATGTACTATCGACATACGCTGTGTAATTTAAGGTCAGATCAACAGGTGGGTCACCGAAACAATGACCTCAGGTCAAGGTCATGGGGTAGAGTAGGGAGGTCATGTAATATATCAATCGACACGTATTGGCGATACAAGCACAATGACGGTAATTTCAGCCTTCTAGCTCAATGCATTGCGATATAATGCGCATAAATGTGCTAGTGATTTCAGGTGACCTCAGCTGACCTTGGTGGGGCCACTGAGCAAAAATGTCAGCGATAACATTGCGAATAGCTTCCAACTACACGCCATAACGGTTGGAGGTCATTCCGAGAGCAAATATGTAACCAGGAAACATTTGTATATTTTTCCATAGGCCTATAATGGGTAAGCCATGGCCACGACCTGACCTCAGGTCAACGCTACGAAAAAACCGTGATATACATATTATAGACCCTGATAAGGTCATGACGTGATATAAGTTTGAAATCTATCGCCCAATTATTGTGGGAGTGATGCCACCTAGAACTCGGAGGGACGTTAGGTCACTTCGCCTGACCTGGTGACCTGACTTGAGATGACCCAGGGTCAAACATTTCTGAGGACATGCGGAAAAGACCAATGAGCAGCCATGCGAGGTTTGGCTTTGCTAACCCGATTAGTATGGCGGCAAAGTAGGAAAAACCGCAGGGGGGGGGGCAGATATCTGCCCCCCCCGGACGTGCGCGGGTTAACACGTGCACTGGAGGGGGGAAATCCGCCCACCCTCTGGTTTTTCGTACATAACTCCAGATTTTACTGGCCGACATACGCATTTTTTGGCGTACCTGCTTAGAAATGTCCGGCGCGTCGTTTAAAGCAAGAAACACGGATATCGGCTGAATATTTTTCGAATTAGTGGCCGTTAAATTCAAAACATTTCGTAGCGCCAGACCACAAAAATCGGCGCTGATGCGCTTCCCGTAAATTGGCAAAAGGGAAGTGTTCTTGGCAATACTAGCGACTTGTTTGATGTACATTGTTATGGTATATAGTTTCGAAGTCATACTAGGTCACCGAGGTCAAGTCAGGCAAGTTCATGACAGGTTCATGGAACCAAACTTGATCAACTGGAATGTTGTCATAAATGCAAATGACTGTCATGCGATGGATGTCGCTTTGCATGTTACTCACTACACATCCTGAAAACTATTGTTTATCATTGTGTACCTAAGCGTCTCCATACTCTATTCATGTACTTCACTCCTTTCTACGCGAAGCCGATTGCGCCGAGCCGCCCGACGGAGCAGTCGGGCTGGCGACCCAGTTCCGGTAACTGGAACAGGTAACTGACCTGATAAAGTGCTGCTATATAGGTGATCTGAGGTCAAATGCCGGGTTTAGCATTTGTATTGCATCATTAGTAATGTCCAAAACATCATTGATGCCCATTTTGGAGAATTTAAACACAATCACAGCGATCCATAAAAATGACAAGCCAAGCCACGCAAAAGAAGAAAATTTTGACATATGTGACCTCATTTGACGTTGAAGATATTAAGCTAAGGTCATGAAATTTGCACACCATAGAGTTCACCCCCCCCCCAAACTTAGCAGCCAGTCACCCCAACTTTGGAAGTCAAGTTCATGACAAATTCAAGCAATGCAAGCACCAAAGAAACCAACATGAACAATCAACATACAGTATACAATGTTTGAACAATGCCAATATCAATATCCACAGATAAATGCCACTCATTGGTGAAGCACACATAGATGTTAGTACCTATGCACTTATGATTTCACGGGATGAATGAACTCTGTTTCTGTTACTCAGAAAAATGAGATTGATGAACACCTGGCAATGTGTTGAACAACAGGGTCCTGAGCATCCTGAAAAGGATGTGTTGGAGGTACAACACTTACACTTGAATCAATGTATCACAAATGATGTGACATATCTCTAAAACACCACAAGAAGCACTATCCAATGTCGAAGGTCCAGTTTTAGACCGTTGACTGCATGACCAGAGGACGGCAATGGTGATGAAAATGAAAGTACAGCTATGTTTCATGTTGTTTTGGGGTTATTGCCCAGTCAAGTAGAATGTGTCATACCTACGCGAGCCATTCAACTTTCAAGGTACTTCAGATATAAAGTCAATGGAGTACTGCAAACATCATGACAAAATGAAAATGGAAGCACCCACGTTCCCAGTTGGAACTCGGGTCTTCGCTGAATCAGTAATTGTGGTGCGCCACAATTGCCGGAGGTTTCCGGGATCTCATTACAGGTCCAGGCAAATCTAAGTAGAATAAGGAAAAAAACGACAACAAACCAAAGCAACAACAAAAAAAATGGAGTGAAATCCTGTGAAACTGCAGGCAGTTGGAGTGTTGGTGGGTCATTGTTGATCTGAGGAAGCAAGTGGAAATGTTCACGAGATAGAGAAGTGCCTTGAGGAATTATTGGTGGGACCTATCGTAGGTAATGTTAGTGCATCTGGCCAGACGAGGAGTGCCAGGAGTGTTCATGGGGAAGGTGGTAGAAGTGGGACACGGAATAGTAGCGGAGAGTGGAGAATGACAAGACGCAGGAGCAATATGTAGGTTCTGGGGCAAGAGAATCTCATTGTGGAGCTGGAAATTAAGCTTGAGCCTTTGGATGAACGGAATATTAATGTTTGTTCTGGCCGTGGTGTGAGTAAGGAAGGGGCTAGTGCAAGAGAGTAGGAGGTTTCAATGATGGGGAACTCAAGGACCAGGTACACATATCTTGCTTTTTGTAGTAACAACGCAGAGATACGGACTCCAGTCTGCTTACTAGGGGCAGAAGTCCAGGATGTGAGGGATGGATTCGGGAAGTTTATCGAGACAAGTAATGAGGGGAAGTTGTATTTGTACATGTGGGTGTTAATGGTGTAAGTAGCGACAGAACAGAGGAAATGGTAGAAGCGTACAGGGCACAGACAGGCAGGTTAGGAATGTAATAGGAGGAGAGGCGTGTCGACGTCGATCCTTCCAAGGATGGCAACGGTTAAGGAATGGCGCTCCAGGACCATAATAAGTTTTTTTAAATGTCCCACAGCACTAAACATGTTCATCAAATTCCTACAACTCAGTGTTATCGCCTTCCCCTAACCCCCACCTACCCACCCCCTGTCATTGCACACAAATGTGAAGGAACATAAGAAGTAATGACGGGTAGCCAAGCCTTGGGATCTGTGTGATCTTTGATCTTTAGGATCTTTGATCTTCGGGATCTTTGATCTTTGGGATCTTTGATTCTTGGGATCTTTGATCCTTGGGATTTTTTATCTGGGATTTTTTTATCTTTGGGATATTTGATCTTTGGCATCTTTGATCTTTGATATCGTTGACCTTTGGGATATTTGATCTTTGGGATCTTTGATCTTTGGGATCTTTGATCTTTGGGATCTTTGATCTTTGGGATCTTTGATCTTTGGGATCTTTGATCTTTGGGATCTTTGATCTTTGGGATCTTTGATCTTTGGGATCTTTGATCTTTGGGATCTTTGATCTTTGGGATCTTTGATCTTTGGATCTTTGGGATCTTTGATCTTTGGGATCTTTGATCTTTGGGATCTTTGATCTTTGGATCTTTGGGATCTTTGATCTTTGGGATCTTTGATCTGTGGGATCTTTGATCTTTGGGATCTTTGCTCTTTTGGTATCTTTGATCTTTGGTTTTTGATCTTTGATCTTTGGGATCTTTGGATCTTTGATCTTTTGGATCTTTGATCTTTTGGATCTTTGATCTTTTGGATCTTTGATCTTTTGGATCTTTGATCTTTTGGATCTTTGATCTTTTGGATCTTTGATCTTTGGGATATTTGATCTTTGGGATCTTTGATCTTTGGGATCTTTGATCTTTGGGATCTTTGATCTTTGGGATCTTTGATCTTTGGGATCTTTGATCTTTGGGATCTTTGATCTTTGGGATCTTTGATCTTTGGGATCTTTGATCTTTGGGATCTTTGATCTTTGGGATCTTCGATCTTTTCTATATTTGATCTTTGGGATCTTTGGGATCTTTGATCTTTGGGATCTTTGATCTTTGATCTTTAGGATGGTTGTCGGAGAAAGTATGTATATTGTCTCAGATGGGCTTCATCTTGCAAGAAGGGAGTGGAACTAAGTAGTAGATATGAGGAGCATGAGATCAGCTGTTCAATGCAGGGAAGCTGGGCGGATCATGAGGGAAAACGCTTATGAAGTTGTGTCCTGCTCGGAATAAAAATTATGCTTATCATGTTTGTAAGCAAATTCTAGAAGTTTTAGATTAGAAACAAAATTGAGGACCTTGATGCTCATAAGCTCTCTGACAACACTGGGTTATGTATTCATGATTGAGGCATGAGTTAATGAATACATCTTTGGAGATTACTTGCAGCAATTTGTATTTGCTGGCTACAGGATGTATGCTCATCAAATGAAGTCAAGGATATGAGGTAGAATAATCTGAAATATATCGTATATATAAATGTCTTGCTGTACAAGCTATAAGCGTTTGCAGTGAGGGAGTGCAATATTTATGGTTATATCTGATGCTGAGAAATGGAACAAAATTAAGGATTTAAGATTCATTTGCATTTAGACTGATAATGAAGTTGCCAGAAGTCGTATGAAGGCAATATATGGACCGGGAGCTGAATCCCTGGAATTCGTGAGCAAGGCAGATTGTTTTCGTTCGAAAATGCTTTTCAAAAATTAATATGGAGGAATTAATTCATATCGATCGTGGTGAAAACGGTTCCCGGCCGGGTAGGTTGGGTCGGATCAGAATCAGGCTTGAAAACCAGCTCCCGAACAATGCATGTAATAGACACGGGGAAAACGTCTTTGGCAGGTTCATATAGCATATAGCTCACATCGCACCTTATTTCTTCATTTTAGGTTATTCGGAGGTCGCTAAAAGTCATAATTAGTGAACCCAGTGACATGACCTTTACCTTGCAGAATGACCTGGTAAATATCATTATATATGTATCGGGCCCATGCAACGGAACCACTGAAACAAAATGTTGTATCTGATTGACATCCGAAAATCCTATTGCGATATCAGGTCACGTCGTATGATCAGGTTAAGAAATTCAAGGTTCAATATCTTCAGAACATCACAGGGAATTGACCTGACCTCAGGTCAGTAACCTTGAACTTACTTAAGATTTACAGATATCAGATTCTTCTTCATGAAAGGACAGCACGATCTGAGCCTGGTGCTTATCTATTGCAACCACTCCGAATGGTGGAACTTTTCTCAGAATTTGGAACATCACTCAATTTGGCGCCTCCCATGTTAATGCTCTTTGGTAACCTGGATATAACATTTTTGTAAGATATGTAGAACAGATGCATAAGAAGCTATTGAAAATGTGTCTCCGTGCCTACTCATTCGCCCACTATCATGAAGAGAAAAAGTGAGGGGCTCCTGGAGTCTCGCCGGGCCCTCGGCGGCCCGGCGAGTGTTAAAGCGGGGCTTGGAGATAAAACTAGAAGCTTAATCAAGTCGGGACAAGGTTTATTTGCTTATTTTGATTACATTTTTTTGAAAATGGTAATTGAACCAATCAGGGGAAAACACAACTTAGATCGAGTACTTACAAGTCAGGAAAATATACAAGCAAGGATAGGAGAAATCTTAGGAGATAGTGATCATAACTTTATGCGATTTTCCTGATACGTTAGAAGTGTCTGGAAGTATGGAACACTAATTCGAAACTCTTATCATGGAAACTATGATCAGCTTAGCCTCAGAATCTTCCTAGGTGAATTTCAGTGGGACAAGTTATTGCCAGGTTCAGAATGTGATGCTGCGAAATTCTGATGCTGATGAGATTGGTCATGGTAACACAATGCGGTTAATAGTTTTCCAGAACTGCGAATATGACATTGATTAAAGCTGTCAGTTTTTTTCTCTTCCTATTGTATCGTCCTTTTATAAGCGTAACCTAGCTGTGACCTGTGGCTCAAATTTAGCCTTAAATCGCTGTCTTGATGTCTCTTTACTCCCTGGAGTCCAGGGACCGCATGTGGGTGGGCGTGTGGAACTCTGCGAGAGGAAACTTATGGGATGGGATGGGATGGGAAACTTATGGGATGCTTCAGAAGTGAGTGTGGGATACTGCAGGAGAGAGTGCGGGATGCTGCAGGAGAGAGTGTGGGATACTGCAGGATGGAGTGACACATCAGGCGGGACTGCCGAATGCTGCAGCTTAAAGTATATAATGCTGCCACGTAATGTGTAGGATACTATGCGTGTAAGTGTGGAATATTGCAGACGAGAGGATGTTGCATAGCACAGGTGAAGTACTGAATATACTACAGGTGAAGTACTGAATATGCTACAGGTGAAGTACTGAATATACTACAGGTGAAGTACTGAATATACTTCAGGTGAAGTACTGAATATACCACAGGTGAAGAACTGAATACACTTCAAAAATCATAGAATGCCATGCGTAACGGACGCCTATATGGGATATTCAAAAGCAAAACGTTTTTATAGTTTTTCATATGGCAGCTAAATGATGCTCGGGTGTATGTCTGCCGTCAAAGTTATGAATTTCAATGGGCTAGGGGTCACAGAAGGTCACTAGGTCACGAGGTCATGGGGTCACGAGGTTGAAGCATGATAAATGTTGGCATTTTATCATGGATATGTTTTCTTTAATCATGTTTATTTTCAAAGATGCGCAATATGTCCCACTTCTTCATTATCGATGATATATCTATCGCCAAAGATACCCTTGTATGAACTCAAAATACTGCCGGAGGCTATAACATGGAAACCGTTGGTCGGATCGGGCTAAAACTTGTGCAAGCGTGTTGAGAGCATAAGACTACCCGGTACGGAGATGTTGGTCAAATACAAATTTAATGGGTGTAAAATGTGAAAATATTTGGCCAATCTGTCGTGGAACGCACCAGCTGCTTCTAACACACAGAATGAATGCAGTGTATCTATCGGAAAGGAGCAGTTGTTAACTAGAGAGCAACCTGAGTGTCGGAACATTTTGATGCGAGCACTATGCTCGAGCTCGCGCCTGAAATATATTCAGTACTTCACCTGTAGTATATTATGTACTTCACCTGTAGTATATTCAGTACTTCTCCTGTAGTATATTCAGTACTTCATCTGTAGTATATTCAGTACTTCTCCTGTAGTATATTCAGTACTTCACCTGTAGTATATTCAGTACTTCACCTGTAGTATATTCAGTACTTCACCTGTAGTATATTCAGTACTTCACCTGCAGCATATTCAGTACTTCACCTGAAGTTGCGATTTTCGGAACTGACGGATTCGAGTCAGTATTCTCCCATTGGACAACTACGGGTATCGAACAATGAAATATAAACGGGTGATGTAAAAACGTTTACTTAACAAAAAATATTTTAAACTCATGGATGTAAGTCTTATTGTTTGCCTTAATAAGCTTGACAAAGTTCAAGGTCACCCATTACCGATAGGTCAACCATAGGATCTATGGCTCTGTGGTCAACCATATGATAATCTACGTGTGACGGCGTAATTTTACTTCGGAACATCTGGTGGTCTGGAAATTGAAACATCTGACCACGTTCAACCTTGCAGGCATCACAACAAGAAGTTAATTTTGCTTCCATTCTACCTGTAAGCATCACTTACATGGACGTACAGTCGAATCTCTATCGTAATGCAAACACGCACGTTTTTGTCATGGTATGCATCGCGTGTCCCCAAATACATGAACATTTTCATAAGCTTCCTGTGGTTTCATTTTTCACCTTTTGGGCACTCCCTGCATATTGCACATTATTGCACATTACTGCACTGCACTAAACAGTGCACAATAGGACAACGATGGGATAGAACAACGAAATAAACGCCAGATGATGAAAGCTTGTTTTTTTTAAACATTGGTAGCTCTCCAATGTAGCTCTTGTAGTTTTCTTAACAAGGGTTCAACATTTTATTATCACCATAGTGTCGTAGCTTATTTCCGTGTAACATCGAAATTTTACTTCAGAACATTTGGTGGTTACTTACGACACGTATTGAATACCATCAAACATGACAATGATGCAGTCTGACCATATTCGAACATGCTAACATTACAAGAAGAAGTACGATTATGTTTTATTTCCACCTGCAGAGCATCATTTACATGAGCGTACAGTCCAACACTTATTGCAAGCCATTATTTTCTGTCACAGTGCACGTAGGCTTAGCCCGGAAACCGGGCTAAACCTACGAAAACTAGCCGGGTTAGTTTTCAGGCCGTTTTCTGTGATTCGTGGTGACTGCAACGCCTAGTAGGGCATAACATCTGGGAATAGAAGAAGGTCAATCGGCTTGGATTTCCGAAAATGGCTTTTTGAGATAGTAAATATCAATTAACAAATGATTTTAAGACGAAACGTGAAAGAAACAGTCCTGGCGCATCGCTTTGGTCTAGGATTGTTTTTTTTAATCTACAAAGCTACTTTTACCGAGTTAATTTTGAAATGGCATGTGTATTCGGAAAATTGTAGGGCTCTGAAAATGGAATATTTCAGAGACTTCTCAATAAGTACAGATAGCTAGCAGCCAACGGAACATATTTTATTTACTAGAAAGTAAATTTTGAGTTCAAACATTTCCGCAAGATGAATTTTATGTACTTTTCCATTTTGTCACGTTTTGTTCTTCTAAGCCTGCCAGAGTTCTGAATCTTGTTTGCATCAAATTTCACTTCGGTGTACTTCTTTATTTCTGACGTTGATTAAAAATAATATATTTTAAAATCGGAGACATAAACAAAGTTATTCGCAAAAATTTAAACTTGGAAATATCACACACAAAACCACGCCTCTGTTATCGTTTCCCTCCTCATGTCAACCTCTTCGTTGTCCGCCGTCATCAACGCCGGGCCTTTATCTCCCTCGGAACCGCAGGTTGGAGAGTATTGAGCTATGCACAGATGGGGAGTAAATATATATGTACGGAGTACGGATTTGGCGGGAGGGAAGACATACGCAAGAGAAACACATCGGCTTTTATTTGTCTTTATCACATAGTCATCAGTAGTCCACAGAGACGCAATGCTTTTTCTTTAGCACGAAATGATAAACCTGTCCAACACTTGATCGCTGACACAAAGTGAACGCTATGTTTGTTATAGGTACCTACCTACCGCACCAGATTTAATATGTAGGTAATAGAACCTGATTTAATAGGGTCGGGTTGCGACCGGCCACCGGACGTGCGTCTACCAGCCGTCCCCCAACACACAAGTTGGTGCAGCGTTGGCTACAGTGGCCGACCGGCCACCAGACGTGCGGCCACCAGCAGTCCCCCAACACACAAGTTGGTGCAGCGTTGGCTACAGTGGCCGACCGGCCACCAGACGTGCGGCCACCAGCCGTCCCCCAACACACAAGTTGGTGCAGCGTTGGCTACAGTGGCCGACCGGCCACCAGACGTGCGGCCACCAGCAGTCCCCCAACACACAAGTTGGTGCAGCGTTGGCTACAGTGGCCGACCGGCCACCAGACGTGCGGCCACCAGCCGTCCCCCAACACACAAGTTGGTGCAGCGTTGGCTACAGTGGCCGACCGGCCACCAGACGTGCGGCCACCAGCAGTCCCCCAACACACAAGTTGGTGCAGCGTACTGCCGGTCCACTTTGCCCGACCGTCATCTTGGGTCAAGAAGGAGAGCCTTTGGCCCTAACGGCTTCAGAATTATCTTACAAACATGAATGCATTTATTAACGACACTCCACGAATCGCGAACGCCCATTTTGGTGCAGGGATCGATTCCTCCCTCTTTGGAGCGGATCACAGCCAAATATTCGCACTATCGTGGAGTGCTGTGAGAATCTACGGCCCAGGAATGATAAAACCTTGCACACTTGTGTGCGCGCCCATAGTTGAGGCTTAACCTCAGTGATAGGACTCTGTTTGCAATGCGCCGTGCACTTCTCTTGTAGGATTTCGGAAACTCAGAGGGGACATGACGACAAAAAAATGTACATCGCAGTTGAAGGTCTGTGCAAAAAGTCTGATGTATGCAAAGTTATAAGTGAAGATTGCAATGGGTGAGTTTGAATCATCATATAACACTTGTCCCGTTGACCCAGTTCTGGCATAACCGGCTCGGTTTGATCAGGGATACAGCTGATACAGCTTACAGCTGTTAGTGCGTTCCTGACACCACAAAACATCGTTGCGAGTTCAAGGCTATTATTACCCAAATTATAGCAATGGCATCACACTGGCTTCGGTGCTAGTCAGAACCCAGGCGGCAACCTTCACTTTGAAAGCTTAAATAATACGAGGTGTCAAGCAGGTCTTTGAACGTTTTGCGTCACACAATGTGCTACTAAATTATGAATATTGAAGCCAACTGAGCGGATCCACGCGGATGGATGAGGCGGGTTCCGCCTCATCGAATCTGCGAATTTGTGCTGCATTTCGAAGAGACCATTCTTAGTTTCATCAGAACCCAAAGTCAAGAGCTATGTTCTCTGGCATTTTCAGGTCATGGCGAAACATTGGTACTTACGAATCGATATAAAACTATCTTGTCCGTGTATAAATGCAAAATGAAGTGTGGATTCAGAATCCAAATTTAACGCTGATTTGAAATATGGAACGTGTGTTGAATCATCTTTGCACTTGACCCCAATGACCGCGTGACCTAATTTTAAATCCAACAAATTTATAGCTTCCCTATTTTTTCAACGAAAAAGCCTGTTGGATGATAAAGGCAGGACATCTGTTTGTATGCATATACACCAATAACCTTGTGTATTTCTAGTTGTAACGTGCTGGGTGACCTCTGAAGGTGATCCAGTTTACATCACCAATACCAATACATGTATTGGTCTTTGTGATGTAAACAAGAAAAAATGGTGCCAATCTGCATGTATGCAGATTGGCATTACATGGAGACATGCATTTCCTTTAAAAATTAGGATGGAAGCTATTGCCATGTAGTAGGCAATTTTGACATGCTCATGATTATGAATGACAGCTTTTCGTGACCGTGGCTTGATATGATCTGAGGCCACAAAAGGTCAATCTCGGAAGTCTATCCATAAGATCTAAAAACTAATATATCCATAAGATCTAAACTCGGAAGTACACCATAAGATCTAAAATGAAAACAAGTACTAAAAGGTAGTTTTCAGATTAGTGACTTGTTTAGTTCTATCAGAAAGCTTCTCTTTTATCGCACAAGATGCCGACCAGGGATGTCATTGGGTCAACTCCCAATGTATCGTGCATCCATTTGTAGTTTACTGGAGCAGCGACACTTCTTCATCGTACGACCTGGCACCAGAGTTTCTGCTTATTATCTGACTGCACGAATCACAACACATTCATGATACATGCTTTCCTGCAGCGGCGTCTACCGTTCACCCGACAAGCTCCGAAAATAAATTGTGTTTACCTGGAGGTCACTGGTGAGGTCACAGGTCATGTCAAGTAAAACTATTTCACTTTTTTGTAAGCTCATACTTTTAACGCAAACCAGGACACTAGGATAATATTAAACCTCAGCTGTGGTTGAATACATACAATGTGTACCAAACATTTTCCATGTACGTGCTTTCTGGTCTAGGGTCAATTAAGGTCACTTCAGGGGAGGGGGCCAACTTACCGCTTTGATTCCGCATACAATGCAAATCATTTTCCAGGACACATTTTCACAAGGATCTTGAAAAACGGGCATAGATATTCGTACATGCTAATGAACTTTGCATATCAGTATAATCTGGCGTATCATCTATGAGGTCACAGGTGATGTGAAGTGGAAATATTTCAGTGAATCCAACAATGCATTTTTACGGTACACAAAGGCATTAGATTAACAAACAAAAAAACATATGTGTTAGTCGATGCATGCATTAGATCTCGATAACTATATAATCTGAACTTGCTGTCCTCGGGTCAAGTGAGGTCATCTGGGGAGAAGATGCAAATTACCGTTTTGGTCCAGTGTGCAATGCGTTGCATGTTTATAGGCTACATTTCTACGAGGAGCTTGAAAAATGGACCTACACTTTGGCATATACTACAGAATACACTCCCCGTCTTCTGCTGTATCCAGTACGTTCTACTTGAGGTCACGCAGTAGACACTAACCTCTCTGGAATAACTGCAGCTGGATTGACCACCAATGTTGGATTATGTCGGATGACAGCAAGCAGCCGTTTCAGGCGAAATAAGCAGCGCCTGCGATCGAGTTTGTGGTGTTATTATCACATGACCTGACGTTGTACCTCAAAACAGGTATATGTTGACTATGTGATGGCTTGACCTATGATGACCGCACATACAAGGATGCCTGGTAACCGATATATCGATTTTATAGCGACTTTAAATTTATTCCAGCCCTAAGTAGTAATTACATTTGAATGAAATCAATCATATCAAGATGACCCAGAATGACCTAGCTGAGGTCACATGGTAACCAAGTGATCCATGGTAGACCAACTGCGCCTGTATTGATTTGCCAGTATACACTGGTTCCATTGTATCCAATAGCAACCAGCAACCTTTTGAGACGTTAAAAAACGCCTACGAACGAATTTATGATGCCTTTAGAACATGACCTAAGATGTCGTTGAGGTATTTCTTCTCACACAACCTACCAAGGTGTTCATTTCAAGGTACTGAAAGCCTCAAGCTGCTGTCTTAATTGGCTTGGCTGTTATGGCAGATAAACCAGTTGGTAGAACCCCCCCCCCCCCGTCCAGTGTCTCGCCGGCAAGCTGAACGCAGACCAGAAGTCTGCGAATGTGACAGTCACCAACGACGTGGCGGAGCGGGGAGTCAAACTCATCACTGACTACTTCGAGATTCTGACCAAGGACGAGAAGATGAGGCAGTTCCTGCCGCACAGATGGAGCTGCACAGGCGGAAGTGCCCTATTTTCAGGAAAAGGACGCCCACCCCCAATTTCTAGACCCCGGGTTCGGTGCGTAATGTGTATTTGTGCTAGGACGTTGTCACCACGTCCTATCCTAAAGATTGTCATGTGATACCTATGTGAAAGCATGTTATGTGATGTTTAATTTTCCCATAGCACTAGGTGCCAATATATTTTGTAATACATCTATTATGTTTTTCTTTGCAAAAACTGTTAACCAGAAAAGCCCATTACAAATAAAAAAGCTGACTATAATCATTAGGAAATATTTAATAAAATATCGATTTTTGTTAGATTTTGCAGCACTTCAATCAAGTCGAGACAAGGGGAAAGTTTTTAAAAATGTCGATGGCCGCACCATTTTGGAATACTCTCACGAAGAGCAATGGAAAAACACGGTTCCGAGCAATCGGAGGAACTTTTGTGTTTCTGACTTGGCATGGCGTCTGGTGGTGCACTTCCGTCGACAGTGGACGCAATAATGTTGAACCTTTACGGGCTGTCAGTGGAACACTGTTGCCATCGGCTGACAAGTTTCTGCCAAGACGTGATTGCTATCGGGCAGCCCCATGGCACGCCTCTCGAAGCCGCTCAACCGCCGCTCTTTATGGCACCTTATACTGACATGCGCTCTGTCATTTTCCTTTGCATCAACAGAATTAGCCAATGGAACTGCAAGGTGCCTTGAATGTTAGTTGGTTCAATTGCTTGCGTGCCGCTCCCCCGTCGGACGCGGCGTCGGCGCTCCCGTCCGCCTGCTCCCGCCGATCGCGCCGGACTGAGTGCTTGATTCCGTATGTGTCTGCGAGTGAGGGTGGACCGTATGTGTCTGCGAGTGAGGGTGGACCGTACGTGTCTGCGAGTGAGGGTGGACCGTACGTGTCTGCGAGTGAGGGTGGACCGTATGTGTCTGCGAGTGAGGGTGGACCGTATGTGTCTGCGAGTGAGGGTGGACCGTATGTGTCTGCGAGTGAGGGTGGACCGTATGTGTCTGCGAGTGAGGGTGGACCGTATGTGTCTGCGAGTGAGGGTGGAGCGGCTTGGAACCTAACTGCAACCATCGCGATTGATCGCTCCGATTCGAACGCCTCGTCGGCCTCGGTGACGACGGACCTGCTTCTGGTGAGGGGTTAGTCTGCTGCTGAGGGAGCGAGCCTTGTGTGGCTACTACTTTCTTCTGCATCATCACCATGCTGTCATCTCATCGTGACCTGCGCTTGCTCGTCCTTCTAGCTGTTCTGCATGCCCTGGTGGTCATTATCATGCCCGTGAGTCGTCCGCTGCGGTCGGCCGGCCGTCAGCGCAGGAGCTGTGGCGGTCTGGACGACCTTGCACGAGGTCGGCCGTGGCCGGTCACCAGCTGACCAAGTGATGGCCTCGGGCGGGCCCGTCCAGGGCGTCCACCCAGTTGATCCGGGCGTCCGCCCACGCCGGAGAAGGCGTGGCGGACGCGCGCCGGAGCCCGGCGCCGCGGGAGCAGAGGGGCGCATCGGTGGGATTGTCGTGCGAGAGGCAAGTCTGTTCGTCTGATTGGTCTCGTAAACATCCAGTCTGAAACCGAAATTGCTCGAGTTGTCTCTTGAGCTCAGCCAACTCAAGTATGATATCATGGCATTTAACGAGCCCTGGCTTGTCACACCAAAGCCTGTCACACCAGACCGTCTGCTGGCTCTACCGGGCTATCAACTCCACCGAGCGGACCGGCCGGAAAATCGGTTGTGGTGTGGCCGTGGCTGTGGCCGTGGCTGTGGCCGTGGCCGTCAGGGACGGCATAAGAGTGACACCGCTCAAAGTGACTGTGCAACCACGACCCAACAGCAGGCTGGAGCCATTGTGGGCCACGGTGAAGCCGGATGGCAAGCGGAGGTTCATTCTCGGCACAGTCTACCACCCTCCCCAGCGGAATGTTGCAGACTTAAAGGCGGACTTCTCCGATCTAGAGTCCCAATACGAACGGCTTTGCATCGATCACCCTTCGTGTAAAGTGATCATCTGCGGCGACCAATATTGCGATCCTACAAAGCCTGATGGTGACTGCGAAAAATATGTTGAACAATTTTTTTGTCTGAATACTCGCTGTATCAATTTGTAACTACACCTACTTATTCAAGCAGTTCCCTACTAGATGTTTTTATGTCGAATTGTCGTCTTCTTGTCACACGCTGTGGTTCGCAATTTTGCCATTTTAGCCCGCACAAATTTGTTCGCGCTTTTATCGATGTTCCTGGCTGCCGTTCTGCGCGTCGCGCCGTACAATCTCGTAGCTTGCGCCGGATTGACCAAACTGCTTTGTATCGTGACCTGATGTGTGTGGATTGGTGGAATGTTATATTTACAGACAGTCACGTTGAAGTGGAACGATTTCCTGTGTCGCTTTTTACCGATTTTTGACCAACATGCCCCAGTTAGGCCGTTGCGCATTCGAAACCCAAGCGCCCCAGCGTTGTCTGACAGAACCAGAGATATCATGGCCCGACACCGAGAGGCGCTGCGTTACTCAGGTCACGGCTCTGCTGTCTACAGCGAGTTCAACAGACAGGTACGCTCTGGCATTCGACGCGACACCCGTGACGATGTGCAGAGGCGTATCCAGGAGAGCGGACGAGGGGGAATATGGCGGTGTATTCGGTCCACCGTGGACGATGCCAAGTGCCATCGTTAAGGCTCCTGTCGCTACGCCTGATCAGCTAAACGATTATTTTGTTGGCGTTGGACCACGCATTGCTGGCGAGGTTACTAGTCAGGGTGCCTCCCCGAGCCTGGCCGGTCGTTTGCAGCGAGTGGGTGCCTGTGCATTCTGCCTAGTGCCACTGTACCTCTCGGAGCTGCGCGCCATCGTGTTCGGCATGAACAGCTCATCCGCCTGGAGTGGTGGGGGCATCACCGTGGGTATGATCCGGCTGAGTTTTGACCGCATGGGCAGTGTGCTCCTGTATTTTGTAAACTCCAGCCTCACCACTGCCGACGTCCCCATCTCCTGGAAGCATTCCATGGTTTATCCCATCTATAAATCAGGTGACTCTACCAGCCCATCCAACTACCGACCCATCTCTTTTGTCCCGATCATTGCCAAAATTATGGAGCGTGCAGTCCACCAGCAGCGCCACGCCTACCTATCCAACAACCACCTCCTCTCTCCTACCCAGCATGATTTCCGCCCCCGTCACTCAACGGAGACCGCGCTGATATCCATATCCGACCAGATTATATTGGCCAATGATCGTGGTGAGATGGCCCTCCTTTTCCTCCTGGACTGGAACAAATGCTTTGATGTGCTAGACCATTCAAAACTCTTGACCAAATTAAGCCAGCACGGTATTGACACTTCATGGTTTTCGGCCTATCTGAAAGACCATACACAGAGTGTCAGCCTCACTGACAGTCTGAGTCGCAGCTTAAAACCTGTGCCACTTCCAAACAACATCGGAGTTTTTCAAGGCTCATCTCTCGGCCCTTTGCTCTACTGCGTCTTCGCCAACGACCTCAGTCTGTTCGCTGAAGGCGCAGTGGTCGTTCAGTATGCAGATGCCACACAAATGTTGGTCATCAGAAGCAAAACTCGCATCCAAAGTGTTGCTGCCGAGTTGGAACAAGTCCTGGCCTCCCTCGATGTTTGGTTCCGCGGTGGCGGTCTAAAAGTTAAGCGGAGAAAACCCAGCTTATGGTCTTTGGCAGCCAACAAAATTTGCGCAATCTCTCCAATTTCACTGTAATGTTTTGTGATCAACGATTGCTCCCCTGTTCGGAAGTAAAAATTATAGGGCTCACTTTTGATCGCACCTCAGCTGGGACTCGCATGTTTCAACCATTACCAGACGATGTTTCGGAACTTTGGCCGGTCTATCGCATCTCAGAGGCCACCTGCCACCATCTGTCATCTCGGTGCTCGTCAATGCATTGGTACTCTCTCAGATCCCCGGTACTGCATTTCGGTGTACGGAAATAGTACCCAAAATAGCATAAAGTCATAAAGTCATAAAGTGTTAAGGCTTAATAAGAGCCACAGGGGCCCATCTGCGTTAAGCCTATCTGGAAAAGGTACTAGAAATGTACATACTCTCACCCCAATCAATCCCTTACCTCAAGTTCCTAGGAAGCTATATATCGCAGCCTATCTAGCACCAATTTACTTGCTATTGCATAACACACTCCCATTGTGCTACCATAGACAATCTCATCAGTATCAAATCCCGAAGGAAGGTGCTGAATCCACTGCTGGGTGCACCCTATATAAAGTTATAAAGCGTTTAGACCTTAATAAGAGACTCACTTCCTATTGCATAACACACTCAACAATTACAAACTCCTCCCATCATACCCATTGTGCTACCATAGACAATCTCATCAGTATCACATCCCGAAGGAAGGTGCTGAATCCACTGCTAGGTACACCCTATATAAAGTTATAAAGCGTTTAGACTTAATAAGAGACCCAAGGGCCCATCCAGTTAAGTCTGTAAATGGAAGATAATATAAGCCTAGTAAAAAGACCCTCCCCAACCATCCCACATCCTGAAGAACCAGTCCTCCAATATCCCACACACCTATCAATGCCTATCTACCCTAGCTTTCCAGCCCTATTCCCCTGATCTCTCTTAACACATGTGGATTGAATGCCTGATCAATAATTTTCAAACTGCATCCATGCCTGTTTAAAGTGGTCTGTGCCGTGCACACTTACTTAACATACATCTCACCCCATCCATCACAAATTAGAACTCCAAAACAAGATTTTCCGGTCTAAAAATGTACCCACCCTACTTTTAAATACATTCAATGAGGAACTCCCCACAACATCAGCAGGCAGCCCATTCCACTGATCAACAACCCTTTGACTGAAGACCTGTTGTCGCTTAACTGTCCTACACCTCAACTTGTCTAACCTGAATTGATGATCCCTATGTGATACTCTAAACTGAAGAGCGCCATTTAAATTGACCTGATCTAGTCCTTTAACAATTTTGTACATTTCAATCATGTCCCCCCTTAATCTCCTATACTTGAGTGAGTACATATTTAATGCCACAAGCCTTTCTTCATATTCTAGGTTACCTATTCCACTGATGAGTCTAGTTGCTTTGTGCTGCACTCTCTCTCTAACTTGTCTATGTCTTTTTCTAGGTAGGGGCTCCAATCTTGTAAATAATATTCCAAATGGGGTCGCACGTATGCTAAGTACAGTTTTTTTCATGACTTCCTTGCTCTTATACATCACACTTCTATTAATGAGTCCCAGCATTCTGAGTGCCCTGTTCCTAGCTGAGCTACATTGCTTTTCTGCTTTAAGGTCTTTTGAAACAAACACACCTAAGTCCCTTTCCTCTTCAATAACATCCAGTTCCCTCCCTCCCATTGTATATCTGAAAGTCTCACCTTCAGACCCCAGATGCATAACCTTACACTTGTCATAGTTGAAATACAGCTGCCATTGATCAGCCCACTTTTTTAGGTCCTCCAAGTCTAGTTGAATATTTCTAGATTGATCACAACTATTTGCCACTCCTACCAGCTTGATGTCATCCGCAAATTTGAACACTCTATTCCTCAGCCCTACCTCAATGTTATTCACAAAGATGATACAGAGAAGTGGCCCTAGAACAGAGCCCTGTGGTACTCCACTCAGAACATCCTTCCAATCAGATTTACATCCATTTAACATTACCCTTTGTTTTCTTCCCCTCAACCATGCTTCAATCCAACCTATAACTTTTCCAACAATCCCATGTTGCTGTAGTTGATGAATTAGCCTCCCATGTGGAACTTTATCAAAAGCTTTGCTAAAGTCCAAGTACACAACATCTATCCTGCTTTGATTGTCTACTTCTTTAGTAACATACTCCATGAACTCCAAAAGGTTAGTTAAACAAGACCTTCGAGATCGGAATCCATGTTGAGTATCCCTTAAAAGATTGTGCCTATCGAGATGAATCTGAACATTCTGTTTAACCAGATTTTCTAGTACCTTGCAAACTATTGAGGTCAAGCTGACTGGCCTGTAGTTCTCTACACACTTCATACTTCCCTTTTTGAAAATTGGTACTACATTTGCATTTCTCCAATCTTCAGGCACTTCAGAATATTCCATAGACCGCCCGAAAATTATACCTAGGGGAACTGCTAAAGCTTTAGCACACTCTACTAAAACCCTAGCATATATATCATCTGGTCCAGAGGCTTTATTAGGTTTTATATTCTGCAACAGCTTTTCTACAGCTTCTGTAGTTATTGTAAGATACTCCAACCTATCACCTGTCATGGCATGCGTTTCAGTTCAGTTCAATATGTCTCGGATTAAAAAAATTGTCAACTATGGAGCAAAGGTTATTTTCGGACGAACTAAATTTGACATGTCAAGGATCTGTTAGAGCGCCTTGGCTGGATGAGCGCTAATAACTTGGCCTCATACCTCACGCTGCACCTACTTCACAAGGTGCACCGACTGCAGGAGCCGGCTTCATTAGCCGGCACTATCTCAACAGTCGCCGAGCACCGTGACCGCCACACCCGTCAGGACCGGGACCTATACGTCCCCAGGTCGCGAACAGAGATGGGCAGGCGCCGTTTTTGTTCCAGAGATCCTGCCCTGTATATATACTAGGTGTGGTAACTGCCACACGAACTGAGAAAGCGGCATTTGTGCATGGGACCGGTCAGATTGATCTGATCTACTTCCTGACTTCTTATCATACTCGCTGACCTCTCATCATACTTCCTGACTTATCATCATACTTGCTGACTTCTTATCATACTTACCGTACTTGCTGACTCTTTCCATGCCGCTGGTATGAGGAATTGTTAGATGTTTTATGTGTGCCTGTGGCAGCCCTTTCTCCCGTTACATGTATTTTAAAACTCGGCAATAGTCTGCAATAGCCACGAGTTTATTGTGGATGGCCTGAATATACGTCTTTGTCTTTGTCATCTTATAAGCGCGCACTTCTACCTATTGGACATCTGAGGAATGTCCCTCCAGTCTATGAGCTGAGAGAACAGCTGTCATCCCTGTCATATGACAGAGGTGGGCCCCTCTGACAGCGGCCCTGTTTTCGTGCCCCTACTCGGATGCCTGACTGACTGGATTCTACGGCGATGATTTGAAATCGCCAGGAAAGTCCGATTTTAACGAGAGTCGCAGCGGGGGGTGAGCGAGACTGCGCGCCGTCCAGATGAGGTGGTGCGTCCATCATAGCCGTCTCACCTCATCAATCGACGGCGGCTACCACTGGTGTGTTATCAGCCGGCGGCTACCATTCTCATCAGCGATGGGAGTGACAATGGCAATGGTGGTGAGAGTGCACACGAGAGCCGCCGGCGACGGCTCCTATTGGTTCCTCATCATCTGGTGAAGGCTACCACTGATAGCCCACCGGTGGGCGGTGGCTACCACTGGTAGCTCGTCAGCAGGCAGACGCCACCAGCGGTGTCGCATCAGCCAGCAGCGACCACCACTGGTGTCTGCCGCCAGCCTCGGCCGTCGGGCGTTCTTCGGAACAGGACCGCCTCCTGGATAGTGTCCGTTCTGAGTGCAGCCTGTTTGTCCGATGGCATGATGTGTTTCCGGTCACGAAGATAAAGCGGCGATCGGCCGCGTCTGTGGCGTCTAATCTCTGGTCCAAGTTTGGTGGCGGTGAGAGGGCAGCTCTCGCAAATGTTTCGGGTTAAACTTTGGCCGTTGCTGAAGCCGACTGCGGCTTTGATCTTTGCCTATTTGCGAGGCTCTGGCCATATTAACGAGTGGTATCGATATTTGCTGTCTGATATCCAGCGAGTTCATGGACCGCGTGAACTTTTCAACAAGTGATCTTGACGGCTGAGGGTTCGACGGTGGTAGTCTTGGTCACAGATGGCACTACAGGCACCACGAACCCATATTAAGTCGCACCCACGCCAAGCTATGGACACTTATCTGCCTTTTTGGCAGCTAAGTCGTCCTCTCCCACTGGTTGGCAGAACGCCAGATCCGTGCCAGAGTCAGCTGGTGCGCTTGGACAGAGCGGAGGAGCTGTGGCAGAGCTCTAGGAGACGACTCAGCCCAATCACAGTCGATACAACTGAGCCGTCATTCAATCTTGTATTTACGATACGTTTTATTTCTGCGGCCGGCACTTAAATCATGATTCTAGGAATTATGTCTTAGTTCATTAGTCATGGTCATAAAGGTTCGAATATTTGAACGTGATTTCCAGAATTCCAATATATTCGATTTAAACGAATCTGAATGCCATGCCTCTAACACCCTGTGGTTCCTCTCACGAGTTGATTGACCCGCTCGGCGTGAATGTCTGCGCTAGAGTGCTGACGGGAATGAGGGGATACCACGATATATCAAAGCAACGAGTACGCCTGGTACTTCCATGGGTAATACGCTGTGGTCGACGAGCTCATGAACCACAATTTCCAGCATATGAGCTTGCCTTTCTCCATGGGGGATTGAGTCGAAATTGTTCATTGAACATCTATCTTGTTAGCTGGTTGAGGATTTCCCTCGGTGTCCACTTAGCTTCATATGCATTTAAATATGAGCTATCAGGTGGTAGTGTGTTTGTGGCAGTGACATTAGAACATAACGGGCCAAATATTAACTTTGTAACACACTTCAACCGGTTTATTTTTTACATTGACAAATGGGACAAATCAATGAAAGTTGTCGTGTCAGTCTATGTATTATTATTCTGATGCGATTTTTTCCTGATGTCAAGTCAGTTTCATATGTACTAAGATATTGCCTATCATGTGATATGGGTTGTCCGGTTGGTATTTAGCTGGCCGAATTGCAATTTTGTTGCATAGTTTAGTTCCGTTTGACGACAATCAGTCTCTTTGCAGATGGTTTCCTTTGTAATGTATCTTTTGATAATTTTCATAGCGATCAGCACTGTGGTTTGACTATGTAGATTATAATATATACTTTTAGAATGTTAAAATGTCGAAATGTTCCGAATGGTGGCATCAGGAGACAAAATATGGAAGGAAATTAATCAAAACCATTTGGAAGCGTGCTTGTAATTACATCGGTAATGCTGTGCATGGACAGGTATAAATATCTCTTAGTGATCCAAAGCACCATTCGAAATCCATGTATGTACATGCAAAGCATCCAATGACTTAGCCAGGAGCTTGACCAACGTGGATATCATTTGTTCTCTGTGGCTAGTCCTTCGCAGTTAGTGGCACAAATACCTATTATTTTGTCATTCGTCCATAATGGCAATACCTACCATCAGGTTATTGACCATAGGCATCGCTAGGGAGGATCCCGGGAGGCCTGAGTATGCAGGCGACGACAATCATTGGCAATTGGGGAATCCTGGCTCCGCCACAGCGTACCATTTGTTTTAATCGTTTGTTCGGACTTCACTTCTGCCTTTTCTTGATCCGTCATTGGCAATGTCGTCCTCATCGCGCCATTCCCTGTAGTGGTTTGAGTAGGGGTTCTGAATGCCTCTCGTCGTTACGCAACACACGCAATGTTAATGAGGACATAGCAAATGAACCCAAAATGCCGCACCGAATTTTTTTAAGCGGGTAGTGAAAGGTACATCAACGACAGGTAATAAGCTGCTTTATCCACCTGTAGCATGGGATGTCATGCATATTCATTGTGGCTACTCTAGCAAAAGATCGTCAGTTGGAGCATGAAATGACTCTGCGTGTTGCAAACAAACCCAGAGTGCAGCGACCAAATTTTGGGAAAGGATAGTAAAAATGCACATGCAGCAGACGGGTAGCGAATGTCTCAATCCCCTACAGCACTGTCTTTGCAAACAGACATGCGTAGGCAGTAAACTAGTCGGATGCATCCCATGTTAGTTTGAAATAGTAGCGGTCTTCAGCGATTAATTGCTGCTCCTAAGATTGTGGAAATCGCTATGAAACCAACCTGATATAAGAGGCAGTGGCATCTACTGTTCAATTACTGGATGCTTTTTCAAAATAAGCTTTGCATTTCATGCTATTCCAAGGTATTTACTACGGCCACACCGCGGCGCTAGTAGGCAAATGTCACCGCTTGGCGAGCAACGTTCCGCCTTGGATCCGTAGCTGGGAGTCTTCAGGGACGGCTACTGCCTGTGAAGCGTTGTTACAGTTTGTCCCGAATTCATCCCACCTCCTAACTTTCGACTCCAACATAAATGATGCCGATTTGAGAAAACAGGTCACATGTGGCCAACTTTTCCTCACATGTACGATCTGTCCTTCACATCCTTAAGCTCGAAATACACTTTTTTGTAGTAAAGCAAGGTAATATTAGCAGTTGAATTCCAAATTGTGCTCATCTGAACAGCAGCACAATACAAATATTCAGCTGTGTATACCCTTCCTAAGTTTTCTTTAAAGAAAACTCTGACATAGCCACGAAGCTAAATGTTGGCACAAAATAAAAAACGAAAGCTAGGAAAAGTCGCTAGGTATCACCCTCTTACCACTAAGGGTTAGGGAACGGCAGGAAACAAACTGAGGTGAGGGGAGGGGCGAAATCCGCTCACTACCAAAATAGGATTAAGTTCAAATATTAAGCTGGGTGCGAGCAAGTCTAAGTGCATCACAAAGAACCAAAACGGCACAAATGCGCTGAGCACGTAAAAGTGTGTCTTCTTGCTATATTTCAGAATTACCCTATCATACCTTTTCTATCGGTAAAAACCTTAGTGTAACGAAGGATTTCACTAATGAACGCTTGTGATCCTGTGCTGGGTACGAATAAATTTTAATTCGGAGGTTAAGTTAGCAGTGAACAGGACACAAAAGTGATATCAAGGCCAAGCGTATGCAATTATGTTTAATTGTTTCCGCCAATACAGCTGCCTGTAGCCACTCGTGAGCCTAAAGATGTTTAGGTACCTTAATATATAAGTTAATGAAATCCATCGTGCTGCAACGAACGCTACTCTTTCATCAGTTCAATACCTTCCAGTCAATTTTAGTCACAGAACAGCCACGGGTCAGACAGGTTACTTTGGTTAGTCAACATACATATTCGAAATCGCGCGGTTCCAGACGCACTAAGTTCAAATCTGTCATCATTGATATACACGGTTCCGAATTCGCCTGCCTGATACTCAAAACCCGCATTCTTCACTTGCATTAGTAATGCTCTTCTTTGCGAACTATCATTAGGAACTTTGTTGTGAAGTACTCGAATCATTTGTTCAAGGGTGTGTGACGGCACTTCCCGTGCCGGGGAAACCTCAGCGGTGCGACTGTACCTATAGCCCGCGCACGGCCCGACCTCAGATCGTCCTTCGACCGGCCGGAGGGGGTGGGGAAAGATTTCCACCCTCCCCCATAATCTCACAAACCATTGCACCCACATAAAATAACATTAATGTCGGATAGCCCATCACGACTCCGGAGGAATCCAGCCAGAATTGTATATGTTCCATAAAACATGTGGTCATTACGGACACCTATGGCGTCACTGATGACGTCACTATTTAGGTCCTGGGGAGATAATGCTTTGGCCGGTTCCGAAAATTAGAAATATTTTTAAATTATGACGAAAAAGCACCAAAAATTCTTACTCCGAAATATCGAACTTGGAAGCCTTCCAAACTTCGCACTCAATATTTTGAAAATCTTAAAATTGGAATTTTTGTACAAGTTTATTGGGGGAATCGGTAGACCACGTCTAGAAATGGCATATTTAGTAGGCTTAGTTATATATAAAAACTGACGTTTTGGATGAAATTTGTCATTTTAGCCGTAAAGACAAAACAATTGTGAAAAAGACGTCATCAAGGACCCGGGAATTTCTTTTTCGGGTTTTCTGGAATTTCTGACACAATCTTCATGTTTTAGAGAGGAGCTCATAATCGGTCATAAGTCGATTTTGAATGACTTGACCACCTCCTTTTCTTCAAAACATACGAGCTTGCTACAGAAAAAGGTGAACCTAGTATGGGCTGGCTGCCGCCCGACGGTTGCGCGCCGCTTTTCTCCTATCGCGACAAGCCGGAGTGGTGGGAATTCCCGCCATCGTCACCAACACCTTCGGCTGGACGAGCGATGCAGATGGTGACCGTACCAACAACGTTATCTGCTGACGCTATAATTCAGATTATGTGCCTGTAGCATGGCAGTTCCATAGACGGTCGCTTGCCTTCGCTTGTCCAGTGTTCCCTGGCATGCCTTATACTGCTCTTTCACATTGCACAAAGCAAATCCGGTTTCTTCCCGTTATGAAATTAAGTGCCAGAGATGAACAAACCCTTCGGTTAAGTATCCTTGAAATCAGTTTACACATGAAGCCTATGGTCTCTTCAAAATCACCGAAGATCCATTCCAATAGATTCGAATCCATTCGATCACGCTACCGATGATTGGAACCGTAATTCAAATTTCAACCCTTCAAACAATAGTGAATTCGGCAATTAATATATCAAGCAAATTTTTTCCCCCTGTGCACCAGGTTCACTTCGACCCGCACAGTTACTCAGATACATTACTCAGCTTTCAGTTTACATTGGAGGAGGGATCCCAGATTAGGCTACAGGGGAGTTTAGTTCAGCAATTTGACTTTAATCAGCCATGCCAAATTGGCAAAATGGTTTTGCTACCACTGACCACGCTGCTATGGTTAGCCACCTATTCAGAAGCTTAGCGGGTACGATTACAACTACATATTTCAATACAATTTCAGCAAGTCGCTGAAGCACTTGAATCATAGGACCAAGTGAAGGTTGCTACGCACGACTGATCGTACCGTTCCTAAGTATACCACTACTGAAGCTGGCGTTTTGGATTTAGCCTGCAGACACTATCAGGAACCGGACACAGTCCGTACTCAGGTTTTTCGTTAGCTTGCTGATAAAACGTTGGTAAAACGTTTACCTTCAACTTGTTGATAAAAACATTGTTCACGAGGTGTGAGTTTCCTAGCTTCGACTCCTCAGCAAGCATCTTACACTTCCAGCCGTAGCATCATTCGATCCCATCTGAGACCGTATATCTTCCATCAGCAAGATTCTGCCTGAAACCTGCGGTATTCTACGCTTCCCTGGAACATTATACAGTTGGAAACGTAGTGCCGCACGTCCACGCCTGAAGTTTTTTTCCGTTAAGCATAGGTTAGTCTACTTATTTGTCGTCAAAGGGATAAGCTCCCGATCACGGGTGAGGTCAGTCGGTATAAAACAAGCCATACATAAAATGATCATTGCACGTATTACAACGAAAACGAGCCCAGGGTACCTCGATACAACACAATCACTGACATATCGATATCCCATACCAGACAGCATGCTTCAATCGGTTGCCATATATCTGATGGCCGACCTCTATCTAAAAGCACAGTGCAAGTTCGCCGGTGCGGATTCGCCAGAACATTCCAGTTTTCGCAGTGACGGAGCATGAAAGCACGTTTTTATCCCAAGTGTCCGAACCGGTGCTGTTAGTGGAAATGCTTGCAACATAAATTACAAAAATAAACGGTATGTTTGTGAATGCTTCGCACAAGCGTCACATCATTATGCTGACGCCATGTTGTTAAAATTGCAACTTCGAAATGACGTATCAAATGACTATACCACAGGGAGCCATCAGTGATCCACCTAACACGGAGCAAGGACCACTTGTGCTATATTATTTCAGCTCGTTTTAGGTGGGTGAGCGCAACTCCCAACTAACATTGCAATACTCTGACATCGAGCCGACATCGAGCTAATACGAGGACGTGGCCTCGTATGTTATTATGATGTCCTTGTGGTCGCATTCATATAATGATCTGCCTTTCTTACCTGCTTGACAGCACCGTATCAATAGGTCAGGTGCTCTAATCCCCTTTGGTAAAATCTTCTCCAACTTGGACCGGAATGCTTTTGTTCGGGTGAGACGCCAAGAGCACGCATCACGGCTGCCCATTCTAGCGGTGTACCGTCTACACTATTACGTTGTTTTCAATGCAATTTTGAAAAGTACTTGTTCCCGCTTCGTATCAAAATATACTAGTTCGTACTATGTAGAAAGCTACTATGTTCTGGCAGTAATTTGGTTGCATCTAAATTTGGCAGCAGTGTAAGTAATGCAGCATTGGCGCCGATGGGACAATAGAGAGCACCGCTTATTTCGAGTACTCTTGCAGAATATCAACAGCTGTAATGATAATGAAAGACTTTTACCAGAACTGTTCAGCTGAAGCATTTTACAGAATTTTACCGCGTTTTATAGAATCTGCTCTCTCCCGGCTCCGATCCACCTGCAATGGTTTAGCATAAGCCTGATAGGCTTTGCGTAGAAAGCAGAGGCGCAGCCATGGGGAACCAAAAATATGCAAGATGAGACGAAAAATTGATATTTTCACCACGCAAACCCTAAAACTTTCGACCCGCTTCGCGCACCGAAAGCTGTCCCATTTCAGGACATTTTTTGGTCGCCGCTCTAAAAAAATATTTTGGCTGCACCGATAATAGAAAGAATGGAAATTAAAGTGGCTCTTCCCCCCTCCCCCCAACTTTGAGACAGTTCCCGCACCACTGCACTGTACTCATAACAAATAGCTCATTCTCATAACTAAGCTACCAAATATCGATGGGTTATCACAAGGGGAAACTCGAGTAGTATTTTTCCAATCGGAGAATGGCGCGCCTCCCCCTCATAAGAACTAGGCGTCCCCTCGTAGAAGTCCAACTACGCCCCCTAGAATTTTGTAGCCAAAGGCACCACTCTGATAGGTTCGAATGCGCCTTCCCACTAGCGAATTCATGGGACATTCGGACCATGCTCCCCCCCCACGGCCTGATTTTAGGAAGTCAGACATTTTCGGCACTTTCCCAAATTCCAGACGCAATTTATTACTAAAATGTTGCATTTATAATGATGCCCCAAACGTACATTGCCGAAATCCGAGGAGCAAAACAAATGTTGTTTTTGATTCCCACTTTTCACCCCCTCCACTAACTGGATGGCTGGATCCGCAAATGCGTCTCACCACCGAAAGTTCAAGCAGGTGAAAGCTCTCCGAAAGCTTCCCCTCCGAGAGAAGTGCGCCCCTTGATGACGGGTCCAAATGCACACACTCACAAATAAGTGGCTCCTACACGGTGCGATGGTACCCACAAGATAGGTGCTCCATTCGAATGAAATGTCCGGATACAGCAGTACTTTACCCAGTCTAAGTGTAGCACTGAAATGCTTTGTGAACCAGGAGTTACGCACATCATACCGTCGAAGGAGGATGGGGTGTGCTGGGATTTCACAGTTTTTGTTGTGTGAAATTTTCCTTGGTCGATAGTTAGCTCTGTAGCATCTGAATGACATCTTGATGCATGCATATCTATCTATCTGCCAGGGGCGGAATATTTCCAAAATGATTGGGGAGGCAAATGTGTTTATTCGTCTAGCTATTGCCAGCCACCGCCCATAGATCCATGCTAAAGCTCAGCAACATTTGGGGAGGGATAAGTTACCTCCCCAATAAATACTGAAACAACCCTTTCTATTTGCCACAGTTAATTGATCGGACATATTTATTGCAGGCTAGCATTATTACCGTTCAGATTGAGGTGAATGGTTCTTAGACGATTTACAAAAATTGTGTTATCACACTGAGACCAGTTATTTACTTAATTTTTCTTCTTCGCATATATCCAACACAAAAGTACCTATTTTAACGCAGCAAAGCTTTAAAAAATTATTAAATCAGGTCCTATTACCCATATCTTATACCTGGCGCGGTAGGTAGGTACCTATCACAAATTTGAGGATCACTTTGTGTCAGCGATCAAGTGGTAGACAGGTTTATCATTTCGTGCTAAAGAAAAAGCATTGCATCTCTGTAGACTGCTGATGACAATGTGATAAAGACAGATAAAAGCCGAGGTGTTTATCTCGCAGATGTCTTCCTTCCCACCCTATCCGTACTCCATACATATACACATATATAAATCCGCATATCCGTACATATATATCCGTACTCCCCGTCTGTACATAGCTCAATACTCTCCAGCCTAGCGGTGGTTCCGAGGGAGATAGAGGCACCGGCGTTGATGGCGGCGGAGAACAGAGGGATTGACATGAGGAGGGAAACGATAACATGATTAGCAGAGCCGGAGCAGTGTTCGACTCAGTTTTCGAAAACGCCTAGTATAAAGAGGACGTGGTGATTTTTTTGTTCGACGTGCATGAACGCTGCAAACAATGGTGATAGTCAATGTGTCCATCATTATCGTCGCCATACCAAGCAAATAACAAAAAAAAACGTTGCTGAAGTAAGCCTCATTGAAGCCTCACAGAAAACGGTAAGCCTCATTGAAAACTTGAATGATCCTCGCATTACCAGAGATGTGGTTATGTGTGTGAAATTTCCAATTACAAATATTTCGATTTTTTTTTGTCTTCGATTAAAAAAAACGTTTATCTTTAATCAGCGTGAGAAATAGAAAGAACACACCAAAGGGAAATTTGATGCAAAAACAAATCAGAACTCTGGCAGGCTTAGAAAAACAAAGCATGCCAAAATGAAGAAATATATCAAATGTATCTTGCGGATCTGTTTGAATTCATAATTCACTTTATATCCAAGAAAATATGTTCCGCTGGCTGCTGGTTTTCTGTACTTGTTGAGAAGTCTGAAATATTCCATATTCGAAGGCCTACAATATTCTGAATGCATCATGCAATTTCAAAATTAACTCGTTGAAGAAAAAAACGTTGCAGGTAAAAAACAATTGATATATACTAAAATCAATTGATATATACTATCTCAGAAAGCCATTTCCGGAAATCACAGACATTTTTTTCTTCCCAGATTTGATGCTCTACTAGGCGTTGCAGTCACCACAAATCACAGAAAACAGCCTGAAAACGTCCTATTTCACCCATCGCGCCAAAAATACAAGATTTTAAATGTTTTTTTTATTCACGAGAATACTTTGACAATTCCTCAGGTGGCCACGGCCCCAGATTCCATGTTCACCCCCAAAATTCTGTTTTGGTAAACTTCGAACTCGACGCCGTTTGTACTGATTTGGTTATCAAAGCCAAATCGACGCGGTTTGAACTGCTTTCGTTTACCTAACATATGTACTATTGTGCAGTACAGTATTCCATGCGCAATGTCCACATGCGCAGTGTCCCAAGAATAATGAATTTACATGAAGGTTGTGAAAATGATGTTTCCGAGCACAGCCTACTTGCACCGTGAGAGCAAATAATGGCTTGCAATAGGTATTGGACTGTACGTTCATGTAAATGATGCTCTGCAGGTGGAAATTAAGTATAATTGTCCTTCTTGAAATGTTAGCATGTTAGAATATGGTCAGACTGCATCATTGTCATGTTTGATGGCATTTAGTACGTGTTGTAAGTAACCACCAGATGTTATAAAGTAAAATTACGCTGTTACACAGAATTAAGCTACGACACTATGGTGATCATAAAATTATCAACCCTTGTTAGGGAAGCTACAAGAGCTGCATTGGAAAGCTACAAATATTCTTTTAAAAAAGCCTGTTCTCATCATCTGAAGTTTATTTCGTTGTCCTATCTCATCGATTTTATATTATGCACTGCTTAGTGCAGTGCAGTAATGTGCAATAATGTGCAATATACAGGGAAGTGAATATGTGCAAAAGATGAACAATGAAACCACAGAAAGCTTGTGAAAATGTTCATGTTTTCGGGGAAACGCCATGTATACCGTGACAAAAACGCGTGTGTTTGCATTACGAGAGGTATTCGACTATACGTCCATGTAAGTGATGCCTACGGATAGAATGAAGGCATAATTATACTTCTTGTTGTGAGGCCAGCAAGGTTGAACATGGTCAACATGGTCAGATGTTTCGATTTCCAGATCACCAGATGTTCCGAGGTAAAATTACGTCGTCACACGTAGCTAAGCCTACGGTTGACCTATCGGTAATGGGTGACGTTGAAGTCTGTCAAGTTTATTAAGGCAAAGTATAAGACTTGAATCAATAAGTTTTTCATGTTTTTTGCTCAGCAAACGTTTTCATATCACCCGTTTTCATTTCATTATTCGATTCCCCGTAGTTGTCCAATGGGAGAAAACTTACTCGAAATCCGTCCGTTCCGAAAATCGTAAAATCATAGAAAGCCATGGAGCACGCAATGCAAAATATTTCAAAACAAAACGCATTTTTGATATGGCAGGCAAATCATGGCCGTTTGTATTTCTGCCGTCAAATTGTATAATTGAAATGGGCTAGGGTCATAGAAGGCCACGAGCTCACGAGGTCATGGAATCACAAGGTCAAACATGAGAAATGTTGATATTTTAATACGGGTATGTTTTCTTTAATTATTTTTGCAAGGATGCATAATATGTCATAATTTCTCTTCATTATCGGTGATATATCTGTCGCCAAGTATACCTTTGTTCTATAACCTCAAAAACATGCCGAAGGCTATAACTCCGAAACCGTTAGTCGGATCGGGCTAAAACTTGTTCAGGCTTGTTGGGAGCATAAGACTACCTTGTACACAAATTTTGGTCCAAATACAAATTTAGTGGGTGTAAAATTTGAAAATATTTGGTCGATCGGTCGTGGAACGCACCACCTAGGTGTGGCGGCCAGCTGACACACAGGCATGACACGAGCTGACACCTAGGTGTGATGGCCAGCTGACACACAGACGTGACACGAGCTGACACCTAGGTGTGACGGCCAGCTGACACACAGACATGACACGATCTGACACCTAGGTGTGGCGGCCAGCTGACACACAGGCATGACACGAGCTGACACCTAGGTGCGGCGGCCAGATGACACACAGACATGACACGATCTGACACCTGGGTGTGACGGCCAGCTGACACACAGACATGACACAAGCTGACACCTAGGTGTGACGGCCAGCTGACACACAGACGTGACACGAGCTGACACCTAGGTGTGACGGCCAGCTGACACACAGGCATGCCACGAGCTGACACCTGGGTGTGACGGCCAGCTGACACACAGACATGACACGATCTGACACCTGGGTGTGACGGCCAGCTGACACACAGACATGACACGAGCTGACACCTAGGTGTGACTGCCAGCTGACACACAGGCATGACACGAGCTGACACCTAGGTGTGACGGCCAGCTGACACACAGACGTGACACGAACTGACACCTAGGTGTGACGGCCAGCTGACACACAGGCATGCCACGACTGACACCTGGGTGTGGGCAGAAGAAGCTGACACCTGGGTGTGACGGCCAGCTGACACACAGTCACGATGACACGATCTGACACCTAGGTGTGACGGCCAGCTGACACACAGGCATGACACGAGCTGACACCTAGGTGTGACGGCCAGCTGACACACAGACATGACACGAGCTGACACCTGGGTGCGATGGCCAGCTGACGTGTTAGTACGGCCTATGCCGACACGGAAATGTGACGCAAGTTGACAACTGCTGTTACCGTCTGCTGTTACCGTCTGCTGTTACCGTCTGCTGTTACCGTCCGCTGTTACCGTCTGCTGAGCGGCTTTGCACTGACATTGTGTATATTCAGCAGGTGATACATCCAGTGACATTGTGTATATTCACCAGGTGATTCATCCAGTGACATTGCGTATATTCACCAGGTGATTCATCCAGTGACATTGTGTATATTCACCAGGTGATATATCCATTGACATTGTGTATATTCACCAGGTTATGCCTCAAGTGACATTGTGTATTTTCGCTAGGTGATGCATCCAGTGATATTGCATATATTCGCCAAGTGATACATCCAGTGGCATTTTATATATTCACCAGGTGATACATCCAGTGGCATTGTGTATATTCACCAGGTGATTCATCCAGTGACATTGTGTATATTTACCAAGTGATACATCTAGTGACACTGTGTATATTCACCAGGTGATACATCCGGTGGAGGAGAGTGCCGACACGCTATCGTTCGCGTCCGAGCCAGTGCTTGCCTGTCTGGCCAACGTGCTGGCGCCGGCCGCCGAGGGAGAGAAAGTGGACGGAGTGGGCTTCGCGCGTGACTACACCTTCCTCGACTTGGAGTTCAAGTATGGCATATTGCAGGTGAGTCCGAACTGGGTCGTGGCATGTGTGAGCTGTGTAGAAGTGAGGCACATTACGGATTGTGTTGTAGGTCCAGCTGTGTAGAAGTGAGGCACATTACGGATTGTGTTGTAGGTCCAGCTGTGTAGAAGTGAGGCACATTACGGATTGTGTTGTAGGTCCAGCTGTGTAGAAGTGAGGCACATTACGGATTGTGTTGTAGGTCCAGCTGTGTAGAAGTGAGGCACATTACGGATTGTGTTGTAGGTCCAGCTGTGTAGAAGTGAGGCACATTACGGATTGTGTTGTAGGTCCAGCTGTGTAGAAGTGAGGCACATTACGGATTGTGTTGTAGGTCCAGCTGTGTAGAAGTGAGGCACATTACGGATTGTGTTGTAGGTCCAGCTGTGTAGAAGTGAGGCACATTACGGATTGTGTTGTAGGTCCAGCTGTGTAGAAGTGAGGCACATTACGGATTGTGTTGTAGGTCCAGCTGTGTAGAAGTGAGGCACATTACGGATTGTGTTGTAGGTCCAGCTGTGTAGAAGTGAGGCACATTACGGATTGTGTTGTAGGTCCAGCTGTGTAGAAGTGAGGCACATTACGGATTGTGTTGTAGGTCCAGCTGTGCAGAAGTGAGGCACATTACGGATTGTGTTGTAGGTCCAGCTGTGTAGAAGTGAGGCACATTACGGATTGTGTTGTAGGTCCAGCTGTGTAGAAGTGAGGCACATTACGGATTGTGTTGTAGGTCCAGCTGTGTAGAAGTGAGGCACATTACGGATTGTGTTGTAGGTCCAGCTGTGTAGAAGTGAGGCACATTACGGATTGTGTTGTAGGTCCAGCTGTGTAGAAGTGAGGCACATTACGGATTGTGTTGTAGGTCCAGCTGTGTAGAAGTGAGGCACATTACGGATTGTGTTGTAGGTCCAGCTGTGTAGAAGTGAGGCACATTACGGATTGTGTTGTAGGTCCAGGTGCAGGTTAACCGTCGTTCGTGCAAGGGATATTCGCTACCGCAGGCAGGGGGCTGCTACGACCCTCTCTAGCATTTCCAAACGGAGAGAGCTGGGGACATGCAAAAATACCAGCGTGTTATAAGCTAGGAGATTTCGTGAAGATACGAAGATTGCTGTGCCTTGAATCACTCTGTGACATCCCAGATCACTCCTCATAAACATGTCGAAAACGTTTTACTTTCAATCGTAGCCTGCGTGAAAACAGTAGAAGATACGCGCTTGAATAATTAATCATAGTGTTTCTCAATATCTTTGGATGCTAATCATGTGAGATTTGTTGCATTTTGTACTTTGGTAATGGGTCAGGTCAGGCCATAATGTTGGTCTCATCTTAAAGGTTTTCGAAATAGTTCCCAAAAACATTATTTTATTGTACCCAGAAATAAACATAAAAGCCAATTTCATTATGTGGCGTCCAAACTAATGTCAGAGTGACTCAGAGTCCGAAAAGGCCATCTTAGGTCAAGGCAGGTCAGTGACCCAGGATGATATTGCAAATGTGAATTACCTATGCAGACAGATTAGCTGAGTTATCCATGACCGCACCACGTCCATAGTTGTTGAATTGGGAGCAATACCTGAGATTAGTTGTCGATAATTCGCGTTCGCCCCCCTCCCCCCTCCTCCAAAAACCGGCATGACGGCATGACGGCTTCTTTTTAGGACGCCATAGATCAGTCACCAGCTAAACTATCTCACACATTGCCTTGGTGAAGGTAGGTTTACTATACCTGATGGTTTGTTTGAAGCTTTTTATTCGAGTAAAGCTTTATATTCCAGCAATAATTCGAGCATCACCAGATCCACTATTCGATTGTCAAGAGGTATGCCAAATTTGAGCGCGATACCACAATGCCTTAGGCGGCTATCTCGGAGAAGCATGCGGGGCTGGAGGACAATATTTGCCATGCGGGGCTGGAGGGCAATATTTGCCATGCGGGGCTGGAGGGCAATATTTGCCATGCGGGGCTGGAGGGCAATATTTGCCATGCGGGGCTGGAGGGCAATATTTGCCATGCGGGGCTGGAGGGCAATATTTGCCATGCGGGGCTGAAAGGCAATATTTGCCATGCAGGACTGGAGGGCAATATTTGCCACCCGGACAGTTCTAGGATTCAACCATTTAGTGTAGGCATTAGGGTGGCAAGATGCATAAAAAACCAGAGGGGATGGATGTGCTCTTGCAGGAAAGACACTGACAGAGCTTATCTGAACGTACTTATGTACGTTCCGATAAGCTCAGTTTGGAGTCCAGCTAGAAGTCCAGCCTGGATCAATATGCTTACATCCGTAATTCATCTTCAGCTGTTCCCAGTGGCAAATACTACCTTGCATTTTTATCATCAATTATTCGAAGAAATTATAGCTTGGGTAAAACAATTATCAGTTGCGAAGGTCGCATTACACTTGTAAACAAGGCCAGTGTTTGTGCGATGGTTTGTCACAAATTGAAATGGAAGACCCGGATTCTGAGAGGATTGGCATAGCCGCTCAATTGGGTTTCAATTCCCTAGAGAAGGCCGGCGATCTGCCCGACCTCGTTTCAGATGTCAGCCGCACCGCTTTATCCCGACCGACTATTTTCCGTCAGGTGGGGCCCACCTGACGACATTCTCATGCCGGCCCGCACTGGTGGCTTGGGCCGAAAACATGAATACTGCTGCTGGGCAGACGAGTGCACCTTTGGCGCCATGATTGCGTGTGGCTCGGTGTTCTGAAAACCAAGCGGACTTTTCGTCATTTGTGCACTGATGATGGCTCTAAACTTGTCGCGGTAGGCGACTCGAGGCTGAGGAAAGTTGTCACGGTAGGCGGTGCGAGGCTGAAGCTTCCCATTTCGTGGTCGCCGACGCCCGAATGCCATTTGTGGAGCCAGATGTCGGACCGTGACGACTGCAAGCTCGCAATGATGTTTTCGTGAGCAGCTAACAAGTTCTGACGTGGAAATGTTGACTTGGCGCAGTCGGGATTGACGCGATCAACCCGTGACGTAACTCTCTGTCGTCACGTATGCCCAGACACGAGCCGGCGAGCGCGTGCTTGGCGTGCGCGTCGGCGTATATTCGTCTGCGGTTCGTCCAAGTATGGATTGATGTGTGATAGTT